>JAFBJZ010000354.1:2540000-2922500 GCA_016785225.1 Psettodes erumei | reverse complement strand
GAGTGAAGAGTCCCGCTCCCACTGGGTATGTTTTTTTTTCTGGGCTTTTTTTTTTTGCAGAGGGAGGGGTTGAAATCTAAAATGATAAAGCTCGCTGCAAAGTCAGCCCCGCTAAATCTGATTCGAGAGGCAGCGAAATGGTTTTGAAGAGGGAGTAAATGAGTGGAGCCTGGATCATTAGCATTGCTCAATAATGTAGCTGGGGGGTAGGACAGCACCACCCAAGGCCACGGGCTTTCTGAGCGGCTAATTTGGACCCGTCTTGTTTATGGGTATAGCGAGCAGGCCCCTCAAGATGACTGTCAAGCTGAGGCTCGCCTCCCCAAACTAAACAAACACAAATGAATACACACTCCTTGATGAAATCCACAACATGCATGAGTGATCAAGCATACACCAAACACCACTGTAACTTCTCAGCAGTGTGGGCTTAAAGTACGAACCCTGCTTGAACGTAACGCCTGATTACGTGAGCTACAGTTGATATTGCTTGGGAATGACTGTATACAGTCTATTTTAGATTTCATATGAAGCTGAAGTTATGATATGTTAAGTTATGTTATGATATGAGCGTTTTATCATGCTGTATCATTTTTAATGAACCTTCCCCCTCTTGTCTTGTACTTAAGGTGCTTTGATTTGTTTTTCAACATAAAGAACAACACAGAGATACAGTATCACACACGGACTCACGCCATTTTGCACGTGGCGTTTCTTTGTCTTTATTTGGTTTAAACTAATAATGCTTTGCATCGCGTCTCGGCTTACCATTTCCCAATGCAAACATTGTGTTGTGTGCATATGCTAACCTGTATTTACAGCACGTTGTAGTGTACAGAACACGCACGGAGATGCAGGGTATTGTCTGGCAGAAGAGGTGTTGGGGGGGAGGATCAGACAACCTGGTTAATAAGACAGTGTGTTGATTGTATTTGTTTTCCATTTGTCTCTCATCGTTTACATTGAAGACGCTCAGCGGTAATTAAGCCACTAAGTGAAAGTGAAACGGGCGAGTCATGGGGCGAGCTTTATGAGATGAGAACAACAGCCGCAGAATGACAAGAGCCTGGTAGAACAATGTGAGCGAAATGGAAATCCCCCCCATCAGGAATATCCTATTGTAACACAGACAAAAAGAAACGATACCACAACCACAACGCCGGGCTGATGCCAGAGCGTTTAGCATAACATAAAGAAAGCATGACATTTGTTTGTGTACAACTCTATGAATATTATGCCACATGTAAAAGCCAGGCAAGTTTAAACCTGTGTGAATGTTTAAATAAAAGCCATATGTGCAGTAAGCGTGTGGTGATGTGTTGCAGTGAAAACCTCTAACTTAGAAATACAGTGAGGATACCATTTGTTTTCTCTCCCTCACTCACCTCACCTGTCTCGAGAGGTCCGAGGGAAGGACGAAGACTCTTTCAGGCTCTCTTGGATTCCCCCTCTTTGGTCGACCATCTTTCCCCTTTTTCTTCCTCTCACCCAATGAACCCCAGCAACAAATCAATGGCCAGGGATAAACACAAATCCCCCGTAGAGGTGACTTATAGAAAACAATTTGAACCTGCATGCCTCGCTTAGGCGGCCCTGCACAGCCTTTTAACTGTATGGGTCTAACCTCAAACCTCCTCTGTCTGGCAGTCAATTGAAATTAGATTCCCAGGTAGATGGGGTGGGGTGGGGGGTGTCAGGAGCAAAGCGCAGGTTCTACGCTAGAGGAATATGTGGTTGTGTAAACACAGCCGGCACACGTTAGCGTTAAGAAATGCTGCAGCGTCCTGAAGGAAACAGAGGTCCTGAAAAGGAGACGACTGCACTTTGCACCGTTTCATCGTCAAAGACAGAAGCTATTGATACTGGGATTGAAGATGCAGATCCACTGCATGTTTGGATGAATTACTCGATAATTAATGAACCTGTATGTAGAGGAGGTGTGTATACTATACTTGTGTGTGTCGGGGGAGTTCAATGTCATTATTGATCTTATTCTGGTTAATTTATCCTGTATTTGAAATGAGCAAAAGAATATGTAATAAATATCCACCCTGCAGTATATTATTTTACCTCCAACACATAGAGACCTAATGGCACCTAATGACCTACAAAATCAAATATGACACACAGGATCTAATGAGAGCAAGTCTAAAGAAGACACAGAGATGAGGCCCCAGCTTCCTCAGGGGGAGACCCGGGCCCCGGGCTCGCACTGGGGAACTCTGGGAGGAGGAGGAGGAGGAGGAGGAGGAGGAGGAGGTTGGTAAGACCAGGGCCTTGTGCTGAGTAGGCCCTCAGAGGGCTCCATCCCCTATTTGCAGATCTAGTGGAGGAGGGGGGTGCTTTTGCATTACCTCCTTCTTTATTCTGCTCACCCCCCCACCTCTCTCGCTCTCTCTCTCCCAGTCTGTCTCTGTCTCTCTTCCTCTCTGGTCATGCTAATTGCTCCCAAGGTCAGAGCATCGGCTGCGCTCCCCTGAACCCACCCAAGCCCACCCCCCCACCCCCCCCCCACCCCCCAGTCCTGGCTTTGAATGGCATGTTTTGATCAGACCTAATTTGATTGGTCGACGCTGTCTGGGGTGGATAGGGACAGCACTTTACAGCCCAGTGCTTTTGATGTGTGTGGATGTGTGCGCGTGTGTGCGTATCAGGGTGATGCATGTCAGGTTATGAAGTGTCTGTGGATGAGTGCATGAGAGTGTTACACGTCAGTAGGGAAGTGTTTTTTGAGGTGTGTCAGAGTGTGTAAAGGGGAGTGTGTGTAAAGGGTGGTTTATGTCACGGGCGTGGGTGATTTTGTGTACTCGGGTGTCAAGGAGAGTTTGATATGTTTTGATACAGCATATGGCAAGTGCGTTGGGAAATACGGTCAGACGTGAATTGAAATGCTACTGCTCAAATAGTGATCCTTTTATCCTCAATATTTGACAAAACCCAAACTGGGCAGTGTGTGGTGTGAAAATAACGCCACGATATTGGCTTTAATGTAGAAAACCGATCCGAAAACCTGGCCTTTATGGTGTGTGAGCAGTTCATCCTGTAGAGCTCATCACTCAACTCATCGGTTTCTTAATTTAGTCTGTCCTCCTAAGTAAGTATACTTCTGAAAATATTAACTTCATTTATGATTTCTTTAACACTATTTACATTATTTCCAGTTTGGATATTTAACACTTGGGCTCCTCCACTTTTTTTGTAGATAGATATTTGTGTGATGTGTTATTGTATATAAATATATACATGAATCGTATGTATTAATATTAACACATGACTCATTTTTGGTCGCTGCAGTCTTTGACTGTTAATCACTTAATGGCTCAATGTAAGAAATATATTTAAAATGTCAGCGTTCCAGTGCTCTTGCATGTAGATGTAAATGGTTCGTTCCAGTCCTTCCACCAGCCTCCTGAAGAGCACGACTACTTTATCTCCCTCTCCGCAGTTCAGAAACAGCAACAGCCCCTCTCTGGGCCTCCCTATCTCAGCTACAGTCAGATCCCCAGCGAGTGCTGGTGCACTCAGGTACAGTAGGAAGTCCTAGGCAGGCGAACGGGCCATGTGTGTCTGCTGTCTGACAGCGGCGCTGATCCGGCCCCTATGAGTGAGATTGATAGGGTCTGTGATCAGGGACGCCGCGCTCCCTCCATCGCCGGCGAGATGGATCACATCACACTGCCGTCTCCTCCGCTTCCAGGATAAATGAACTGAGGGGGAATCTATCACTCCCCGAGAAGGAGAGTGAGCGAGCGAGAGAGAGAGAGAGAGAGAGATAGAGGGAGGGACAGAATACCTTACAGAGAAACTGACGAGGAAGAAGTTGCGGGGGGGGGGTAGAAAGTGAGAAAGGCGAGTTGGAAAAAAAAGACAGGGAAAAGTGAGTCGGACAGAGGGAGGAAGCGGCAGGTGAAAGAGAAGAAGAAAAGGGGGTTTGATGGAGACAGCTGGAGAAGCCTGCTGCTAGGTCAGCCCCCCCCCCCCCCCCCCCCGCCCCCCGCCCAGAGTCCCCCTCACAGGTTAGGTGTTAGGGTGTGGGCTTTTTTGTGTTCGGCTGTCAGCCAGCTATTTGTCACAGTGAGCGATCTGATGCTCCGCTGAATCAATCACGCAGAAGCACCGTGGGTTGTGTGTACTGTACACGCGTGTCTGTGTGTGTCTGAACATGAAGCTGTGCGTTTGTGCGTCTACACATGTGAATATATGTGCGCGGAGGTGCAGAGCCAAGAAAAGAAGCGCATTCCTCTCTGCAGGAGGCCATACCGAACGCGCACTTCATCTTCCTCACACCGGGCACAGAGCGGTGTTTGGAGTGGGACGGGTGCCTTTGCTCCAAACTCTGCTTTTTTTTTTTTTAATCACACCTTCCAATGGTCACGATCATTACTCGGCCCTGAGACTCCCTCTGCTCCTGCTCATTTGGCCTGGCATAAATTAGACTTTGTCATGGCTGATTGGGAATAGGCACCTTATTGCATTAGGCCATGGCTTATTAGGCAAATGCTCTTAAGACAAGCCTTGCTTAACTGGGTGACAGCATCTCAATTAGGTCGGCTGTGAAATATGCCTGAGCTAATTGCCCCCAAACACGGGCCCAAGAATTGGATTAGAACTTATTTCGTTCGGCTTGTATGGACACGTTTCGGTTCACTTTGACAGGTGTCATGGAGCTCAAAGCGATTGTGCGTGCCAACCAATGGCCGCTGAGGCATTTGCTGTTATTATTTGTGCGTGCGTGCGCACAAGGTGCTGCATTTCTGAGTGTTTCTCCTTTTGGCTGGGCGTAGCGCTCATGAGATCCCCCCACTTCTCCCCTCCTCGAGGAATGTCAGTTTCAAAAACCTTTCCCCCAATGATTATAATTGACTGATTGGCGAGTCCTTAACTTCCTCTGCCTCCTCCAATAATCCTAACATAGCTCTCAAGTGGCTCCGGGCCGTCTTTATGAGTGCCTGCTTGGTGTTTTATGATTGCCTGATGTGAAAATGGCAACGGTGGTTACGTGGGGGTAATTTGTCGGAACCCAACAAAGAAATGTTGTAACAATTAATCACAGGGTGAACATCGGAGAACGTAGTAATTATGTTCATTAAGTGGCGAGCACGAGGGCAATTATCTGGCATCAGCTCGGGCTGTCACCGGCACGTCAGGCCGAGATGTTGTAATAACTCACCACTTTTAACGGGTTATCCCCTTTCATCTCATATGGGCTGATGGGTGAGGGCTCGTCAGAATGGCCACAATGAGGTCACATGATTGATACGCCGTTTAAAAGTGCTTCCCTGTGTCCTTGAGTTTGTGCGCAGATCATGGAGTGGGACTACTAATAAACACAGTCTGAATATGCAAATTAATGTCATCAGCTTCCTACATCTGCATCTACGTCTTGCAGAATGCAACATCATAGAAATTTACTTTCCAGGCTAACCTGGTAATACATTACAGTAGGAGACATTGTTTATCAAATGTATGATCAGGGGCTAAACACTCAGGCAGTCGTTGTGTGGATGGAGCATGTCCCATGCTTTTATCCTTGATGCTGTCATGTAAGTGGAGGTTGGCCATATTCTGAACTAAAGGTCGAAGAGTTAGAACTGTTGTGGACGTGGGCAGAAAGCCTGTTGTCTTACGTCAGGTTTACATTCAAACGTGGCACAAATTTGAAGTGGATTCCCGGGAAAATCTGTGAAAGAAAATGCAAATGGTGCGCATTTCCAACCACCACTGTAACGCGACTATTTGGACACATTGAAGTAAGCAGCCGGTCGGGCCAGTGCTCCAGTCACGTGCCATTAAACCATTACAGAAGATGGAGGTGCAGGGAGGTGATGTAGCCGAAAAGGCCAAGGAAATATGGCGTTTGTTTAATATATCAGTTTGGTTTCTTGTAAATGACCCAACACCACGCACATTTTTTATTCAGTGCAACAGCGTGGCCCCAAAATGAGTTCGACTCATTTTGTCTCTAATCCCAACACGTACAAAATGAGTTACCGCCACACCTGGAAGAAAAAACCAACAAAACACTTGTCTACACCTGTACCCAACTCCTACCAATTTTGATCTGATGCATATTTACTTCCTGTCGGACTTGCAGTGAAACAGACTTGCAAGCCCCAGTGAATCCTCAAACAAAAGGCTGAAACTTAAATCCTTACTCACAAATCTCAGCCTTGTAGATACAAAACCTGGAAATACCATTGGGCTAATTAAGCTGATTGGCTCTGTCTCTCCTGAAAGAAGGCCGGCCTGCCAATCAAACGTGGCAGTTTCTGCCGTAACAAACTCCGGCAACAGCTTTTCTTTCCCGACTCGAAGCTGGGGGAAGAATCAACCTGACAGTGGAGCGTGTGATTGGACAGAACTGTGCAGCCTGTAGCTGTCAATCAGTCGGTGAAGAGTTGAGTATTTCTGACCCCTTTTCAAAACGCCGCACACCTCTGAAGCCGCCAGGCGTGAAAATAATATATACTTAGGATACAGAGTCCCAGTGTAATTATACAAACCTGCAGAAGACACCCAGTTCTCCACTTTGTGAAGACAGTGCACCCGGTTCACTCCCGACATACTCTCTCCTCTATCTCCGGTCGGAGAAAAAAACCCATCTCCAGGTATCTATGCTCTCGAGGAGGGCAAGGCAAGAGAAAGACAAATAGCGTGGGCTTTTTATCACCAAAGCCCTCCTGGAAACAGACAATAGCCACACAGGTCTTATTTTAGTCACTGCGTTTTGTGGCTGCCAGCCTTCTCCAACTCCCTCTCTCCCTTCTCCCTTTTATTTTCTTGTGTTTTTTCCTTGGGCACAGTTCTCTCTCCCTCTCTTCCTCTTTCTTCCCTTCTGTCTCAATTGCAAGCTTATTTGGAGCATGTTTGTTTTCACGCTTTCTCCTCTCGTTCTCAATCTCTCCCTCCCTCCGTGTTTGTGTGTTTGTGTGTGTGTGTGTGTGTGTGTGTGGGTGCGCGTGCGTGCGTGCTAGCTGTACATCCATCGATGGATGTGAGGCGTGTATAACCTCAGGTAAGCTCAATGAAGCAGCCTGACTAGCCGGTGTGTCTGTGGGAGGCTCTGGCTCATCTCTGCCTGCATCCCTGTAGCCTTAATCTGTGACAGACCATTTCATAATCACAGCCAAGGGGGCTTCTGTGTCTCTCGGTCCTCCTCCTCCTCCTCCTCTGCTCCTTCTTCATCTTCTTCCTGTGCTCCTCATATCCCTCCCTCTCTCTTCCTCCTCCTTCTTTTTTTTCTCTACCAAAGTGCAATAATTCACAGGCATGCACCCTCCCACAGGCGGATTAGCAGGCGGCGTGCTCGTCCTACATAATCGCAGCACAATGGAGCCCAAACGTGCTCGCCGCCACAACCACGCCACAGGGGCACAATGCATCTGCGCCGTCCCTTCACACTGAATGACACGGGACAAAATGAACCCCATCGAGCACCCCCGCCACCTGCAGTACAGGCCCACTGATTAACAATCAGATGCATCGATGATAAGCGGCGCTGGGAGAGGTGAGAGGCCCCTCGTTCTCCTGATACACAAGGGAAAACCCTCTCTGTCTTTGTCTTGGTGTGTTTCTGCTTGACTGTTGAAAGCCGGCCAAAACAAAACCTCTCTTCTGAAGAACAATCTTGCAATCAATATTTTCATTTCTTGAGTCTTCGTCATTTAGACGGTAAAGATGAGTTTCCGCTTGTCTGTGTGCGTGGATGAGTCTGTCACAGGTAAACTGTCATCCAGCTCCCTCTGAAAGAGGAAGCCCTTCAGACAATAAGAAGAGGCACATTGTTGCATCCTTTTTTGAACTTGATGTAACATAGGAAAATTCTTTGAGCACGTTCACTGCATGGCATTTGCCTCTAAGTCGCTCCGTGAGCCCAGTCGATTACAGTGTGCAACATTAACATATTGTAAGAAAAGGAACAAGCGTCTTATGATTCATTTTCATCGTTGGAATAATAGCTGAGCCGATTAGCTGCATTGTTGCCATTGGAGAGGCAAAACATCATTACGCTCCTCAATCTGTTTGAGTAATTAAACCACTTGGGAGAATCATCTCGTGCGTTTGCTGATTCAGTCAGAAGCAGAAGAAGAAAATCGCTGTCGAGCGCTGCAGCTATATGTAATGTTACATTTATGTATTAGCTTTAAAAGGGCTTAAGTGTGAAGCTGTGCACAACTGCTCTGGTAACGGAATGTCAAATAGGATCCGTCGCTCCATTCCAATGCATTTCATATAATACTATAATGAAAGGCGAGGATTTATACCGCATTAGTATCAAGCTCCATCAGATTTAAAGCCAAAAATCCATTCTATATCCTCCAAGTTTTCCTCTAACATTTTCTGGGCGCTTAATTTAATTTTCTCTCAAAGTGCCGACCAGCCGCTGTTCTTTGGTGTCGGGTGAATGAAATAATTTGCACATACTTTGCGCCTAAACTGTGGAAATCCAGGAGGCAATTGCACGCTTTGCTGTATCACGCCAAACACACCAAATCTCCTTTCTAGTTCAAAACACACTATTAGGCTCACTTTCAAAGCATGAAGTTGGAACACCTGGGACTATCCTATTTGATTTTATCCAGCTTTACCTAACCAGATCTGCTGTGTTACTCCTATGACACCCACACTGTATCTTCCTGTTCAGGCCTTTCTGTCCATCCTAAATAGCAACAGATGATGCACATTAAAGTCTCCCTTGGTACGGTCCAATCAAAGTGCTACAGGTTTTTGCAGGAGACTCAGCCTGTATGTAAAGGACGGACACGTTCAGCCCAGTATAGCTCCCTCTCCTCCTCTTATCCCTTTCTATTCTGCCACATCAGCACAAGCCCACACTGTGGTAATCCCCCACAAGTCAGGACAAAATGAGTGACACAGGGTGGGTCGCAGCTGGAGCAGGCACGGCCGTACATAAGATATCTCCGAGATTCTGCCTCTACCCGGGCTTACGGACAGACCCGGCATGTATTAGTGATTTGGCGGGCCTTATGGCCCGGCATGCGGGAGCCTTTACGCGGTGTGGGCCCTTTCACACATGCAGGCTCAAACACACAGGACTTCATTAAAAGCATCACTGCAAGATGATGCTCGCTATATGTAATCCACACGCATGTTCGCCCCCTTATGCTTTTGCAGCTCCAAAGAGGCTTGTTAATCCTCCCCTCTGTGGAGCTGGATGCTGAAATGTGCACGCCCGCACCGTCGTGGGCACACGCACACGTTCACGTTTAAGAGCACACTTCCTGAAACATATCATACAAGAACGTCTTCTATACACGGGGCGTGTCCTGCGGTTTAAACATGAGCAGCATTCGCTCTGCTTCTCGTCTGTAAAGTGTGTCCCGTGAGCTCCTGGAACGCTGGCCAGAGGTAGGCTGTGTGTCTGAATGAAGGGAGGTAAAGGGTAGGGGGTCAACATGGTCACATATATGAGGAGCAACACTCGCATGTGACCTCACTGGAGAGGAAAAAAAATCCAGTGAAACATGCTCACTGTACTGAGAACATGAAAGAAAATAGAAATATTGAGAATAAAACAACTATATACAGGCCATAGTAAGAGTTAATCCTTGGGGTTGGTGGGGCTAAACATGGGTAATGTTATGCAGTCGTCGTCTCACTTTTGGCTCCGCTCTCTCTCCCCTTTCCCTCCCTCTTCCCCTCTCTCTCTCCATGTCAGTCTGCTGATTTATAGCTCTGTTTAAGCGAAGGCCACACGTCTCTCCCGACGCTGCTATTTGTTTCAGCCCCGCTTCATTTTTCCACTCTAGCCCCTCTGAAGGCAACCGGGAACCAACAAAAATTAACCCTTGGCTCTTATGCACGCGGCAAAGTGTGTGTTTTTGTGGCTCTTCCCGGGTTGTGCCTGCGCCTGGGAGCGAGACGGGTCTGCGCGGCGACTCCACCGTTGTTCTGACAAAGTGCCTCGCAGGCCCAGCCCCTCTGCTGTTGTTGTTCGGAGCGCGTTGGAGATGTAGAA
Source organism: Psettodes erumei (assembly GCA_016785225.1). Lineage (NCBI taxonomy): Eukaryota > Metazoa > Chordata > Actinopteri > Pleuronectiformes > Psettodidae > Psettodes > Psettodes erumei. The sequence continues at coordinate 2,912,521 of JAFBJZ010000354.1, read as the reverse complement.
AAATGACATGCCACAAGGATGCCATTAATAATGCTCACGGGCAAGGTTTTCTTGACGTGGGGAAAAATGGCCGACGTCACAAGGCCCTTTTATCAGCCTAATTTCATAAGAGGATTTCATGTCTGAGCAGGGAAAAGTGGCTATTTTTCCTCTTCTTTTATCTTGTAAACAGCCATTACTTGGAGAGGTATACAGGCCTGCTCTGGCAGTAAGTGGATATGAATTTCAAGACCAAACCATCCTTTTATATCAGTCCCTCTCACAAATGCTTTGACATAATCGTGACATCAGACAGGCTTACTTCTTTCACTGCACTTGGCTTCCAGCCGAACCATAATTCATTGCATTTTCTTGATGAGACTTTTTTTTTTTCTTCCTATTGGTGATGCTGAAAATTAGTTCATATAGATTTTCCCTGCAAGCTAAAGCAATTGTTTGACTAAATCAAAGAGGCAGCTTGAGCCACAATTACATATTGTGAGTGCGATTGTGTAGCCGTTGATTCTAAGTGTCTGAAGCATTGAGAGCGATGTGTCTGACTTGGCTTTGTGAATCGTGGCTGGATTTTTTTCCTGCCACTGCGCAGCATTGTAGCCCGTCTTTGCACTTTTCTTCCCTTTTCTCTGTGTGCGCCTTTGTGGCATGTTGGCATGGAGGAGGCTGTTGTTTACCCTGGTAAGCTGCCCATTGTCTCTGGTGGGAATTCCCTTTGGGAGCGAGCACCGCGGGAACAAGGCTTGCGCAGGGAGCTAACCACAGAGCTGCTAGCGCAGCATTTGGTGGGGCTCCCGTGCATCCGCCGGGATCTGGCGCCAGGGGTGAGATGGTCATCCCCTGGGACCGAGAGAGACGGCAAGATAGAGGCAACAAAAGGGAAAAAGGGGAACAGGCAAGGGATTAAAGCAGAAGACAAACACAGAGGGGTGAGAATTTAAAGGTAAAAAAATCTCTCAGAAGTCGAAAGCATGAAAAGCAAATGAAGCTGAGAAAGTAACCTCGGAGTTACATGAGGTTTGGATAGAAGCTGCTGCACAACCAAAGAAGTGAATTCATTCGCAGGAGGCTCATGTTACTCACCACTTTATTCACCAAGCGACATCTTGATATGGATGTCTAACCTACGGACAAAAATTTCAGAGATTGAGAGAGAGGACTGCATCAGAACTGGAAGAGGACCCAAACGCTCCTCTGAAATATTCCCCTCCCTCTCCTGTCCTGACCCCCCCTGCACCTCTGCACAGCAGTCAGTGCTGACTCGAGGCCTGGCGCGCCCAGGGCCGGAGCAGGAGGCGTGCCCCGGCCCAGGTGCAGTGGTAATGGACGCGGGGCACTGACAGTTCGGGTTAGTCTCCTGGCCCGATGCGACTTGACAGCAGCGACGCTTGCGGGGCCCAGTAGGCAGGTTTGGCGCTATGGGCCGTATAGTGAACGTAAAGCGCGCGGAACGGCGCACTGAGTCACGACTCGAGTCGGCCAGGGTGAACTGACGGTCAATCAGTGTCGCTCGCTGTTGCGGCGCCAGTTTGTGCTGATCACGACAGACGGCTTCGTAGCCTTGTGTATATTTGATGTCTTAAAACTGATGTTTTCAAAATAATGTCATCAAAATGCGGAACACACGCACCGGCGTAAAATGATGTTATGGAGTACCAGTTTAACTGTTCTTTCGAGCACGCAGATTAAATAGCGTTGTGCAGTTTAGGAGCCTGTCACTGCTTCGGAAGAAGTTGAAATGCCGTTGGTTAAGATAATGGAGGGAGAGGGATGTAAAGTTCAGTTCAGAGAGCCTAATGCCTTCTTAAGGTGAGCCATTTCGCCACGCGGCCGCATTTGTATACGTCTGCGTATTTACCCGCGGAGGGAGGGAGGTGACCTTTCCGTGTGGAGATGGTGTCTGCGTGGAAACGCTGCTTGCTGCATCCTAATGGCCACCCAGGGCCACCTCGCCTCCGCAGCCGTCCTGATATTTGCCTAAATGCCTGGTGTGTTTTTTCTTTTCTTATTTTGTCCTTACCCCCCTCCCTGAAATATTTACAGAGAATTTGCGTTGAGCAGAAGTGCAGTGAAAGGAAGCGGTGGAAGTGAGGGTCACAGGGTACGTGTTAGACATATTAGGAGCTCTTATAATCCCAGGTTAACAGGGTCCTGATTGGGGGTATTTTAGATTATTGCATATTACCATGTGTACTGTAATCCTCAAAAGAGAACAGTTCTCTTGGTTTGACTTGGAGCTAACAGTGAGCCGCAAAGTTTCAGCTTGTGTTTCATGCAACAAAAGAGCAGTTTACAAACCGACAAGTGCACACTACGACGTAAGACTGACACACTATCATTAGCGATGCTGCTCTGAGGGAGGGTCAAGGCAGAGGTCTCCCAGTCAACACGGCTTCCTGCCTCTTGCTGATCTATGGATCATTAGGAAAATGAATGATTGTAGGGCTGCGAGTGTGTGTGTGTGTGTGTGTGTGTGTGTGTGTGTGTGTGTGTGTGAGAGAGATTTCTGTGCCACTGGGCTGTGGGCAGCCTGATTACTCCTCTCTGTCTCCTACTTACCTGCCAGCCCACTGACTTACCTTCAGCATACTAACTCCTTCCAGTTCCCTCCTCCTCCTCTTACAGACACACACACACACACACACACACACACACACACACACACACACACACACACACACACACACATACAGAGGAAGGAATCACAAATGCATTAATTTGTCCAGATTCATCTTTGCAAAACTTCTGAATGTATCACAGCTTGACAGATGATTCTAGGCCAGTAAATCTATTCCTCAGGGTATATGTGTACCTTTGCAACCGCAAAAAAAAAAAAAAAAAACCCAACAACAAACCCTTTAGCTTGTAAAACCCCTCACTACCACCCATTTTTCTTCCTCTGTTTTATGTGTGTACACCCAATTGTGTACTCAGAGGCCAGTGGCACACATGCATTTTAAAAGCCGCATCAGTGTCTGGGGCAAAAAAAAAAAAACCCAAAAGGTTGGAAAAATTTCAGGATCACCGGTTGCCGTCAGGGAGCACGTCTGAGCGAGGGGCTGCTGATTTTTCTCTCATGCTGGGGCGTTTTGTGCGAGCCAGCCCCATTAACAGGCACAGGAGATAATGTTGCAGGGTGGACACAGCGTGTGTGTGTGCGTGTGTGCGTGCACGCACTGTTTCTTGCTGAGCCTACGTCACACAACGCGTGCTGAGCCTGACAAAACTAGGGATGGAGATAAAGTTAACATGGCAGGGCTTAAACATTCACATTTAACTTTTTTTGGCACTGGAAAATATAGATGTATACTGTGTTCATCTAATTATCAATCAGTCACTGTTTGTGAGCCATTAACCACAGAAGAAAGTTAGTAGTTTGGAGTTTGCTGAAATTAAGAAAAATTTAAATTTAGGATTTACAGACATATACATCCTATAATTTCAGTCCCAATTAATTACAAATCCACTTCCGCCTCCTCCGACTACCCTAATATTCATCTAAAGAGTACAAAGGAACGAGGAGTTGTCTGCTTTTTATAAATTCCCACCATTCTTTATTTTGCAACACAAACAAATTCACACTTTGCTGTTCACACATTAATTATGCAGTTAGAGAAAAAAAAATCTGCAACGGTGGAAAGGGAGGAAGGTGAAAATGAGGAATTCAGTTTCTTGTGCTCCCTTGTTGAATATTCATATAAGATCAATTTTTGATGCTTTCGGGCGTTGTTTGTTCCAGGGCGGCTCAGTCGCTTCCTATTTGTGAAGCTGTTAGGTACCAGGAAACGGGTGAATCCGTTTTGGTGAGAGGAGAAAAAGGTGTCTGTGCTCCAAGGTAAGACATATGTGAGGTGTCTGTGGCAGGCTGGGGAAGATATTTAAAGTGTGGCTTAATCACCTGCCCCACCCCCACCTAAATTACACCTAAATTTCATTTGATTAAATTAGTTTAATGTGTCACTCAGCGCCATGGCGGCGTTGATTCGCTCTGACAGTCAATGCGGTGCATGTCTGACAACCACTTTTGTGGCTCTTTCTAGTTACCTGTCATAATTTCTCTTGGAGCTCCGCGCAGTTTGTTTCACCTCTCCGAGATGTTTGAGAGCACTTAAAGATAATTATTGCCAAATGATGCTCTAATGAGGGGAACAACTGTCCTCAAGTCTTTGCGTGAGAGCCGGGCCTGCTCGTGGCGTGACGCCGCCTTTTTAGGCTTCATTTTGTTTGCCCGTTTGACAGCGTCAGCCTTTCTATAGATGTTGCCTCAATCTGACGCATGCCATAATAATTGGCTGAGCACGGGAGATGCAAATTGCAGAGGATTTATTAAAATGCACCTTAAAGGGGTTAGAGACGTCTGTTCGCGAGTCAAATTACCATTTCGCCTCTCTTTGAGTCTTTTCTTTTTTTTTTGTCAACCTCTCTTAAACTTCCTGCGCTCTTGGAAGAGGTCACACGCAGCCCTTCATTTGTGGAGGAGGATTTTCGTCTCCTGTGGAAAATTGCAAAGCATTTAGAGCTATCGGAGAGGGTCAGGGACCTTTCCTTTAATTTCCCTTTATCTTCTCCACCATGCTGCACAACCCCGAGCACATCACAGTGCTGATGTCTGGCCTGTCTCCGTGCATGCTGTTTATTTGTGTACCTGCTTTCTCCCCTCTCAGTCAAACGGGATGGGATTTTCTCTCCAGCACTTGGCCCGTGCCTCCTTGATATTTGGGTCATTTTTCATGCTTCTCTGTAAGCCGCGTGAGCAAAATATGCTGTTCTTGAATTCGAATCACAAATCTTAAGCGTTACCTTTTAGATCTTGTGAATTATTTTTGAGTTTTGCCTTCGAGATTAGATCGGCTGAGGTGATGCATTTGCCGGGAGAGTCTTCCTGCAGGTGAAGCCTTTTGTGTTGCAGCCTGAACCCTCCGCAAGAATATTAATGCCTCTGGTCGATTGTTTCCATTCAACAAGCCGCTGTATCTCTTTGGTGTCATGGAAAGCCGCGGTTGCCATGGGAGCACGCATTTTGTCACTGGTCAGCCGTGAGAAACGGTCATCTCTCGTCGGTGACATAACAGCAGGACGATGAGCGGGAGAGGACGGCAACGTTCTCCCGCAAGCCTCTTCGACGAAGACGTGAAGCACAAACATTTCCCCCAGTAATCCGTAACCGAGACGCAGGCAGGGAACTGGAACTAATGAAGACAACTATTCAATTACGAGCTCAATTAATGCAAGTGCCTGGAAGCGTGGATCACAGATGAACCAAGCAGCTAGCCTTTAGATATTATGGACCGCAACTGGAGGCGAACAACACATTGAATTTCTCCCCCGAATCCCTCGCCTCAGCCCTCGCCTCAGCCCTCATGCCCGTCTCCACTTTAAAATGGCTTTATGGGCTCGTGAGAGGGACCTGAGAGTTTGCCTCAGATCTGTGCCTTCGTCCGCTGCGTAGGGTCATAAGGACCTGAATTGACTTCTTCTAGATACAGACCCTCAATCTCTTCTTAAGTATTACGCCGTTATTGCCGTTCTCTCCTGAGGTTCATTTTTGGCTTGGCTATATTTGATCAAGCACAACAAAAAGTCCAATTTAACCCAATTTCCCTTATTCCAGCTTTGATTCTTGCTTTGGCTCATATTGATTTCATACAACTTGTTATGTTGTGTTTCTTCTCTGTCTTGTTTTTTTGGATAAATCCATGTTGTTTACAGTGTGCGATGACCCGCGGGGCGTCAAGATTATTCTTAACCCTCTTCCTCGCTGCGGGTTTGTGGTGTATCGATAGGTAGCCATGTTTGCTTATAATTAAGTCCCTACCACACTGCAGATGGGACTTCGTTCAGACCTCTTGGCCCAATTAAAACAAGCTTTCCTACTTCAGCGCTTCCTGCTTTGTTACATATATAAATGCATTAGTTTGATAAAGAAAGGCATTTGCTTACACCGGTTGATACATGATGCTTTTATCCTCATGTTGCAAAGCAACACTGAATTACATCTTAACATAAAGCACCTTGTTGCCCAAAGGGAAATGTTCCATACTGATTAAAGATTAAAGATGAAAAAAACAGAGGCTTTGCAAAAGAAAAAAAATCTCTAATTATTTCCCTAGAAATAAAATAAAATGGGTAAAGGCCACTGGGGAGTTGGGTCTAATTATTTCATTTATCCATAAAAGGCCTCGTGAGGATGTCTCCTTCCTTTATTTTCATTTTTCTTCTCTTTTTACACCTTTAGCATTCTCCTCCTTATTGCATTATATTACACCTCTTCTTCTGGTTCATCTGTGCCGTAGTTTTTGATGATCATAATTGATGTGCGTGCGTTCGCTGGATCTGAAGACATTGGTGGTAATTAGTAAAGGTGACTGTGGGTGATTCAAACCAGTCCACGGTCCTCTGTGGCTCGTTAGCTGAAGCCATGCTCTGGACACCTTTGCTGAAACCACTGGCAGGAAAAGGGCCCCCCTCTCCTGGATCACCATTAAACACTGTAATTTGCACTGTGGTGTTTGTGATACGGTAGAAAACATACAAACACAACTGACCTGTGCACAGCTCTTCCTCACACCTGTGATATGACAGTAGATTGGTCAGTACTGTGTTGTTATTCTCTCTATACTTTTCTTTTGAAAGTGTCAATCTTGAATTGTTTAAACTTAATGATTATAATAATTCATATCAGTCTTCATCACTGTGAACAAAGTGCACACTTTTTGTTTTTTGTAAATTTAATTGCATTCTGTCGCGTGATGTCTTCTGTAAGTCGTTCACCGAGTGTCTCTGGTGTCGCACCCCTTAAAACACTCATTGCGCTCTTAGCAGACTGTCGTCCTGCCCCCCCAGCATGAAATAACATAGCTGACATAATGACGGCAGGCAGCTGCTGCGGCTACTGTTAACACATTGCATGTTGCTACTTCTCATTAGGGCTGTTTGCACAAACCGTGCCAATATAAGTGTTTATTTTATATTGAAGTGGATATTTTCCCAAACTTTGAGTCTGATTTTGATCCCCGCCTTGTCTGACAACTGATCCCATGCTTTGTGAGAGCCCTGGACTGATGCAGACACTGACTGTTGGATAGGCACAGCCTTAAGTATGACCCAGACTGGTGGTGCAGAGCACCGGGCATGTGTGTGTGAGAAGCGCCAAAAACAAGGTTTCCCTAGTGAGGTGACAGAGGCAGCAAAGCCTGTAAACAACGATGACAGTAATCATATGTGTTTGTGGTGCTATGCTTCATCACCTGTCCAGCACCGAGGCTTGTTAAAGGACAAATGACTCTTAATAAAGCATACCCCCCCAATCACCGTCCCTCCTGTCAGTGCTCCTTTTGCTCCCCCGCAGCCCTGCCCCCACCTGAGGAGGGCCAGGTTGCCAGGCCGTGGGGCGGTGGGATTGGCCGGCTCCACGCTGAGATTGATTACCCCTCTAATCTTAGGACTGCCAGTGTGTCTCCAGGGCGAAAACTCCGGCATGAATCCCCCACCCCCCCCCCCCCCCCCCCCCCCCTTCTTCTGTCTCTGTACCTCCTCGCTCCCTCTTCCTCCATCCCCTTCATCCCTCTGTCCCTGTGCTGCCAGAGGCACTGAGGGACGACACTAAGTCACAGCTCCAGACAGGGCCACTCGCTCGCAGTGCCTGCCTTGTTCGCCATATGTCACGGCAAATGGGGCTCCCGTGGACTCTGCCACGGACTCACAGGGAAAAAAATGACAAGGGGGGGGCGGCGGAGAGGGGATGAGGGTCGCAGGCTGCATTGGGCAATAGAGTAGAGCAGAAAAAGGCAGTCCAGCTTCAATTCAGAAATCCTCAAGAATCACAGGGCTCTTGTGGGAGTTGTGCGGATGTAAGAAAAACCGAAACCACGAAAAGGGTATATGAAGACCCGTTGCTTTTCGTTTGCTGCGGGGTGCTGATATGCTTTGTCTGTCGGCTGCGTTCACACGTGAGGGGCGCGGGTGATGACATGACACCCTCCCGGTGTACGTTATCACGGCATCAAGGACACAAGATGTGCGACAAGTTGTAAAGGTGACAATTGTGCTCGACGATGGTGCAGCCTGTCACTGCGACGCCGGTGAAATGAGCTCTCTCTGCGGCTCTGGCTGGATTTAGAGAGACTTTGACTCGGGCTGGGCGGTGACACTACCTTTCAGAATGTCACTTCAGCATCCGGCTGCTCCCGTGAAGCCTGATTTATTTAGGACGAGAGTGGAAACGCCGACGGAACAATTAGCACTGGTGAGGTTCTGCGCTCACAAGTCACAGGACAAAGTGGAAACAGTGAGGAGTTTCGTTAAAAATGTCAGAATCCAAAATTGATTGTGTTATTGTAGTTTATAAAGTCCTCTCTCAGTAACATTAATAGGTTTAGTTTGGGCTAATGTTAATCCAGCCTGAGTTGCTGGGTGATTGTGGACATTGTTAACGCACAGCTCCTTTTTTTCAGGCCGAGAGACTAAAATAAGATCCTGTCCGTCGGTTGTTTATTCGGCCACGCCTTGGTCTCGTCACACATATGGGGTAAACAAAGGCGAGCGTGAGCACAAACCTCGGTGCCTGACGGCTTCGGCGGCGGCCGGTCCTGTGATTCATGGCCGTAGGGAGCGGGGGGAGGTGGGGGCTGCGTCGCAGTGTGGTTAAGATGATGAGACGCCGTTGTTGTGATGCGGTGTTTACATGCGTCTGCATGTACTTACCCCAGGGGTCACGTTCTGCCTGTACAACACCACGATGCTCCGTCCTCTGCACTCTGTGCGCAAATGTGATAGATTTCGGGCAAAAAGAACAGTGGAAGCACAAGAAATAAGGAGAAAGCAATTTCAAACTCGCGTTCGATTGTATTTAGTCCATATATACATGATATTGAACACTGATAAAAGGACGAAGTGTGGCGATTTTTCTGACTTAAATAAACACACATTCTCAAGGTGAGACTTTGCTTACTAACCCACCAGCGCCGAAGCTATGGTCTTTACACGCAGGATGAGTAATGCTTAAAAGCCGAGTTGATTTCGTACATATGCACGTCCCCAAAAGCCCACAGAAAAGCCCGGACCACCATCAGGAGACACTTTGAAGTCCTCTTTCAGGCCACCATGGATTGCCCACACACACAAGTCCTCCCAAACACTCACTTGAGAAAGTCTTTGAGGGCACTGTTTTCTAATTCACCTCTGCACCTGTTTATACCCCCCATTCTTCCTCTTTTTTTTTATGTCTGAGTGAGTCCGAGTCATAGGAGGGAAAAAAAGAAAAAAAAGGAGAGAAAAACAGCGTGGGTGAATCTGAGCAGAGAAACATCCTCTGGGTCTTTTTCCTTTTTTAAAAGAACTCCTCCAGATCTCATGTTTTATTTATGAAGGAGGGCTCAGGCGTGATACATCCTGGCATGACAGGCAGAGTCCATCTTTGTCTGCGAAACGCGGATCGGACCGGACCAGGGGTGATATGCCAGTCCCCGTCAGGGCCCCGGGGTGCCGCAGACTGGTCAACAGCTGGGGGCGAAACCGACCCTTTCATTGGAACCGGAGCGTGGTTAATTAAACAAGTTCCCCTCGGTCAGAAAGCAGCTGGAGTTGGTTTACTCCGTGTGCCAGTCAGTGCCAGGCTGGCTGGAAGGCACACTCCACCGCACAAAGGAGGTGGAGATGCGACGGTGTTGTTCGACGCAGGAATGTACACAACGCAGGAAACGCACGAGGGGATGTTTCAGATTTGCGAGATTGCGAGTCTAAGTCGAGGAGTGGGATGTGCTTACGTTGGCTCGCCCGCAATCGCACTGTAAGCGTCAATCCACAACCCACACCCTGAAACCCAGCTCCGCGGCTTTATGTGCAGGCACATGACGAGCAAATTTGATTTGTTTTAGGCTCTCCACATCTTACGGTGCGGACAAACATAGCAGCGCGCACAGGCGCAAACAAACTCGAGTGAAATCTTGTCAAGCCGAGCGCCGACTGAAGATTAGACATCCTTGTCCGCCTGCACAGCGGAAGACGTCGTGGTCAAACCCGGGGCGATTTCGGGGAGGAAGATAGAGTGGCAGGCGAGCGTCGTCGGGGAGGACGTGAGAGAAGCGAGACGTACTCCGAGTGATAAATCGGCGGTGGGGTTCGCAAACCGGGGGGGGGGTTGGGGTGAGAGCGAGGGAGGGAGGGAGGAGGACGGCTGGGGGAAGCTGGGTACAAAATAGCCAATTTCATAGTACACATGTGGATTAAGTTCCCTCCTTTGAAAACGCTCTGGAATGCCCATGTACCAATTACGCCCCGGCGGTACAGGCGGGAGCTGTGGGGCCGTGTTTTTGGATGTTCTTGCGCCTGTGTGCACCCGGGCTTGCCAGATTGTCTGCGGGCAGCGTTTGTGCCTGCTTTGATTCGGTGCCAGCGAGGCCTCGCAGGCTCTTGGCACCCTGACACCTCCCCATCAATACGCTGGCACCGTGCGGTGGGGGGTATCAAAAATGACCCAATTAGAGGATGGCAATGTGTTCTGACAGGCACTACCTGCCCGGGTGTGTTTAAAACCGCCGTCTTTCTTTCTTCCTCTTTTTTTTGGGTGCGCGCTCTCAGTTCAGCGCTTGGCCTGTTCGCCCGCGTTCTTTTCTCCATGCGTTACTCACAGCGGGTGACAATGGCGGAGACGTGAGTGGGTCTGCCCGCCTTGACACCCGTTCTTTGTGCGATTCTCTCAGCTGTTCGCACTTTGCGAGCGTGCAGATACGAGGGGATGGGTTTTGACGATGCGTGCTGATTAGAGCGCGCACTGATGGAAGCATTATCCACAGAGTTGGCTTGTCGGTGCTCGTTGCCGTGACTGACGAGTCTCCGGGTCTCCCGTTCTCTCGTTCTGTGTCTCCGTTTTTCTCTCTTTCTCTTTTTCTCCCCCCCTCCACCTTGATGTTCCTGATCCCTCTTGTCTTCTCCATTCGTAGCTTAAGGTCAGTTGGAATCTCTGTCAGCACGAGTCTGTTTGTTTGCAGGATGTCTGCAGGTCTGTTAAAAAGTCTAAAATGCCGCGTATTGATAAATATCCCTGGTCATTAAATCCCCTTTAATTAGAGCTAATCCCAGTGCTCTCAAGGAAATAGCACAAATTGATCCAGATCCGGGGAAATATTCAGTCTTGGTGGAGTCCTCTTTAGTTTACTCTGTACTTAAATTTCAGAAACACTGAGACATTGAATTATGTAAATTTCAAATAACAGCCGGAAAATCAGAGATGTTCTCAAACTTTTGACCGTCAGTGTACCTTAAATGCAAAAGTTGCAAAAGCATGTCTTGCTTTCTGGCCACGAGTGCTGTTATGAACAAAAATGAAAAAGTGTTTTGCATGTGTGCAGACGGAGTGAGCGGTTTGCATTAAATTTATTGATTGATACACTAATTTGAGGAAGGCACGGCGTCACAAATGCTGCGCCGCTGCAGTCTCGCATTCGCGCCAAGCAGATGTGTGATTTAGTCCACATCACTCGGATGTTTTGACACACCGTGATGCAACAGGAATGCTGGGATTAAGAAGTTACGTGGAATTTACTTCAGACGGGGATTTCTTCGCAAAGTTCTTAAATGTTTAACGTAGAGACGGGAGAGTCGAGAACTTGGAAAGAGATTTTTTTTTGTTTGATTAACTGAGTTTCCTAATATTTACCACTTACAAGTGTTTCCAGGGTGATCCTCTTTTATTCACCCTGTTCATTATATCAGTTGTAGTTAAAATGTCCAAATCTGTTGTTTTTCATTCATCCTGCGTTACTTTTACTTCGTTCCCCTTGGATTAAACGCCTCGGTTGCTCCATCTGAGAGCCGACTGTGAGGGTTTGGCATCTGATGCCCTCTGGCATCATACTGGTCGTGAGCTGAGCCCTCGCAGGTCTCGACTGGCATGTTAGAGCAAGCTGCCAACCCCGAGATGGGCAGTTGGCGCCAGGTCCACTACCAGCTGGTGAGGTTCTTTGCCATTCTCTGGGCCGTCGGGCTCATCTGTCAAAAAACTCCTTCAGCTCCTCCACGTGTATTTAATGATGGCGTCACCCCGCTACTTCGAGGAAGCGTAAATCACCCATAGAAGCCTTGATTTAAAACCAATCGGAGGAAAGAGGCGAGCGGTGCTTGGCGGGAAAACAAAAATCAAGCGCAGAGTGGTTTGATATGTATGTGACACACAAGCAGTGGCTTGTTTTGAGAATTTACATCTTAAAATCCAGTAACTCTCTCAGGATACATCTCTGCACACAGAGCCTGCCCGTGCACTATACATCTTCTCCACTTATTTCCTGACCTTCCCCGGTTTCTCTCTGAGCTATTAACCTTTCGTGTAATACACTTGCCTGTGTACTGTGCCGCGTGCTCGCGTGTCTGCTTCCCCCGCTGATTGATTGGATGCGCGGGTTAAATGATCAAAAAAGCTTTTACGATTATAGGACAACTCCGTCTCTCAAGGCACCTGTTAAGTTGTTTGTTGCCAGGAGAAACAGACACTTCATCATGCTACCGTAAATGATTTGCCTGCTCCCTCACCCCGAGCTCCCGTTTCCTCATTTCATTTTATAGAGGGGATATTTTTGCAGGAGACCTCCCTTTTTTTTCTTTTAGTGGAGAAAGCTGGAGATGCTAAAAAGGATGTAGTGCTGTTTCAGGACAATAGCTTATCTGAGAGTAACGGGGGCCTCGGCTAATTTGTACGACTTACCACATCCTGCTGCGGCGCAACAGCTGAGTGCTTTCAGAGAAAGACGGATTTGACTTTGGCCATTATCTTTTGATAGATAAGGGGTCTGCAGGTGCTTTTCTCAGCCCTCGGGGTGTGGTTTTAAAGATGGAGGACATGTTTTTACCCACTGACATTGATGCAATACAACCCGGAAGCAAGGGCGCTAATGTCTGCGGAGTCCACTCAATCCTGGAGCCTAGTGTCCTCTCCCTGCCCCGGCCACAGCCTGCGGAGCCCCATAACCAAGCAGTGTGCCCACCAAGCATGAGTCATTAAGGCCTGTGTTTAGACAGGGCTGGGGGTCATTGTGGTGGAAGTCAATGTATGGTCTCACGATGGACTCACAAATCAGAGGCAGTCCACTCCCAACTGCCTTTTGTTCTTTGTTGAAGGGAAGAGAAAGAAATGAGAGTTTAAAAGGGGTCTGTCGTAGCACTGAGGTTCATTTACACTCTTTAAACCGTGAGTTTTGTGTTGCTTTTTCAAAACTGTCTTTAAACGTGGGCAAAATGTTTGGGCTAAATTATCGTATTACTCTGACTGCAAGCAAAAGAGACCCAAACTGGTAATTACTTTGCATAACCGGAGCGTTCTCTGTCAGTAAGTTTTGAATGGCAAGAGTTCACAGATATTGAAAAAAAAAAGTCACACTTTGCAATTAATTAAAGTAAATCCTCCAGTGTGTTTTTTCACCACATTTAAAAGCCTGAAACTTGACCATTAACCTCCAAATGGATGTGAAACACCGCCAGTGTTCCCCTTTCTAAACACAATGTGCCACAAAAAGCACTGTAAAATGAAATGATGAGTTTTAAATGTCCTTTTTGGGCGAACTCAATTAGCTACGTGGGCCCCCCCCCTTTTGCAAAGAGCCCCACATTAGCACCAAGCTCGGTTATTACTTCCAGCCCGGACATCTTTACAAACCATTTCTCTTCGCTTTTGCGCCGCTGCCTCCTCTGCACCACTATGTTCCAAAGTGGGCTCCAATTATGAAAGCATTAAAAATGCTGGCGAAAGATTTAGGTACATTACACCACTCAATGACATTCTACTGGCCATTATGTTATTAGCAGAGTGCTATGTGTAAAAAGGGCCTTTAATTGAGAAAGTGTTGTGGAAAATACATTTAAAACACTCTCTGCCCCCCCACCCTCCTGCACTGGCAGCTGCGCTCAGTGAAAAGCTTCCCATCTCGTGCCGATTTGGCTAAAATCCCATCACTCCTGACAGATTTCTTTTTTTTTTTGTTTTTAGGGTGAGGACCCACACAAAGTATGCTATTTAAAAAAAAACATAACACAAAAAATCAAATATAAGGCCCCACATGCATGTTAGGGCAGCAGCTAGTGATGATTCTAATCATTGATTAGTGTGTACAATATTTTCTGGATTAATCAATAAAATGGTTGAATCTGCAGAATGACAGAAGAATGAGTGAAATTCTCATCACTGTTCTCCAGAATCCAAGGTTACGTCTTCAGATTGCTTATTATGCCCCAACTACAGCGCATAAGCCAGAAGTATGTGCTTTGCTGTTATAGAAGACAAAGGAATTCAGCAAATATTCACACTGGAGGAACTGTGCTGATGATGAATTTTTGGTATTTTTGCTTCAAAAAGTGACTTAGAGAGTTGTGGCTGATTTTTTTCCAACGAATCAATGAGCAAACTAACAGTTGTGAGAAAAACCCTTTGTCGGTTTTAACAGTTATGCAATTCAAGGTGAACGTTTTTCAACCAAGAGAACCAAAAGTGATTATTTTCATCTCCGTACAGTCATTAAGGTTGTACTCAAATCTACATCAGTTGAAAAAAAAAATATATGTTTCATTGGGCTGCATGTATCCCTGCAGATTCAAATGCTGTGGCATATTCCTTTTCCGTAAAAAGAAGAGGAAAAAAAGTGTCTGTGTTCCTGTAATGTGGCAGAGTAACAGATGGAGTTTGGGTTGTGTCCTGCGCTGCATCACACACCCTGTGTGTCATCTGTCATTACATTCAGGTCATTGTTCGCAGCGCGGTGGCAGCGTGACTGAGTTGGCCGTGGCTTGACAACTGTCTCCGTTTCACACAGACGGGGAGACGGCATGCAGACGCTCGCGGGGCGCGGTCGCTGCGCCGTTGTGTGGCCTGGTTCAGTTTCCTGAATTAGGACGAGGATGTTGTCCAGAAATATTGAACGGCATGGATCGCAGTGGAGCGAGTGGGTTGTATGTTCTCTCGCTGTCATGTGTGACATCGGCGATGTTTACTGTGTTGCCGTAAAGGCTTGCTAACAGTACAGGCCAGGCAGGCAGGTGGTGTCACGTCGTGTTGTGTTGCATTACATACCCATTTTCCGGTCTGCTCCTGTGGTGTATTTGTCTTTTCACTTAACAGGGACACAAACCTGTTGTCGGTACATGACGTACAGTATAACCCACGAGGAAACGGAACCGACAGTGAAGGTGTACGTATCGGGGTCACCCTGCTCGGGGAACAGGAAAGTGTTGTAACGACGACTGAGGTGTGCAGACACACGTCGTGATCGCGTTTTATTTCACTTTTATTTGAATGTGGGGGAGAAAAATAAGAATATTTGTACTGTACCAGTACAAATTCAAAATGTACAGTCTGGGAGCATCTTCAACCGTTTGATTTCACTCAAACTTGACTTTGTGAGAAAGTGACACACCGGTTGGACTCGAAGCTGCCAGGCCTCTGTTTTGGGATACAAGCATATTTAGCCCCCCACCCCCCACCCCCCGAGAAGTGTACTACATTGACATATTTGTATACAGAACCACACTGTGTGGAGGGGGGTTCTGCTCTCCGGCTCACAGTCCAGCCACATTGTTCTTTTGTTCTACCTCCAAACCCGCAGCTCCGCAGTCTGACCACTGTTAGGCAGTGGGTGAAACCAGAGGTGGAGCACATCCGATTGGAGACGATGCTTTTCTATCTTTCTCTAGTTCTGTAGTAAATATTGGCCGCGGCCTGCAAAAGAACTGCACCAGTCGACGGTGGCCGCATCGCTCTCACAGCACGTTAAACCGGCCGGCTCCGTCGCTCCGCCTTCTTTCAGCCATCCGCCCATCCCTCGATCCTGCCACACCTCCGACCAGCCCGCTCGTACAGTGGTTGATGGGACAGGGGTTTATTGATGCCTTTTCAGAGTTTAGACTTTTCACATGCATCGCGCTGGCCTTGCTCTGGGACCTGCAGGGTCAGGGCCGCCATACAGAGAGCAGAGTGTTCATTATATATGTATGCGTAAATCTAACTGGGAGCTGGCCTGACGCTCTGAGCGAGATCGTGAAACCTTGTTTCCTCACTGTACACTGTCGTTGGCTTTCTCCGATCTGATGAGTAGAGTGGATGATCGGCCCAGCGTCTCTCAAGTGGAAAATACCGGCCAAAACCGGAGCCCCGCCTCGCCGCCGTACAGTTTACTCGCATACCAATAGCTTTGCCTGGCTCAGAACAGCGTGCTTCAACTCCGTGTTTTACATTCAGCTGAATAAAATAAATATTTAGAAATTCATTAATAAGATCTATTGACCAGTGGTATTGACTGAAGCCCGAGAACCTGTATCCAATAAAATCTGTTAACCTTGTGCCTGCGAGGAAGTGTGGAGTGAACATACTACAGGAAGCAGAGGGGGGAACTATGTTAATGTATGTTAGTTTTTTTATGTATTTATTATTTCTTTTTTTTTTTTTTTTTATACATATGTTCATTAAATTGGATGTCCTGTTTAAAGGTTTGCTTGTTTGCATTACCCTCAAATAAATCACCGTAAAGATGAAACTCCCGCAGATTCTCAGCCGCCGCCTTTCCTCGGTTTTCGGATTCTTTGCACCCCTACAGCCGGCTCTAATTGCGACCGAACCGACTGCTCCCTCATAATTTTTCACACCTTCCCACACTCGTGCTCGCACCAATGGCTACAACCACGTTTTCTTTGTGTGTGTGTGTGTGTGTGTGTGTGAGCGGAGCTCAGCCTTTCACTGCTGGTTAGGGGGCTAACACCTCTTTCAGGTTAAGTCTTTTTTTTATTTCCACCTCAAAAAGGAGAGCGAATAGCAGCATTTTGTGTTGCCTCCTCCCTCCTTTCCCTTCCTCGCCTTTCCCCACTCATCTGTCAATGAAAGACACAGTTTTGCCACAAGGCATTGTGTGTTTAGCGGTGGTGCCAGCAACTGCCATTTGGGTGCAGGGAGGCAAGGGGATCCACCCCCTTTGAACTGCTGCCAAGCCAGCCAGCTTGCACCTTCTTTAATAACTTCCCCTGAAGGCACTTCCTTCTTTTTCTTTTTCCTCTCCCTCCTCTCTCTCTCGCTCTCTCTCTCTTTCTTTTTTCCCCTTTCTCTTATTCACTCCCACCCTCCCGCTCCTTCTGTTTTTTTTTAAATGACTGCAGTTTTCACGGGTAAAGCTGTGATGCTGATAAGAAAGGTAAGGCTGCTTTTAACTGACAGCCTGACATCAAATCTCTGCGGAAACACACGTGCGTGCACGCACACACACACACACGGGCACACAAATGAGTAAAGGGTTAAGAGCATGCATGGCCTTACAGCACATATTTCAAAAATGTTCACTTGGTAATTTAGAGATATCCTCGATGCAAATTTGTTAAGTTAAGTTGCGCAGTCTTTTGTGTTCTTTTTCTGTTTTTTTTACAGGCTTTTCATTCTCTTGTTCTCATCTTGTGGTATACGTTCCTCTTTGTGACTTCTTCATGAACAGTCCAACCACCAGACACTGACGTTACCACAGGAAATTCATGGAAAAGATTCAAGACGGCGTAACAGCCTTTTTTACCGTCTTTTATTGGACGGGACTCATGCAACTTCTTTCATGTTGGACAATCTGCATCTCAAAAGACAAGAGTGCATGTGTCACTATTATTAGCACTCTTTTGTACTTTGCTATCAGTACTATTACTGCTTATCAGTACATAAGAATACCAATAATGACTATAAACACTTTCTGATCTGATTCATACGAAGAGGACACAGGGTTAGGTTTGAATCACCTTAATGCTTTGGTTATTTTCTTTTCTGCATGTATTTCATTTACAGTTGTCTTGTACAATCTGACCTTTAAGGACAGTCAGTCAGTCAGTCAGTGCTCTCGCTAAGTTAATCATTCAGCGGTTTCATCCAGAGCAATTCAGTGTTCACAGGCGCATTTGGTCAATTCTACCACAGGTCTCGAAAATAAGATGAACGTGGACAGATATTAGGTCAGGGAGCGGAAAATAAAAGAAAGAACAAAAAACCCCGGAGGTTGTATTTTTGCCCCGCCTGACTGTGATCCTCCGTCCTTCCCCTCTCCTGGCCAGTCCTCTGTGGGCCGCTCAGGACGGGGTTAACTCCGCGAGCCCCCGACCTGTCAGTTCCACTGTACAACACCATGGCCCCGGGACAGACAAGCCAGAGTGAGGAGGTAAAGGGAGAAAAAAGGCAGCCAGACCTGGCTGAAAGCGCAGGAGGCAATAGGTGTCATATTAAGGGTGTGTAATACAGTATGTCACCTCAATGGCGTATGGCCCATTAAGGCTATAACCTCATACGCCGTGGCGTTTATTTTGTCACTAGGGATTATTTGGAACAAACGGGCATGCCGGGGGAACGTGAGGTTGTTTGTGTATGCGTCTGCTCTATTTGTGGGTGTTTTGAATTTATTGTTTGTCCACAGTGTGTGTGTGTGTGTGTGTGTGTCTGCGCCCTGATGTATATTATCTTCAGGATATTTCTCTCTTTAAATCCATGGCCGCCGTTTGTTGCCTGCACACATGGCGCATGGCGTGTCAGCGGCCATGTATTAAAGGGTGGTGGGTTGGGCGGGGCTGAAAATGAGAATGTAAATACAGGCGTGAGCTCACCCAGCAAACCCCCCACCCCCCCCCACCCCCACCCCCCACCTCCTCGTAGTCGTCCTCCTTCTCCTCCTGTGCGAGGGTGAGCCAGCTAGGGGGTGACCTTGCCCGGTGTAATTAAAGTGAAACACCTTGACTTGTCACCGTCGCCTGAGACAGCTTAAATCTCCCTAATGTAAATGGAGGCTGCCGCTGACGTGCTGCTAGGCATGGCCGCGGAGAAGATACAAGCACTGGTGATCCATCTCTGTACCAGTGTGCGCACACACACACACACACACACACACACACACACACACAAATGTACACAGTCTTTCTCTCTCTCCTTTCTGTCTTTCATAAACACCCTCTCTCCTCTCTCCTCGCACCCACCCCTGGCACTCCGCAACCCCCACCCCTTCTTGCTGTCCACTGCCCTTTATTTATTTTACATCCCAGGCACCTTTACAGTGGCGGCAGCAATGCCTCATGGGATAGCTCAAGTGTTGGTGGTGGAGGGAGGTGCACACAGTGATTCAGAGGCTCGTCAAATTATCAGTCATATCTCCAAAGAAAACAATATAAATAATTTTCCAGTTGTCAGTATTATGATTTATTAGATGAAAAAAATGTGTTGTGCATTTAGAAATGTAGTAGACACAGTGTACTGGTGCTTAAAAGCGCTTCATGGCATTTCCTGCAGCCTTCCCACACTGTTTTGCAGCTTGTCTGTCTTTGTTTTCCAGGGCCTCCTTCAGGTTTATTGGTTGATATATACACACACACAAAAACACATACACGCACGCACACACACACGTGTACACACAGGGCTCATATCTACTGCCAGCCTCTTTGGGAGGGGTGGATAAGGGGTGCGGAGATGGCAGTTAGCGCTGAAATTCTGTTGACTTTGCCCTTCAATTAAAGCCCTGTAATACAA
Organism: Psettodes erumei; assembly: GCA_016785225.1. Taxonomy (NCBI): domain Eukaryota; kingdom Metazoa; phylum Chordata; class Actinopteri; order Pleuronectiformes; family Psettodidae; genus Psettodes; species Psettodes erumei. Next base: position 2,893,020 of record JAFBJZ010000354.1, on the reverse strand, counting down.
AAGTCTTGTTGACCCTTCTGTCCAGCCCTCCATTAGAAGTCATGGCAACACATTGCTGAAAGACGACCCACTAAATTCCAGGCTCATTTGCAGTTTGGGGAACCGGGGACCGCCTGAAACAACAACACAAGCACGGCCGGGGGCCCCTGCCAAAAAAATTGCCCTGTCTGAATGCCACAATGGCATGTGAAAGAATGCTATGTGCCCCCCGTGCCAACTTTACCAGTTGCCGGTGCCCCGTGCCAGGCCTGCCCCCCCGCCATACCCTGCTTGGGCAGCGGGCACCGTGACAGGAGCCAGATGCCCATCATGTGTCTGCACCAGGCAGCGTGCCCCCTCGCCCTGATCCCTGGGGCCGTGCAGTTACTGTCCCGTACTCTTGGCATCCTGTAAGATGCCCAGGACTGCGGCGGGTGCCAGGCGGCGGACGTGTCCCGGTGTGCACGCGCACACGCACTCCGATCGGGCTTCGAGGAGGCCCGGTGGCGGCGCGGCGGTGCCAAGTCGACAGGGAATTATCCTGGCAGAGAGGGTTGTTTCTCTGTGGTTCTTGCCTTCCAGTGATGCCTCCGCTGTAGGCACCCTCGCCCCTTTGATAGATTTTTAATCAGCACCTGTGGACGGACGCCGATTCAGGCAGAGTCTCTGCTGTCTGATTGCCGTACCTCTTCTACACAACTTTTAAACGTGAGTTCATCCACCACAGCACCTCCACACTTGCCCCTTTCAGAGAAGAAGCTAGAAGGTGCCGACCAAAAGCAGGGACTGCTACCTGCCTGCATGCTGTGGCGTCACAGGCGAGTACAGGTTTAGACAGCGGGGCAACAGAGAGAGACAACAAACAAGCATGCTGCTATTGTGATGGACAGCCTCCACTGTGAGGTTCAGTATGTCAGTGTGTTCAGTGTGTGATGTAGCAACTGCTCCAGCGGGGGGGGGTCTGCAGGAAAAAAACCCCCAGACAACATGTAGAAAGCACGAAAGAGAGAATGAGTGGGAGAGAGAACAAGAGAAAGAGAGAATGAGCAATGAGCTCAGGTGGGCCCGACATCTGCATTCACTTCCTGTCTTTTTCCAAAGGGAGGGGAGAAAAGGAGGGGTAGAGAAGGAGGCGGGTGGGGGGGTGGGGGGGTGGGGGGGCTCAGAGAAAACAAGAGCGAGATGAAGGCCTTTCTGGAGGCTACAAAGGAGCTGTACACTGGAAAAGGGCTGGGGGAGCCCTCAATGGGGCTGAAGAACACACAGACAAAACTTGGGAAGGAAGAAGGCATGCCTTACAATGGCACCGGGCCCCATGCTTGGTTCAAAGAGCCAGTCAGAAATACAGAAAGAGGAAGAGAGCGAAAGACAGAATGGAAATGATGGACCTGCTGGGAAGTATAGTAGTCGCAGCAGTAGGGGTGGGGGTGCCGGTGTATACGCTGGGCAAAAGGCCACCGAGTTTTCTCAGCTATTCATTTGAAAACAAACCGCACGGCACAGGCAGGCGCAGTCAAACTGCTCCTGGGTGTGGAGTAGATTTTTTTTTTTGTCTCGGCCCTCCAGAGAAAAAAAACGAAAAACAACAACAAAAAAAAGCCCACCGGCGCTCCATGTGTGGCCCCATGCTAAAAGTCAGGCCGAAGAGGCGGAGAGATGCGAGTGAAAGGGGGAAATAGGCAAAAGACGGATGAAAAGAGTTGGTGGGAAAAGACGTGAGAGGGAGCAGGGGAGACGCTGCTGATGATGTCATCTCTGATCGTCCCGAATTTTAACAGCAGACGATTTCAACAATCAATTTCTGTGACGCAGGGACTCGACTTCTTCTCCCGACACCCGCATCACGTTACGTACATTTACAGCCACACATAGCTCATAATTCTTTTATAACCGGTTTTATTATCTTGTAACGTTTAATTTTGATTCAGCATCGATTGGGAATCTGATCCGGACTAAGCGAGGGTCAAAGTGCTGCGCTGGTACGGCAGTTATCCTATAGGTGTTTATTGTGGACACAGCACACAAAGAGAGAAACTGAGTGACAGTGAGCTGTTTGTATGTCCTTGGGATGCCGGTGTCATTGTCAAGGCTTATCAGAATCTGGGTGCAAAGAATGAGCGGCGCCAGGGAAAAAGGGGAAGGAAACACGCGCATGCCTTTAATAAAACTTTATCAGGAGTTGCCTTAGCCCTGTTTCCCTCACCCAAACCCCCACCTCCTCCCCTGCTACCCTGTGACACCCCGGCTCTAATATTTAAAGAGCTCGGGCTGCGCAGCTGCGGGGAATCGCGTTTAACTTCACCAATTTCTTATTGCCTGTCAGTCTCTCTAATTTGATCCGGCGTTGGACAGTTACCGTTTTGGACGGCAGAGTCACGGCACATATTGGCAGGGAGACTGGCAGCTAATAAAAGTCGGTGTGGTATTTACTCCCCTTTTCCCTTTTATTTATAATATATCTCAGTATTGTTATTATGAATATATATGCATTTAAGCCTCACCTATCTCTGTGGGTGGCCTCTCGGTTAATAATGTGTTATTGATTTCCATACCGGACTGGCTATATATCTGTTTTAATTTCAAGGCCTTATCACTCCCTCTGTGATTCACGTGAACCCTTCCTTTATTTCTCCTTTTTTTCTTCCTTTTTCTCATCCTACAGGCATTATTAAGTCTGTGTAGGAGTATAGGTAACATGCCTTTTACAGTCTGACTGGTTACTTTATATGAGGGAGGGATGGATGGATAGTCATTTCAGGCCGTGCGGCTTCCCCCAGTCAGCCTTCATCTTTTCTCTGACAGATTGGATCAAGGGCAGATCGGGTCAGGTAGTGTGCCTAGATTTAGATGCTGACAAAGTAGAACAGAGGAAAATAGCAAAGAATAGTTTTGAACTGAGATATTTTTTTCTTTCCCAGAGATGACCTGGTTGCTGACACAGACCTTCTTGTAATTTGATAAGAGTCATTAGTAGTTCATCCAGATTCTGTACATGGTTTGCTTTGCATAGTCCATCTATGCAGAGGGCATCAGGGACGTTCTGCCTCGCGCGCTGCAAACTTTGGCCAGCCCTATTGGGCAGTTAGACCTCTAAGGGCCCTGCCTCGCCCTCGTCTTCCCCTTGGCCCCGTCTCCTACCACCGGAATGATAAAGGGGTGGAGATGAAGGAGAGGGAGGAAAAGAGCAGCAGCGGGAGGAAGACGAGCAGGGCTCGGCGAGAGAAGGAGGAATAAGCAGTGCATGTATATATGCGAAATATATGCGCCATCAGCAGAAAAGGGTCTGAGTCAGCCGTTTGCCGGGCTTTGCCGCATGCTAAAACACATAGAGGCAAAGCCCATTAAAAATGAATGCCACGCGATAATCACATTCGCGCTTAAAATTTAATGTTGGTGTGCGGCGGCTGACAAAGAGAAGGGGGCACAGGACGCTGTGATTATGACCGTGTCTGCTGCACTTCCTGCTTTGAGGTGGTGCCTTCGCGCGACCTCTGAAAGTGCTTTCTGATTCGAGGGGAGCCAGGGGCAGCTGTTGTAGTCTAATCGTTGCAATTATCTTAAAGGACTACATAGACCAGAGTGAGCGAGAGAAACTGTCATGAGAAGTTAAACCCCTATAAACTCTTACCCCACCTTTTTTTCTTTTCTTTTCTTACACACGTCTGTCCCGACCTGCCCTCCATCAAAGTGGGGTCATGTCAGGTCTTAATCTGAAATTAAGGGTTAAAGGATGGAGGGTGTTGTGTGATGGGATTTTGGGCTACGTAAATAAATAAATTTTAAAAAACAACAGTTTAGCTGCATTCTGCGGCTATTATCAAAAATTGTACATTATTGTTTATTATTTATTTTTAAGTATACACCATAATAATATAATAACTTTATTATGAACATGAAATATAAATCTTTTATTGCATATGATGTAATTTGAGATGTGTTTTGTATTTATCCCTGGCCTTCAATAAAGGTACGCTCTACTGTGTTCTGCCCCCCTCCACCATGTCCTCTTTACCATTTGCTCTTCCCTGTTCACTGTGACTTCATTCTTAAGTCAAAAAAAATTATTCCACCTGCAATGCTAAAGAAAAGACAGTAGAAAATGGGGCCGCTGTGTAACTCCATTGCCCACTTGCCGACCTAAAAGCTTACATGCAGCATCGAAGACCACCCCCCACCCCCCACCCCACCCTCCTCGGCTGAGAGTGGACGGGGTCTTGGAGGCCCTCATAGGGGGAGGCAGCTGAGACAATGGGTGGGTGGGTGGCAGCGGGAAGGTTTGAGAGCTGGGGGTGGGGTTGTGGGGTGGGGGACCACTTCAGTTTTAGCTCAAGTGGCCTGAAGATGGCTGAGAAGTGCACTTCCTTTCAAAGAAGGCAAATTAATGTTCTTCTTGCCCAAAACATACAGTAATATTGTCAGAGAGCTGCACAATAGGAGCCTCTCACCAGTGTTTTCTTGTGCTTCTGTGTGCATTTACAGTACGTGTGTGTGTGTGTGTGTGTGTGTGTGTAAATGTGTGGCCATGACAGCCCCTCTTAACCTACCATCCCTGGTCCATAAGAGAGTAGGAACCTCCTCCTGGTCCTCCTTCAAGGTCAGCCTGTAAAAACACTCTGCTATTCAATTTTACCATCTTATTCAGGCAAGGGATATCTCTTTTAACCTTTTCCCCTATTTCTCCATCCTCCCATCAATTACAAAACCCTGGGCATCTTCGTTTGACAATGACAAGGTCCTTGGAAAGGGAGGAAAAATTGGGGAGAGAAAAAGGATTGCAACACGCATTTGAATGAGTGAAGAGAAGTGGCAGTGCAGTCTAGGCTAGCCAGAGGTTGACTAGTTGACTGCAGCAAAAAAATACCATTCATCACCTCAAAATACAGCTTACTTTTTTTGCTCCGGTAGTCTCGTCCCGAAATGTTTAAATTAAACCTTTGGACATACTGTATGAAAAGCTGCCTCTTGGAAATAAATTAAAAAAAGAAAGTGAAATACTTTATTTATTTAGTTTGATTTAGTTTTATACCAGGTCATCCTTCTAATACCAAGTTATTGAAATCATACATATGTTAAGATGAAAATTATGCAAAAGTCTTCTATTTTGAGACAACTAGACCAATAAAATGAATAGACAAGTGTCAAACACAAGACGAAGGCAGCGCTACCTATAAGAGTGAAGTTTTTTTTTTTTCCCTTTATCTAGGTCACAATATGTGGAGCAATTTCAACAGATGGGCTGCAGAGTACTCCCCAGGCGAACAGAAGTTAGTTTCTCTCTTTCTTTCTCTCACTGTTGCCCCCTGTGCCCCCTCCTCTGCCGTAAAGGATTCCATCATCTGTAGTTTGTTGCAGGCGAATCCAAGTTGCACGTCACACACGTATACATGCATGCATACACACACACACACACACACACACACACTTTATGGACCTTGGTAGGGACAAATGCAAAATGTGGCCAAGTAGGTCAGGAATTCAACCAGCAGTCATCACATGACCTACAAATAAACAAATATACAAATCATAGGTTGTGCAAGTTTAAGATTAATTAATGTGGTAGATTGCTCCGTCCACTAAATTAATGAAGAAGTGAACTTTATTCAAAAATCTTGATTTTAACTCCTAGTTAAGACCAAAAAAGGGAAACTTCTGATCAAATACTACTTATATATATATATATATATATATATATAAAGGGGATGAATCTGGATTTTTCACTGCTTCCACCCCCAAACTAGGCACTAGACACAACAAGACACAAAAAAGGCATGAGGATAGAAAGAGTGGGACGCCATGTTGGCAAATATAGAGCGCAGGTATAAAATGATCCTGTTGGCATGTTGGCCAAGATGCACACACACACACACACACACACACACACACACACAACACACAAACAAACACACGCAGGAAGTGTCACAAAGAATTTGAAGGCATCCTGGGGAGATGATGGTTGGGATGCGGTTGTTTGAGGCCTTGTGGTCCAATAGCAGCACGGAGAGGTAGCTTTGTAAAACACACACTCACAATAAAAAAAAAAAGCGTTGGTTGCTGGTGGAATGCAGGAGGAGTGTGTGTGTGTGTGTGTGTGTGTGTGTGTGTGTGTGTGTGTGTGTGTGTGTGTGTGTGTGTGTGTGTGTGTGTGTGTGCACGTGCGTGCGTGCGTGTGCGACACACACAGAAAGAGACAGTCGGAGGTGGAGTGTGTGAGTGGAGTGTGTGAGGGGGTCCCATATAATGGAGAGGCTCCACCTGTTTACACTTCTTTGCCCCCCAGCATTCTTGAGCGGGCCCCTTAGAGGGCCCTCGTTCCCGACAGCCAGCTAACTGCTCCTGGGGAGCCCTCCGCAGGGACCACAAAAACAGCTGAAGCCTCGGAGGGCTTCCTGAAAGGGAGAGGGAGGAGCCCAGGGTGGGGGAGGCGAGGGCATGACGAATAGGCAAGATAGAGCAAGAATAATAGCAATAAAACTAAATAGAGAGAGCAGGCAAACAGTCAGAGACAACTTGAAAGAGTGTATCACTAGTGAACCACTTCCAAACAAGCCTCTCTAATGAGGTCCGCTATTAATACAGAAAAGGAGCAGAGAGAAAAGCAAAAAGCGGGGGTGGGGGGGGTGGGGGGGCAACAAGGAAACGAATGGGTGAATGTGTGTGAATGCCGTGTGTGTACTGAATCACTTTATCTTTGTTTTTCTACAACTGTACAATGACCTCTGTTTGGGGCTGGGGCGAAGACAGTAGTAGGAGGATGGGGATGAAGGGGGTGGGGGGTGGGGGGCAGGAGACGAGGGAGGAGGTGGAGGCGGAAGGGGGTGTTTGGGTAGTGGGAGGCTAACAGGCTAGACACCAGGCCTTTGTGTGCAAATTTCCCAGCAGCGCCTTAGCAGTTAATTAAGGAGGTCAGTGAAAGAGGGAGAGAGACAGAGAGGGATAGAGAGACGGAGAGAGAGAGAGAGAGAGAGAGAGAGAGATGGAGAAGGTGGGGGTCGGCCCTAACGAGCTGTCCGCAGCACATGAATGAGGGGTTTGTCCTAAACTAAGCAGCGAGAGGCCAAACAATGTCAGCAGCAATTAGCAACCAGTGGTGGGCAGCCAAGGGCCTGTTGACTGAGCAAGTAAAAGATGTGTGGGGGGGCAAGAGGAAAAAAAAACAACAAAAAAACTAGGAACATGCACATGCAGCCATACATATACATATACAGTTACAGGAATAAATAGGACAGAGCTGAGCAGAATGGGCGGAGACGGGTCACGTTGCCTTCACCCCTCCACACAGTGAGGCCTTGACCTCGCCGGCTGACCCCTTTGAATCAAACACGCCGACAGAGGCCGTAGGTGTAGCGGCATGATCTGCTACATGAGACAGGTGGATGCTTCGCACGTCACCGATTCCTACGTCGTTACTTTCTCCCGCGGGTTTCCTCGTTAGTGGGGCATGGAAGTGTTTCATCGCGGACAAGTCACTCCAGTCAGCTCTCAAGCAAACACTGTTTTTGGCTCCCACCTTTTCTCCCCTCTCGTCCGCTGTCCGTTCTTGGCACAATACGAAGACTCCCTTCTTTGTTTCATTCTAATCTTGGAGGTGAAGTGGCCCTCTTGTACCTCAGGCTCTAATCGCTGGCAGAGACGGTGTTCTGTAGTGGGTACCGGGCTGCGATGAAACACCCCCCCCCATCAACCCCCACCCCCGACATCCCCACAAAGAGAAAGAAAACTGCTGCGTTCGGGCTTTTGTGTGCAAATATAAAAGCACACAAAAGCGGGAGCCTGAGATAGTGTCAGAGTTAGAATGTTTTCACTCTCCAGTTCCAGATATGGATTATATATATATATATATTAAAATAAATAAATAAAATATGGGGGTTATTTGTTGGCCACTTGTTAGTAGGGTTGGGTTTGGGGTAGGGGGGGCTCGGTGGCTGTGTGAAAGTGGAGCCTGCAGACAGTGGGTTCACTGGCTGTTGGAGAAGACGGTCACAGAAGGGCATGAGAAATGGGAGGATTGTACTTTGTCACTTGCAAACAGGGTTCTGGATGTGCCCCCGCCCTCTTAATTCTTTTAACAGTATGCTTTGTATCTTTGTGTGAAATCATTCTGAGTAGGTATTCTAACTTTCTTCTTTTTTTTAAACCCTGTATTATGAAATGGGTCAGATATATTCTGAATGATGTCTCCATGCATTTACAGGGCTCATTTACACTAATTGCCCCATTCCCTCCCTCAGATATCATTGTAGATATTGCTCAAAATGTGATGATAAACCAATCTCCAGTCCATCCAATCAACAGACAAATAAATCCATTCATATTCTCACTTCTGAAATCCAGCCTCCTGTGTTCTCCGAGGAGCCAGAAAGATTCATTGGGATAAGTCCCTCCTGTCCTTCAGAGCAATCCATAATGCAGCTCAGCCAGTAATCAGGGCATATAGGGGCTGGGTGATCAGTGACAAAAGCTAGGCAGGGAGACATCAACCTGCTGGGGGAGAGCTTGTGGGTTGGGTGGGGGGGGCAGGCTGGCAGGATGAGTGTGGTGGCGGTGGAGGAGGAGTAATCAGAAACCCATCCCGTCCCGGTCTCCAGAAATTGCCATGCAGATTTAAAGCCTATAAAGGAGGATCCTTGGACCGCCACTCCTTCCCCCCCGCTGCCACTCCGGCACAGACCTCCGCTCCCCTCCCGCCTCTCCCGCCTCTCCCGCTCCCTCTCTCCGTGGTGCTAATTGGAGGCAGGTAGCCCCCAGATGCGGGGCCCAGGTTACCGTAACCTTGGTGGTGAGATCGGCTGCTCGCCTTCATGCGGCCGGCTATTCATCAAAACGGCGAGGGGTGGTGGTGGTGGTGTGGGGGACGGCGGCGGAGGGGCAGAATATGCAGCAGGGGGAAATGAGCGTCCAAGACAGCTTCCCAAAAGGGTAACAAATCACCCTCCTCGCCCTAATCCACCAAGGGGGGAAACTTGATGGACCACTGGTCACAATATGTGGCTGCAGAGATGCATGGGTTTGTCACATCAAATATGTGGGCTCGTCTGGGATTTAAAAAAAAGAAAGAGAGAAGGATCAGCTGGTGATGATGCAGTGATGCCTTATACTGTATTACCACGAGGTGCAGTATACTGTAAAAATATATATAAATATAAACAAGCAGATGAATCTTTGTTTTATTGCATAGATTTGCCCAATCCTGCACACAGATATTAGGAAGCCACCGGCTGCTGCGGGAAATGCAAATTGCCATGCAAGGCCGTACAGCAGGAGTCTTATCAGCAATATCCCCCTCATCGATCGCTGCGGTCGCATTATCAATCATCCATCATTGCATTGATATCTCTGCAATACCTATAATCTCACCTGATCAGAATCATTGATCAATACTGTAGCAGGATTGATCTCCCGTGCCGGTTGGATTGGATGACAGCGGAGAGAGACGTTTTGCAGACATTTGCAAATAAGCAGCGTAAACCGTTTTAATCTGGGCGCTAAAAATACAAGGGCCGGATTTAAATACACGGCTGCAAAAAATAGCAGCTGGAGCGTTGTGGAATATATCTTTTCTAAATTTGAAGCAAAGGGAATCCCGTCCCTGCACCGAAGAAATATTTCACGTGGCATATTCCAATGTAATTATCCCCGATCGTGCATTTGTGGCAACGGGTTTCCTCCCCGTCGGAGAGTACCGAGCCAGCGGCTGGTAGTCAGCGGGGAAAACAGGCGGCCGCGGCGCGGTGCCGCTCAGAACCTCCCCTGCACAGGACCTTAATCATCCTGGCTCTGTGTGCATGTGCATATAGGGAGATTTGTGTGTGAGCAGGTGCGTGCATGTCTTGCAGTGGGTGTTTTCCACTCACACTTTTTGTGTGCTCCCGTGCAAGCGTGTTCTCGCCGCTGTGTGTGTGTGTGTGTGTGTGTGTGTGTGTGTGTGTGTGAGAGAGAGAGAGAGAGAGGGAGAGGGAGAGGGACAGAGAGATTGAGAGCGAAAACTCGTTCCTCCAATTCCCCCATGAAGCCTTCTACACCAATTTCCAGCCGTGGGCAATCACTCACTCAGCATACACATCTACATAGAGGCTGATGAGATCCTCCATGGGCTTTACCATGTGACCGGAGCTCGTCATCTACTGTATGTGCCTCCCCTTTTGCGCTCCTATACCATAGTCACTGAGGGGAGAAGGGGTGTGTGTATGAGTGTGAGTGTGGGGGTGGGGTGGGGGGTGATATGGATGATCTACATACACTTATGATACATAGGTAATCTCCGAGGGGCAAATCAAAGATACTCCCCGCTATGTTTCCCTTTGAATTGGAGAAGAATCCGTCATTTTTGCATGCCCATTAATGGTAGGGGTGATATGTCTTCCAGTTTCAGATGTCCTTGCACCTGGATAGGGGTGCTTTAGTACATACCGTGCTAACCAGTGACTGATATGGATGGATGTGGGGCTGCGGACTTGGGTAGATAGATTAGATCTTAAAAGAATGTCCACCCTCGAGCCGTGATGCTAACACGAGCCACTGTGTGCTGAGAGTTCATTAGTGTAATTGCCAGAATATCACCCATTGGCGTGGTCAGAACGTATGGAATATTAATGCTATAAATCTCCATTCCTCTTGCATTCGGCAGGGCAACAGAACAACCAACATCATTGCATATTAATGAAAAACTTATTGAGGGGAGGCGGTGAAGCGACGGCGTCGGTCCTGCCGGCGGTCGACTCTTCCTGCAAACTGACAACCGTTTATGTCCGCGTTTGTTTTGCTGTGCCGGCGTGTGCGCCGCCGCTGCCTCTGTCTCTGGGGGGAGAAAATACTGTTTTGACGGACGAAGAGAGGGAATTTCCTCCGAGTTGCACAACGGGGCGCCCCACCCGCCTCCTCTCCCTAACAACCAGCCCTCTCCCTCTCTCTGTGCTGATGTCAGCACACAGTCCACTACAGTCCTGGGACCACAATCGCTGCTCAAACAGCAGACAGATGTGTCGGCGGCGGGTCAGTGTGGGCTTGCGAAATGATCCCGTTGGCGTTTAGAGTAAGCAGTGGAATACTTTGATTTCGTGGATGGGTTCTTGTTTCTTTTTGTTGGGGCATTGTGGTGACTGTAAACAGTATCATATTCAATAATTAGCATCACTTAGTGGGGTCTGTCATGACCAGGCAACTTTTTTTTTTCGACTTGAATGCCACATGTAGGAAATGGAGTAGCACTTCAGTAGGTCCGGCTTTCATGTGCGCTCATTTCTTCTGTCTGCTTTCTTCAACCTCGGTTTTAAGAGCCACTAACACATCATGAACTCCTGTCGATGTACAGAAATGTATACATTCAGACATGTGGGGAGTAGACATCTACGCCTGGATTTATTTATATGTATAATATATACCTACTCTGCATTAAAATCCACATGGCTCTAAAGGCATTGATATTGCTTTAACATTTAAGTAGGTGTTACAAAGGGGAGGCTGCAAAAACATGCTCTGTGGCATACGTTTTTTTTTCATTTATTGATAACATATCGATAAAATAACTGCATTTGCTTCCATGCGCTCCCACAGTTAACTTGCTGGGCTGTTGTACATACACTGTACTGTTTACAGTTTCTGAAATGAAAAACGCATGTTCAGGACGACAGTGGTTCCAGCCCAGGATTACTGTTTAACACGTATTTTCAGTTTGCTCTCGTTACCCCCTCAACACGGCAGGTGTGGCTTTAACTAGCGCAGTTTTATCGCCCCTAATCTGCAGTGAATGTCTTTTACGACGCTGCTCGCCCAACCTGCCTAACGCCGCGTCACTTTCGTGGGAAAATGGTTGTTAGATGACCACGATGATTCCCTCCACACACACTTTTTTTTTTTTGTCTTCAGGGCTGCTCGCTGTTAATCAATGCTGTGGAGCAGGTAGACCATAATGGAGGATTTATCTCAGTTCTTCACACCACTTAGTGCCCAGTGGACACCTCCACACCACTGCCTCCTCCCCGCTGTACCTCCTTACGTTTTTTTTCCCCACACCCCCACCCCCCCATCCTCTCGGCTCGCCCGGCAACCAGAGGCCGTGATGGAAACCCCTCTCCTGAGAGAGTTGTGGAGGCGGAGGAGAATGGGCTGGAACGAGGGACGAAATAGGTTGAGAGGGTCGTTAGATGGTGAGCGAGGGAAAGGGGTCAGAACAATGTTGCTGACACGGTCGGAACCGTTAGCGCACACCAGAGGTAATTTTAGGGCGTGCGTCTGACCCCACGCAGACCGCGGCAGTAATTTTCAGCTCGCTCTTCGAAATTGAATAAGTTGACACGCACGTTAAAAAACATATGCCCCTTATTTATATTTTATAAAACAGCAGAGTCTTGCCGCACAGTGCATAGGCAGCACAGGTGGACCGCTGGGTTAATACCGGCTTCGTGAAGGTCCTGGGCCCTGTGATGTGTGTGTGACATTAGCGGCAGAAAGCCGCGAAAAAGCCGCTGTGCTTGTGTTTACATAGTAATGGAGGATGTGCACGCCTGCCGACATGCGGGCGGGCGAGCTGGACGTTTAGCGAGTCCGGCGCCGGGCGCTAAATTTGAGAGAAGAGCGAGTTCGATCATTAGCAGAGAAGACTTCCTTTCTTAAGTTGCGTGTTTTGTTTACATCCCTACCTCGCCACTCGCCCTGCTCACACTTCTTGTGTATGGGGGGGGGGGTGCTGTTGCTTGTATACATCCCTTGACTTTTTCATGCAAATTTATGTTTAAGCATACTTGTTTGTGTGTAGGACTGGGAACACAAACACGCATGCACGCGGCACAACACACGCGGGGGTGGAGGGAGACCTAGGATGGGGAGTGTGGCGGCGGTGGTGGTGGTGCAAGGCGGTGACAGAAATTGAGGGGGACGGGGTGGCAGCTGCAGGCTGCTCGGTGCACTGTCAGAGCGGAATGATTAATGAATGGCGGCCCCAGCTGAGCCTAACCTTTGGAGAACCGCACAGGACATCTGCAGAACTGTCAGCGCTCTGACAAGGACAGAGCTGAACAACCAATTATTTCGCCATCACTAAGGTGGGCTGTCAGCTTAATCCTAGCCATTCACTTAGGCAAGGACAGGCAAATTTCTCCTTTACATACACACACACACACACACACACGTTGGGCAGACCACGGTCCTGCATGGACACACACACACACACACACAAACACACAAACGAACAAACAGGCTGCGCACGGACGGGAACACATGCCCGCGTGGACATGTGCTCGGAGCGGACCGGTTCCACTCGCACAAACACGTACGCAGGCATGAGGTCCTGGACAGAATCGAGTTAACCCCTCCGGCGCCGGGCGGTGGCAGCCCCCCCACCCCCCCCCCCACCCATACAGGTGACATATATTAAGGAAAGCGGGGCGAGCAGGGGAGGTTTAATGATGACAAAACAGGGCCAGTGGATGCCGGCTGGAGCGCTGAGCCGGACATGGGTGGGGCTGCGTACTGGGGAAGACGCTCTGTCTGGTACATGTCAAAAGTGAGGGAGGGAGGGAGGGAGGGAGGGAAGGAGGGAGGGAGGGAGGGAGGGAAGGTGGGAGCCAGTGAGGGAGGGGTAGATGCCCTCACGTCCCCCAGCATGTATTTACATTTTGCGTAGGAACACAAAACAGCGAGTTGCGGGTTCAATTTGCACAGTATTTCAAATATTACGGCCTGTCTTGAAGTGGATGGGAAATACAACTTCCAAGTTGCCGTCAACAAAACGATTGTGGGTTTTCATGTCCTGAATTTGTGCTGTGATAGTGTGTGTGTGTTTCTGAACCTTCCAGTGTGGAAATAAAGTATTGATTGACCTTATGAATTATACAAAATGGGTGCTGTTGCATTGAGCAAGATTAAAAAAGGGTTATTTGAATAAAACATGATGGTGATGATCATGATATCTAATCGTGTCCCGTCAAGAAAAAGTCGACGCAGCCGTCGTCAACCGAAACCCAGATCTTGTTATTCCTCAACCAGTACAGTTCAAAATCAGAGATTTGTGATGATACAAATGCACAAATGGAAGTAATCTTTGTCGTAATCTAATCTAACTATAACTGTCATACAGTTGCGTTGAGGGTTTATTGCGACGACCCATCGAAGTGCAGAGTCGACGTCATGTTTTTTCGCGTGAGCCTCAGGTGTCGCTTCTCTACACTACGAGTGCAGCGCAGCACCCAGGCAATTAACGACACACGCATGCCACAGTCTGAGGCTTTGTAAGTCATGCGCACACAAGTGTAGATATTATGCTGTGTTGTGTTGTGTGCTTTCATCGCAATGTTGTATTTACTGTGCTTTTCGCTCGAAAACCAAACCATCTGAGGATGCAGTTTACCATGGCTTGTTGTAAACTATGCAAACTTTTTTTTTCGCCTGTACTTGCTCTGTCCCTCTGCACCTCCTGTGTGTTTCTGTGTAGAATTGGGTCCAGATCCGGGTCAGGCCTGGCTGTTGTAGGTGGAGGGGGGCAACTTGACTCGGGTGCTGGCTGCAGACGGTTCAGGGCGAGCTGGATTTGATTGAGGCGTTCTTGATAGGATGAGGGATTGAGTGCGGTCACCAAGCCTATTGATGGGCTGTTGATGGAGCTAGCGAGAGAGAAAGCTGAGGAAATTAGTAAGGGGATAAAAATCAATGGACTCAAAAACTGTCCCTTGTGTATGTGTGTGTGCGCGCGACTTTCTCGTTTTACCCTCCATACATCCGTGTCTGCGCTATGGTGCATCCGCCTGCAGTAGCTGCACGCCAGTGGGTTGCGGTGTTTTGGGTGGACTGACCTCCCGCCTGCAGACAATTAAAAGATAAAATGCCACATCACGTGGCTTGAATCCTAAATGCTGCTCGGCCAATGTGCGTTCATCAATTACTACTCTCCGCCAATGGCTCAGCTGATTCCACCAGGGGAATCTTAACACTGCTCAAACAATCGCGTCGGCCTCATGGAGAGGTTTGGCGATGTCGGAACAGCTTTCAGAATTATTTCAGAGCGAAGTGAATGGGTTTGCTACGCGGTGACATACACACCAGGGTGTTTGAGCTGTCTCAATCCATAAGTAGTTTAAGGGTTTGTTTTTTGTTGTTTTTTGGTTTTTACACCGATACACCTTCATAAATGTGCGTGCACACACACACACACACACACACACACACACACACACACACACACACTGTCAGAATGTATTCATTAGAAGCCTAGTCCTACGAACAGGGCTGTCTGCTGTCCCAGACAAACTGCAGGAGGAGATGTCTGGCTGCTTGCTTTTAAACTGGGTTAGTGGACCAGAGAGGGAGAGAGGGAGAAAGAGAGAGAGGGTGAGAGAGAGAGGGAGAGAATCTGTAACTGGGACGGGGTACATGAGAAGAATTTTCTCATCAGTTTGCGGGGGTACTCCCCACTGTGCGCCCCCTTCGTACCACATGTATGAGCGCGCGCGTTTTTTCGCAAACGCTATGTACGGCGATTACATCTGGTCCCATGAAATGCCTTATTGGAAAAAAGTTTCACAGACATCACCTTTAAAAAAAAAAAAAAAAAAAAAGTTTTCATGCTGTAACTCCACCGGTGCCCCGTAATGAACTCCATATTTGTCTTCCGCCTGGCTGGCTTCAGTCTCCTGCCCTCGGTTGATTTAGGAGCCAAATGGCAGCCCATTAACATGTGAGGATGATCATGCAGCCCTGGGCTCGCAGCGTGGCGGCCCGCGGAGAGAGCTCTTTCTCCACGCATCTCCGTGATTCTCAGCCTCCGCGCTGTCGACGAGACTTAAGCATCAAAGGCGAGCGCTAACTACGCTCGCCCTCGGTCGCTCTCCCTCTGTCTCTTTTTCTAGCCTCTGGGTTCACGCTGTAATTTGCTCTGTCTCTCGCTCGCTTCCTCTTTCCTCTCTCTTTGTATCTGCGCCCCCCCACCCCCACCCGCCATCTCTCCCAGGGCTCGTGAATGAGGAGAGGGAGGTGATGGGGTCAAAGTGAATCTTCCCGTCGCCGAAGATGATTATGTCTTAACCCGCCGTTATTCAAGGCGCGGGCCCTGTGGCCGTGAGCCAGCCCGGCTGCCACGTGTCGGCGTCGAGAGGGCAACACCTCGGCACCGTCGCGGACCAGCAGAGGGAGAGGTGGTGGTGGTGGTGGGGGGAAGTCGAGCACTCAAATGGACTCCCAGGGTCAAATGTGCAACGCCCGGCTATGTGCTTCGTGTGACTCACTACCCCATAGATCCGCTCGGTTGACGGATGCTTGTCATTTATCTAATGGCCCAGGTGTCCAGTCACAGGGCCCCAAATTGATTATGGATGGCGGTGACATCACTGGGAGCAGACATTAGATTATAAAGTTGCGCTGGGGGTTGATGAATCGGTGAGTCGCGGCTGAGTCGCTGAGGTAATGGAGAACAACACCTCGACTGTGCTCCGTCTCAACGAACAGGGCTCAAGGCTTCTCCGGGAGAAAACTGTCGAGTCTTCCACCTTTATCTTTGTCCCTCCTGACTTTTCTCTAAGCCTCAGACTTCATATTCAGCAGCCCCGGGCTTGAGCTATCTGCCCCCCCCCTTTTTTTTTTTTCCAATTAATTCTTTTAGAGGTGTGACACACTATATACTTTAATACACTTCCTCAAATGGACTCAAATCACACGTGCGCACATCCTGTAGATACACACGTGCTCCAGACGCTGTGCGTGTGCGTGCACGTCGTGGCGTTTAGCGCGGCTAACTGGGAAGTCAATGAGCACTTACCTGAAATCCACTGGCAAACGATAACAAGCCGGCGCGAGGTGTGAACACAGCTGTTGGAGTCACAACAAATCTAATACGCATTTCATCACTTCTTAAACAAGCCATCAGCAAGTCTAATGCCGCGGTTTGGAGAGCGGCACGCCGTGATACATGTGCCGTCAAAGCGCTTTTTTAAACATCAGCACTTAGTGGATCCTCCTCACACCTCAGCTTCATGCGTCTACCGCGAGCGCGGGCTGCTGATACGTTGAATTTATCACTTTTTGCGATTCAGATTTCTAAAACCAACAATGCCCTAATTGACAACGCCAACAGCTGCAGCCGTTTCTGTTGCCGGCAGCCGATCTGCGTGCGAATTATGTCTTAATCAGCGACTATCTAGCGCATGCCAGAATTGTGAAAGTTGCTTCATTTCTCTTGACTGAACTTCTTTTTTTTCGGACCGTGGAAACACGGCCGAGCCGTCGGTGTCACTCCCCGACTGAACCAAGCGAGCCGTAGGGAATCACCCTGCGTGTCTGTCTCAGGGCTTAAGACTTACTCTCTCATGACACCGTACCATTTTAAACCTTATTTGGTTTGCAAAAGTGAAACTAAGCTCTTTCTGTGCAACTCTTTTTTTCCAAGTTCAATTTTTGGATTGAATAGCCTGAGACGGAGATAAGGGGGGATGTGGGGATAACTTTCGGGGACAGTGGACAGAGGATTTCAAGAGTTGGGATGGGGTGGGGGGGTCACTTGGGGAAGGGAGGAGGCAACAGAGGGAGAGGAGTAGAGCACATGGGAGAAAAAAGGGGAATGGAGGTGTGGAAGCAGGAAGGGGTGGGGAGTAGGTGGCGGGGGCTGAGGTTGGGGCAGCGAGACACTTGAGAGTTGACGGAGCTTCAAAGGGAAGTTTCCTGCTTTGACTGACAGGCCCCCAGAGTGAAGGGGACCTGGTGGCAGGCGGCGTGTCCTGATCCCAGGATGCCCTGGCGGTCTCCATGGTGCTCAACCCCCCACACACACACATCCCGCCATATTCATCAGAAAGCGGGGTGGAAATGATGGGCGGTCATGTTGCTGGAGATCATTGGCAGGCTCAGGAGTGTGAAGGACACGATGAATCCTTTTGGACGGGACGGAGGAAGGCTACAGTTTGAGCACGTTTACAGTGTGTGCACAAGGCTTTGTGACAGCTTCACTGTAGCAACATAACACATCTTAAGTTGTGTAGTCTGGAATTCAGCTGCTGGGCCTCAATGCAGTGTGTCCCATTCATTGCTAGTCTGCTATCAGAACATTTCTCCCTCTTTTTTCTTGCACATATTGTGCAAGAGAAACCTTTTCCTCGTCAGAAATGTACCTTTTGAAAAACAAAGCTTGTCACCAGGGCTGCACCTTTTCAAGATCTTTCAAAAACGGGACCATTAGGTGCAACTTTACACAATTACATACCAAGTGTGAAGTGCGAGCGCTGCACTGTTAAGTGCATAACTGTGCTCCCCCCGGTCCCCGCTTTTCTGAGAGTGCATCATAACCGCTGTACGGTAAGTGTCTGTTTCACGGCCAAGATGAATGACGTTGTCGTTCCGGGGTCCTGTAGCTGGGCTGATAGATGAGAGCGGGAGGCCTGGGTTTAAATGTGTCTCAGTAAACACTGTTAGGCCTGTGTAAACAGCAGCGCATTGATCAGTCCTCTATTCATGATCAGCACGTCTCTGCCTGCACTGGAT
Organism: Psettodes erumei; assembly: GCA_016785225.1. Taxonomy (NCBI): domain Eukaryota; kingdom Metazoa; phylum Chordata; class Actinopteri; order Pleuronectiformes; family Psettodidae; genus Psettodes; species Psettodes erumei. Next base: position 2,874,585 of record JAFBJZ010000354.1, on the reverse strand, counting down.
TAGTCAACATACCGACCCGTCTGTTTGCTCCACTGTAAAGTGAGGCCAATGTCAATGCCAAAGCCTAATTAGAATACGACACGCTACCAGGGCAGGTTTGCATGGAAACTGGAGACCTGTGTTTTTATGGCATAACTTTTAATTTGTTTCTGAAAGTGTGCTGTAGTTTCAAAATGAAGATAATTTTCCCTTCCATATCCCGCAGTCATGAAATCCACCTCACACTTAAAATAGAGCACCGCGAACTCGCGCCACACCCCACACACGGCTGCGACGGCGAGCGTCGACAATAACAACGGTGACACGGTGCGTCCGCGGAAACCCCGGGTCCATGAATATCAAGCTGGTGCCACTAACAGCCTCTCATCTCACCGAGCCCCTCAGAGGACTGGACGGCACCGGTTGGCTAGGCAGTGGCTACTGTGTATAGCAGGGAGGAGAGAGCGAGCTCGAAAGTATGGGAGATGGAGAAATTGAGAGAAAGAGAGAGAGAGAGAGGTATTGAAGTGTGGAGGGCAGCTGCATTGTATCACCCAATTTTAGCCCATTACACTATGTACGGGCGCCCCCCCCCCTTCTTTTGCATGGTAATTATTTTCCAGCCCAAAGGTAGCTGCAGGCAACGTCAGCCACTGCGTCAGGGCCCACTGCATTAGCCGGCCATTGCATTATTTATTTGTGCGCGGGCAGCCGGATGGATACCCCAAATCCGCAGAGACTTGGGGGCCTCTCAATGTCACCCCATGCATTGTGGAAGGCAGTTGCAGCCGCTCGGACTCGCACCGGGAGAGCTTTAGCCAGAGAGTGGCTCAAGGGCAAAACGGTATCTTGGCATTGGGGGGGCGGGGGGACACGTGCGTGGGAGTAGCGGTTGGGTCTGTAATGTATTCAGAGACGGGTCAGAGGTTTGGAAACTGCCCTCACTTATGCAAGAGTCAACTGCGTAGGGTTCACTGTGACGCGCTGGATGACCGTCGGAGGGGTCCTGCAGGACACGACTGAGCCTCGCTGTAGTAGAAAGTATAAATAGAGGGTTGTAGTTCACACCGCCTGAAGGCGTTTTGTATCGTAGGTAAAAGACTTCATTTCAGTGTGTAGGAGCTGCTTTTACGTCATGCCACTCTCCCCTGTGCATCAATAAAGGGTTATTACACCCAAATACCAGCGGGCTGGGTAAGGTCACGGCGTGTCGGACTCGGAGGCAGAGGTGGAGCGACACAGCTCAGTGATTGTGACGTTTGGGAGGTAATACCCTGGTGTCGCACGCACGCACGCACAGACATAGACACACGTACTCTCTCGAAACCCCCCCCCCCCCGACCTGTCAGCCCCGGCCAATCACGGGGTAGCGCCCGGAATGACAGGCGAACCACTGTCCCTGTCACGGCTCCTCAGCGTAGAAACACACACAAACATCCAACGCACACATGCCACTACATATCCACGACAACGGCGGCGGCATCAACATCAACATGGGCTCCCGCGGGCCCCTTGGATCTATCTCTTTGTCTCCCCGCTTGCCATCCGGCTCGACTGCACGAGACGCTCAGACGGCCTTGTGACATGACAGTGACAACGTACTGATGCTCCGGAGAGCACCCACAACGCGGTCCACTTCACCCCCCCCCCTCTCTTAGTTGACCCTTTAAAGGAGAAGATCTGTGTTAGGGAGAACATCCAATTATTTGGGGTTTGCAAGATTCACGTGTGTGAATCTGAGCTGGGTCTGAAAATGATCAAAACTAGAACGACTTGTACAATAGATGCACAGACAGACAGGCTGACTGATGTGCAGATGGATGGATAGTGTTAATGCCTCAGAATGAGAAAACAAATGAGAAGTGGAGATGGGCAGAAAAAGAGAGGCAGTGATAGAGATGGTTAGACTCTGCCCTGGCACCCGGCGTTCCCCCCTAATGGGAGCTGACACTGCTGAAGCGACCCGGATGGACGGAGGGGAGGACCAGTGTATTGCAGGCGGCAGACCTCCCAATTATTTTTCTGGCTGATAAGTGCTGCTGCTTGTTTAAGGCTGCAGCATGGATGGAGGGATGGGATGGGATGGAGAGGAGGAGGAGGAGGAGGAGGAGGAGAGAGGGGATGTGGCTGGGGCTGGGCTGCATGGCTGACAGGTCTTGATCTGGCAGGATGGCTGGCTGTCACACACAACTTAAGACAGGGCTTCTCCCCGGGGCTTATACACACACACACACACACACACACACACACACACACACACACACAGAACGCACAACTTGCATGCACTTATACACATCATGCATCATGTAAGCATGTGGAAACAGACAACAGTGTACACACACGAGTTTACAAACATGCCACAATGCGCACACACCCACTGTTTACACGTCAGTGCACGCTCTGAATGACAGTCTGTGGACTTGTCACGCACCGCATTTGTAACATGTAACTGTGTGCCGCGTTACTTCTGTCACATGCCATTTACCAATGCAGAGCTTGTCCCATCCCGACTGCCTGAGAAAACATTCAACAAAATCCAAACACAGAACGGCGTTCATCTGTTTTTCTGCGCGTCAGAGAAACATTTGCATGCCTCTTCCTTTGCACTTTGCACTGTAATGGAATGGATGATACAAACGAGTGAACAACTAAATTAACCCAATTTGTCAGACTGTTCCCAAAGTTTCGAGGTGTTGTATAGTTGAGAAACATGCGTGAAATTGTGAGTAGGTCGTATATGTTTATTGCGATACTCATGTGGGCAAGGGGCATTTGAAGGCTTGCTGGATGGGGGGGGGTTTCCGCTAAAGAGCGAACACGTGTGCGGTAACGGCAGCGTGGTGGTCGTGGTGGCCGGGTGCTGCCGAGTGTTGCCAGTCTCTCTGAGCAGGAAAAGAGCTGCAACAAGCAGGAGGCCAAGACTGAGAGCAGAACTCGTTTAACAATGTGTAAGTAAATACAAAAGAATGGCACAAATATTTTTAGGCAGGTAGACACACGGAAATGATCAGATATGTGAAGTCGAAAACCTGCACTCGAAGTGTAGCCTGTGCAACGCAGACGAGTGACCGTCTCTGAGCCCAGTTTCTCTCCACAGAAATGATTGACTTGTGTATTCCAAATTATTTAATGAGCCTGAAGAAAAAACACAACATGAAATTTCAGGACAGTTCATTTGGCTTTCGAGAAATAATGACCTGCTCGTAAAATAATTCCGCCCTTCAGAGTCAGAGATACTTCACGTTAGAGAGACTGTTGCATCAATCACATCAGGCCAGATCACGCAACGGCAGTTCCTCAGTGTCAGCGCTTGTCTAAACAGCCGCGCCATCCGTGTCATGACAGCCTGTAATTTGCCTCATGTTAGCTTAAATGAATGCCATAATAAGGGTTATCCAATCCATGCTAAGTGTCATAATCTGGAGCCGAGTGGCTGCGCTGCGTCGGTGTCACTGCTACGCTGTTAATGCCCCGGTGATCACCGCCGCTGTGAACGTGGCCGCAGCCAGAGAAGACTGAGCGTTATCTGTTTGACTTCACATCACCCTCTCCCAGGCAACTTTTCTCCAAGACTTCTTTTCACGCTTTTTAAAAAAACGAAAAACAAAAAAGTCAAACCCATTTCATCTCCTCTCTGCTCCATACAGAAGAAGAGAGCGAGAAACCGGGTCTTCCTCATTCCTTTTACAACTTGCTCTGTGTGTTTATGGCGGCTCCTTTCATTATCATTTCAGATGTTCTTTATGCATTGCCCGAGAGGAGTTTTCTTTTGCCGAGCTGGGGTGCAGCTTCAGCAACTTTTGCGCCGCTCCCGGAGTGGCTAGGGGTTAAATAAGTATCATTCAGGGAGGCTTCGACAGCTATGGCCGCATCGAGGAACGAGTCTCCGTCCCGTCGGGTAAAAACACTCGCTAACCACCGCACTAACCTGACAACTTTACCTGTCGTGCTGCCCCCCATATTTCTTTGTGCAAAAGCCACTCTGGGACACTTAGTTGCGCAGTTTTGAGGTCCCCCTGGTGAGGAAGCCTTGGTGTGTGCCTTCTCTCAAGTAAGAGCCGCTCCTTTTTGCTTTAATTACAGTAAGTACAGCAGACCCCCCAGGCTTGCTTCAACAGATCAACCAGCAGAAGAAAGAAGAAAATGCTAATTAGTCCCTTAATGTTGCTGACCATGCTAGTTCCTCAGCACTGCTGAGTTTTATTGACATAAGAAGGACAATGGGAATCTGTATTCAAATGACTTGCTCTGCCCTGGCGTACGGGCGCCGCTGCTGCCGTGTGTCGGCCGCTACCTGCCGCTACCTGCCGCTTCCTCTTCCTGTCGTTAGAGAGAAATCAGACGTGTTTGCGTCTCACGTCTATGTGCGTCGAAGCCTGTGGGGTTTCAGTATCAGGGTGTGCTTTGCTGTTTTACATGTGTGAATATTGGGGAAAAAAGGTGTGTGTGTGTGTGTGTGTGTGTGTATGCAGTTCTATGCCTGTGTGTGTTTGTACATATGTGTCAACTACCCATCCTCAACTTCGGTGCAATGCAGAAAGCTTCTAATGCATTCCATGTTTCTGAGCCGAGAAACTGTATGTGTGTTTGTGTGTGTGTGTGAGGGGGGGGAAGAGGGGAGAGAGAGTCGGAATCAGGATCAATACTATTGACCTGTTTACCTTGGTGCCGAGCATACGGGCCAGCTCTCCGGTTTACCACTTGAAACATTAAAACCAGACTATTAGTAATACTTTGCTTCTTCTCTTTACTGATTGGGCGACCTGCGCTGGGGCCGTCCACCTAGCAGACATGAAGAGAGGGGTGGGGGTGGGTTAAAGAGAGAGGGAAAGAGACCCTGAATCTAATCCTCTTGACTTAAAGCCATCGGGTTTTGCCCATGTCTCGCTGCTCGCCTCCAGACCTGATGTGGTCACTCAACCCTATCGAGCTGCAGGGCATTGTGGTCTGTCCGTCTCTTCCGCACTCACCCCCTCTCCACCCTCAGGCGCTTTTGTGCTCCCAGCTTCCCACCTCCTACAACCACCCCCAACCCCCCTCCCCTTTCCTCATCCTCCTCCACCTCACCAAAACAGAATTTCTTTAAATGCTTAATTTTTCCCCCCTTTGGCTTCCTTTTTGCAAGCGCCCTCTCACTTGTTTGTCCATCGATTTTTCATCCCTCTCCAGCCACTGCCCCCCCGCCCCCTCCTACCCTCGCCTCTCCCCCCAGCTCTTTGCCTGCATCTCCTGAGTCTCTCCCGCTCTCCTCTGTTGTTGATGCAAACTGATTTATTTATTTATTTTAAGCTTGTTGCCCAGGTAATTTGTGGCAGGTAATGACTTTCAGTGAATCTACTTTGCGCTCTTTGAATTCTTTTTCCGACCTTTGCATCATCCGGGCCCATCTCCCTGCACATCCCCTTTGTCCCATTTGCTCTCCTACCCCCCCTCCCCCCTTTTACCGTCTCCCTGTCTGCCCCCCCCTCACTCTCTGCCAGTGTATTTTTAATTCCCCTAGATATTGGTGGTGCGCGGTACGTGTGACGTGTGTGTGTGTGTGTGAGTGTGTCTGTCTCTGAAGCCCACCTGAGGAGGTGATTGACACCTGGCCCTCTGCTGCGGAGGCCTCTCACTCCTGTTCTCCTCCTTTCCCATCACCTCCCCCCACCTTCCCTCCTCCCCCCTTCTCCAGCCATCGTTTTTGTGTCCGTCGGGGCACGGGAAGGACGGCGCAGGTCTCTGAGAGGGGAAGCAGTGGCTGCAGATTGCTTAAAATAATGTGGTGGGCTTCTCCCTCTCTGCCTCGCTCCTCTGGAAACAGCGACGTCGCACAATAATTCCGATTTTTCTCTCACGTGAAATGATCCCTGCACCTCGTTAACTGGGACGGTGTAGGGCAAAGAGGGCGATATGGGGTGCTGTGTGTTTGTGTGTGTGTGTGTGTGTGTGTGTGTGTTGTGAAAATGTGTGTGTATGTGAAATCTCAAGAGCCCCCCCCCCAAACACACACACATAACCACCTACACTCCCTTCGTTCTTACTTTCTTTCTTTCTTTCCCTCTTCCCATCTCTCCTTTTCCTTGCTCCCATCTTCTCCTCCGCTGTGGCCCTGGTAGCATTGCTCCATTAGTATTCATAGGGGTGACTCTGTCGGGCTGGGGGGGGGGGTAAATAAGGCTTCTGGCTGTTCCCCCAGCCAGCTGGCATACTGGGGCTGGCTGTTGAGCCCGACTGGACACTTACAGAAACAAGGAGAGTAGGTGCTGGGAAGGAATAAGGACCAGGGCAGGAAGTGCAGGGCAATGATCCAGAATGTTTAGCTTAGAAATACCCTCCATATGCTGTGTACCATACAGTACAGCTTGCTTTACTGTGCCAGGAGGCACTGTCACCCCCTCCTGGTTGCAGACATTATCCTTTAAATGAATGCTTTCAGCACATATCTGCAGTGTGGTACTCACATTTCATTATTTGAGGGACAATAAAGCAGATAGATTAAAATTGCATGATGTGAACGAATGTACAGCTCACTCCTGAGTTTGGTAATCAAAAAACAATAAAAGTTTAGCTTACTGAGTTTTCTTGCCACTTCCTATTAAAGCAGACATAAACTGTGGTTCTCCAGCAGTGACATTTTCTTTGCTGAGACCCTAGGACAAAATAGGGGAGGTGCTTTTTTTAATATTAAGCAAGATACCTAAGAAGAAGCAGCATTACACAACACAGTTCTGTGTTGTTTGTATTTTCACAGAAGTGCAGGGTCCTCGTGAATGATGCGCTGCATGTTGTCAGTGTGAAGGGCAGGTGTCAAGTGTGTGGAAACCAGCTGCCCGGTCCCTCCAGGAGGGGACAGTAGAGAGCAGGGAGACCACGTTCAACTCCCCTGTATCCAGGAGGAGGAGGAGGAGGAGGAGGAACATGAACCGAAAGACCCTCTTCGCCAAACAATATCCACCGAGAATCGAGGGAAGAGTTTAGTGGAGAGCAGAGGAAGAGAGGAGGCAGATGACCAGCTTTTATTTGAAATGAAAAGTACACAGTAGCTTGAGAGGAGGAAAGGCAATCTCATAAATTCCAAATAATGTCTCCAAATTTCAATAAGGACACAAGACACTTTTACACCAAGCGGTCACGCTTAGTCACAGATACTGTTGACACGCTCCCGTACTTCCTTCTGGCGTAATCCAGAGGTCAGGGCAGAATTCATCTCCTTTAATCATGCAGATGAACGTGACCTTGGCCGGCCTTGGCACCCGGTCACATCAGCACTCTTATCCGGCCTCGCTTTGCATCTCTGATTGTGTTAAATCATGTTTCCCTATCATCAGCAGACACTGGATGGACAGCATCCCTCTCTAAGCACATCCAGAAAAAGGATAATTGCCAGGACCTTTAAAAGCCTTTCAGAAAGAAACGGGAAAATCAACATAATTCAGATGGGGGATATCGGAGACGGTAAAGTAAAGTATGCCAGGCAATACGGGGAATGTTAAAAAAAAAAGATGCAAGAGTTTTTAAACGGTGGGTCCTTGGCATTATTGTGATGATGCGTTTACCCATGCAGAGTGGGCCGGCCCATTGGAGGGCCCCTAAATGAAGAGGCCGACCTTTAACAAGCCCTCTCTCTGTTCATTAACCACGTGGTGCTCATCTGCTGTAACGCTGCTGGGGGAGAATGTGAGGCCAGCAGGTCTGGCCGCGGTCAACGATGCACCACAGGTGGAAAACACGAGCGCCTGAATGTAGCTGAGGGCGCAGGACTTTTACCCCCTCGCCCCCCTACTGCTGCAAACTCCCCAAAGCCCCGCGATCATTAAGTAGGGCCTCCAGTATATCATGTCGAGTTACATTTCAACTTTTGTGGTGAAGTCGCGAAGGAGAGAGTGCAGTGTGTTTGTGGAGCGCAAGCAAAGGTGAACCTGAAAGAAACATCTGAACTGGGAGTTCATCACGTGGGTTGTGTTTAATCACCGTGTTTTTGTTTGTCATTTTCCAGACCGGCTGGCATGTCCACCATGACGTCTGCACGCCGCGGCGATGCTCGGCCATTTGCTTGGAGAGAGACCATTAAGGTAAGAGCGAGAGGCAGGGCCTTCCTTCACCAGCTGTCTGATAAACTCAGTCTCATACTGCATCTGGAAAAGCATTTCCCCTCTGCGTTTGGCGTTATGGGGCAGATAAAAGGTGTCGTCTGCATGATAATACGACAACAGAATGCACCCAGTACCGTCTCTTAAGTAGCAATATGGGGTTTGAAGTAACAGCAGATTCAGGAGTATCTGCTCTCTCCAATGGGGTGAGTGTAGGCCCAGTTCAAGCATTGATAACGGGGGTGGGGGGAGGTTAATAGATGAATAAAGAACAGAGAGGGGGAGAGCAGACACAGAACGTGGTCGATAGTGTCAAAAGAGGATGACAGATCTAAAAGAATGAATATTGATCTTAAGGGGGGCCTTTACTCAGGCGACCTGTGGGAGGTCAGCCTGTGTAATTAGACCAGCAGAGGTCCAACGCTGGGCTGGGGATGAGGCTGGAGGTGGAGGGGAAGGGTGGAGCTAGGAAGGATGCTGGAGACGAGGTCATACCTGGACCTTAGCTGTGCACAATGCTTTTAAAAAGTGACACTGAGATTTCTTACGAACGCCCCGCTTCGTACGACAGCTTTGCCTCAAACTGTCGCCTGCCTTTTTTTTTTCTTTTTGTAGTCTTTTGCATTTGGACTTCCCCTGTCACCCCGTGTACTTTTATCATGAAACACTACAGTGTTGCTGTGAAAACTGTTTTTTTTCTTATGTATGAAAACATTTGTGCTGTGCCAGTGGTTTTGTGTGGCAGGAGTTGAAGTGGTAAATGTGGGCTCAGTAAGACATGGATAAAGGTGCTTGTTTATTGGAGCGGGCTGGCGCGGGCTGGCGCTGGATTAGGGTCCATAGAACCCCAGGCTACAGGCACTGGCTCAAACAGCGTCCCGCTGGATGATGGCAGTTAAGTTTTGCTCTCTCTAGCTTGCTCTCTCGCTGTCTGACACGTCTGTCTACATCTCAGTTCACGGCGAAAATAAATACACACTTGAATCTCAGGAAGTGCGCGTGGTGCCTGCAGTTACGCACTGAGCGCACTGAGCGTGGCTGTACACAAAAAACAAGCACGCACACACACAGATGGATGTACGTAAAGGCCCCTGTGCAGACACACACACGTGCGCGCACTCTCCCTTTATCTGTCTGGCTGTGGATAAATGTGGGCAGCAGAGACTGAGTGTGGCTGTAATCCGTGTATCATTGGCTTTATCCACTGCAGTAGCACTGCTGATTTAGTGCTCCACAGCCTTAGTAATGGGCCCCCAACGCACACACACGCACACAAACGCACAAACACACCGTACAACATGTAGTGCATCCACCCCACATGCTGTGTCCCCCTCTAAGATGTTGCTGCTCACTGCTTGACCCTCAGTTCAGACACGCATATGTGCGCGCTGCTGTGTGCACATGTTTGTGTACAGATAAAGAGGAGGCGCGAGCACGCATGTGGCCACAGACACGCACACATCAGCGGCAGCGTGGTTGTCACCGCCCGGGGACGTCTCATGGTAAGGTGAACTCGGAGTGAACCTGCTCCAAACATAAATAACATGTTTCTCTCATCTATCCCAAGCCCCCTCAGCCCTTCTTCCCACCCTCACTCTCTTCCCCCCCTCTTTCTTTCTCTTAAATCCCTCCCTGTTCCTCCCTTCCAGTCTCTCCCTCACTCTTTCATGTGAGCGGCGATACACAAAGTAGGAGCTTTAACACAAAGGAGCGTCGCGCCTTCTCCCCATACCCACACATAGACATAGTCTTGGAAACACCTGAGGTCGTGCGTTGAAGTACCCTCGCATGCCAACTTTGCCACAGTCACATCAAAGCGACTTTCAAAAGTCTTCAGATCATATTTCATTAGATCATGTCTTAGATCTTTTCTCAGCCAAAATTGGCTCTGCTTCTCCCGTTGTCTCGTTGTTGCTCCAACTGTACATTCACGCTACGCCCGGCAACACAGTCGGAGAAGACAATGCAGCATCTATCAGGAATAACCCGCCATCTCCCCGTGTTTATAGCTATTTATATTAGAGAAGTCACCCCTTCCCCCTCATCGGGGCCCGTATCTTCGGTCCCCTTGCCAGCACTTCGCGTTAACGCACAAGGCGTTTATTGATAGGCCATTCCCATTAGTGCTGTTTACCTGTCAGGGCTCACTGCACTAATGAGAGAGCTTTGGGAAGGAAAAATGAGTAGGGACGGTTAACCGCTAATGGATGTTTACAGCCTCCCCGGATACTACTGCGTTTGCCGCCACCTCTGCTGGAACCACTATCACTGGCCCCAGACCCGTTCACCGGCTAATTGGTACAGCGCAGAGGAGCCAGTCTGGGCCTATTTGATTATCATGGGATTAGGGTGGGTGGAGAGAGAGCGCGGTAAAGGAAGGAGCCAGATAAGTGTGTGTGGGGGGGGCGATTGGTGTTCCAGAGTGGGGGTAGCAGTTGGGGTAGTGGGCCTAATCGATATCCCTAGATCAGGGGCTTCGGAGGGGCTGAGTGCAGACATTGGAGTGGGAGCTAGATGGGGGTTTGAAGGGGTATGTACGAGGGTCATAACATCAGCCCTACGTCAAAAGGTTCTCTTCAAGCACTATTACTGCCGGTGGTGAAGGGTAATTGTGCCATTAGAGCTGTAAGTGATACTAAATGGTGCAGATATGGTAAAGGAACTACTACGTATAGTTAGCTGGCAAGTGATCTAATGTAAATCTCCAATCAGGCAGCTTAATAGCTGATGTATCCTTGAGAAAAGCGCCCATAATTGTTTCAGTATGACAGATGAGCTTAAAGTATCTCAGTCGGACCAAGCCAACTTGCCCGAGTAATTTGATTTGCTGTCGGGAGCAGACAGATTTCATTCATTTCGTTTGCAGCGTTTCTTTGTTGTTGTTTGGGTTTTGTTTTTTTAGAGGTTTTTCAGAAACAGCGTTGAGCCTGGGAGGTCAGTTTCTTAATGACATCCGAGAACGCTGCTATAAAATCACGTGCAGAGGAGACTCCGCGTTGCACTGAGTATATGCATTCTATATCGCTCCAGGATGAGACGGTCCCAAGAGAAGATCAATTTGTGCTTTTATTAGATTATTACGGAAATCTTATAAGTGCCGGATTGTTCATGGAAGGTATTTATCTGTTTATCGAATGCCTGGGATCATAACCTCCCTCTTCTTTTCCTCCTCAGTGTCCTCTTTCTGTTCTTCTGAGCAGGCCAGCTTATGTGCATGTGGGCACGGGAAATTATGAACATTTTTTTCCCCATATGCCGGTCTCAACGCTTAGAAGACAACAGAAGATCAAGTGTTGTACGAGGGGAAGTTGGTTTCCCTGATACAGTTGTTAGCGTCAAATGTGTAATCCACATTTTCGACTGCGTGGATTAATCTTTCCTGTCCCTTGTTGAACGGAGGGGTCAAAAAGACGGCAGAGCAAAGATCCTAACCTCGTTCTCAAAGGCTCACTCAAATTCACTCGCTCGTCGTCTTTTTCTCAGTTGCTTATCAGCTCATTAATTAAAACCACACATGAAACAAGGGAATTGTAGACAGACAAACACACACACACACACACACACATGCATAGAGAAAGAGAGAGAGAGATAGAGATAGTTGGAGCTACAATTACCAGGCAGGCCTCTAGTGTCTCATTGGGTGTCTATTAAGAGGGGGGCCTGGCTCATTGTAATGATGGCAGAGTTTAATTACTTCCACCCGGCGCCTGTTGTAAAACATGCTGATAAATGAGCCAACAGGACGGCACATCATTATTTTTCTATAGTGCCAGGCGGCTTGTACATGATTACGAGAGCGGGAGGGAGGCTTCCGTACCTGCGCGAACCCGACAGCACGCTCGCAGCACCGGAAGAGGAAGGAACGGTGCGTGGCAACGTGCGTGCGCTCGTGTGTGCGGGCGGGGGGACTCGAGATATTTGATGGACCCGTAGATGCCCAGTCAAAACGCAATAATGAGCAGGTCCGCCGAGCTGCGCTGGTGCAGTGGTATCTGGCCACCCGTGAGATAGACCTAAATTCATAGGACACAATGGGTGAAGTTATTCCCTGAGCACAGGACTGCCATGGAGCACCGTGTCGTACCCACTGATGCAGCTCAGACACAAGCATGCACACACCGCACGCCGCAACTCACAAACAAATATACATATTCATAGTCATTAATTTTACACATTTTTGAGAAGGGGGGCTCGTGCGGACCCCCCTCTGATTAATTGTGTTCCTCCTCCACCATTATTAAATCGCTGAGGCAAATATCCCCCATACAATAAATCCCTCTTGGCCCACGATTAATCAAAAGGCGCACAAACCTAAGACTGGTGGCGGGCAGGTAGAGTTACAGCGCTAAATCATCTTTATTGCACGACGAGCAGGTTTGCGCCGGTGCTTGGGGTCTGGCGGCGCGGCGGAGCAGCATGTGTGCTCGGCTGCTGGTCAGCCACCTGGGGGTCACGCATGCTCGTATTTTGACCTCTGTGGCATGGATTTGCCAACCGGAGCGGGCCACAGAGGTGAATGAGATAGACTCTGGAGAGGCCCAGTGATTAAAAGGACTTGGCAACAAGTTTACTCCTCACCCTCAAAGCTAAAGTCGGGGTCACGAAGCCACTTTGCTCATTTCGTAGGAAGGGGGCGTGAAAAAATGCTTAACCTTGCCCACCTTAGGCTTGTACCAGCAATTGGCGTTTCTTCCAATTAGCGGCAGGTCATACCATGATAATAGTGGGTTATATAATTAGAGTGCGTACCCGCCTTTCATTACTGCCGCGTGGAGACTTTGTGGGGGAGCAGTCGCACGAAGCAGAGACGGGGAAGCTACAGGACCCAGCTTTCTGGAAACCTCAATTAACCTAAATGATTAGCTGCGGCCATGTAGCGCACCGCACTAGCTTGACATTTCTCCACCAAGCTAATATTAGCATAGTGACTTGATTCTCTCCTGTTGTACTTCATCACTGTCCTTTCACCGGGAGGTCTTTCTAGTCTTATTGACCGAAAATGACAATGTTTAGAGTATCAAAGCCTCGTTATTTCCGTTTAGTGCAGAAGTGCTGATGCAAATTTGGCGGTTGCATAATGAGCTTTACATGTATTTGATTAATAGCGTGTAGGATGGCAGTACAGCAACAGAGGCTACTGTGGTATGTGGTTTAGCTTCACCTTATGTTAAATACTAATTGATTCTAATGCATTTTTAATCGCTTCCTAATTGGCGATTACACTTTTCAAACATGCCCTGTTGCCGCTCCGGTGGATTCACGGGGCTGTTGAGTGTGAAGACAGAGTTTAAAGGGCATAGTCTTCTTAGCATCCACAACTAAATGTCACAGTTGTCTGTTAATGTGTCAACCAAATCAAACATGCACAGTGGTCGAGGGGTGCTAAGTGACAGGTGACCTTGGTGCCGTGATGGAAGACCGGGCTGGTGTTTGAGCCCTGTGATCTTCGAGTGGGAAACCCTGTCTGGGCCTGTCTGCAGATGTATGCCCGACCAATTAGACATGAAATGGCAGTGACACTCACACCCCACTTATCAAAACAGTCTTCAAGTGTGTTCATGAATTCAAATGAAATATGCTCCTGTGCTCCAGATGCACAGATGTGGGACATGCCAAATTCAGTGGGTGTTATTTTTATCTACGTCGACATATATAATGATTGTTGCGCAGGTCAAAAAGGGTTCTTTTTCAGGAATTAACCTTTTAAGACACATGACCTTACACATGGAAACCTCTCTTTCTTGTCTTCTCCCCTTGTCACGTTTGCATAATTTCCAGAAAAAAACTATTCATTTATTATTTTCTGTTCTTCCCTTGCCCCTGGTTACCTCATGTTGGACAGCCTCCCCCCATTGGATGACTCACAAGAGGGTCCAGACAACTGGTTGGGCCGTCTGCAAGGCATCTGACCTCCCATGCACGCACCTGCCCCCCTCTTACATATATTACCGGGCCCCACAGTGTTCCATAATGTTCTGAGTAGTCAAGCATATAAATAAAGGTGAAGCAAAATGACTGCCTCTGTCTTGACAGAAGTGCTGAACCACAAAGAACACCTTGAAGGGCATGTTAACTGTCAATAGAGTTCTGTGTAAGCCCCTTCAATTAACATAAAACTAAACAGCTCCCCAGTTAGCCGCTGTATAACCCTGGCACTGTCTCCCCTCACCCATTCGCTATTTTACCCCCCCCAGTGTTGGATGCCGTCATGCAGTCTAGCCGCCGAAGAGGCAGTAAACAACATCTCACCATGTACTTGCACAGAGGCGGTTACAAACACGCATCCACATAATGATATTCTGCGCACACACACACACACACATTCAGTCCAACATTCACACACAAGAAATGCAGACACACACACACACACTAGTGAAGCTTCCGCACAGTGCTTGCAAATTACAAACCCGAAGAGGCTGTGCTCACATTCTGCACAGAGTAACGAACACACACACACACACACACATTTGAAAAATCCCATTTACTGTGATGCTACGTGACTGAACACCGCTAGCGTAGCGTAGCTTGCCCCTCTCTCCCAGGCCCATGGTAATGCTGCATGAGATTTGTGATGCAGCGGGGAGATGCATATGGAAGGCCTGTACTCAGATCTCTCGGTCATGCACCCCATTAGGCCCTGCTGTTGATGCTGTTGCCATCAAAGCTGAGGTAAACTGCTCAACGGCCGGCCGTATGCCCAAGCACAGAGACAGCCCGGCGATCACGCTATATGGCACCGCGAGGACGGGCCTATGTATCTTGTAATTAGGGTGTGTGAGTAGGCCACGGGGAGGTTAAGTCAAAGCTCGCAACCAACAGAGAGGCACCGTGGTGTAAGGTCTCTGCAATGTGCCATGTTACCTTTCACCGTGTACGCACATGGCACGACGTACGGCATGTTTTTAAACTAACATTTCAGCGATAGTGAAGTATTTCATCATGCCGATTCTCAGACTAAGTCGAATCAAAACCAATCTGAAGAGGATAATTTGCCCTAAAGACAAACAGAATGATGAAAATGCCCAGAATGAATGGTTAGAAAGATCCAACCCTCTCTGTGTTGAATAGCCCCTAATGTGTTTGGGTTTTTGAGATAACACGCGGTAAATACCCGCATTCTTCCGCTCATCACAAAAAAGATCCAACGGCAGCTTTCACATTTGCTTCCCGTCACTGGTGATTCCCGGGGAGGCGTTATTTGTGCGGCGCACAACAGCGCTGCTCCGTCGTAATTGTCTGGGCTCTGCAAAGGGCTACTCATCTTTCATTCTCCTGCCAAGACGCATGCATATTTGTGGAGGTGAAACTAACATGCTTAGTTGTTGTTTTCCTGCTCTGCCATTCTTCAGGGAGACTTAGTTCTGGTGTGGATTTGCTCCCTTTGCGCCCGCAGCAGTGTGCCTGCGTCTCTGGGAGAGGGATGGCATCAGCTAGCATCGGGTGGCAGCCATTCAAACCGTGGTTCCTTTTTCTGTGGGCGCTCCTGTTCAGGAAAAAAGTGAGATTGCCGGGGGAGGTTGCTATCTAACGTCCTTCCTTTATTTCTTCTTCCTGTTTTGATTTCCTTTAATTCCATTCTTTACCCCCACCCGATGTCTGCGCCTCATCCCCGGGCAAACATCGCTCCACTTGCCTACACGTGCGGACGACCGATGAGATGTTTTTCTCCACGGCAAACCGGGCGGCTTGCATCGGACAAAAAACGATGGATGCAGAGGAGTGAGGCTGGATAAAAGCTAAGAAAACACAGACGCCTGTAATCAACAAAAAACAAACACAAAACCATCTCTCTGAGATGTGATCAAACACTGGAAGTGAAAAAGGAAAGGTCAGCGTTCACCACTGTCAGATGAAACCAAGAGGTGACCGTGAGCAACACAAGGTTGCTCATCCTATTGCCGCCGCTGCCTTATCCCTTTAGTGTGGCAGCGCCGGTTTTAGGTTCGCGGAAAGACTACAGCGTGAAATTCTCCTAAGCATGGTTGGGAGCCGCGGAACATGGAACACGGATGAGCTGGGATTAGGGAGGCCCAAAGCCCTCCCTTCATCTGCGCCTCGTAGGGTGTCTGTGATCTGGATGGCGCTCAGTGGGTGACACATGCCTGTCAGTGTCCACACAACGGCCCGAGGTCTCGCGCGCGGCCACGTGCCACCCCCGCAGATCCACCACCCTCCCACAGTGACGCTCATCTATACACCTCTGTCCGCCAAGCCGACCACCACCACCACTCGCCCTCTGTTTCCAATCCCGGCCTTTATCTCCCCTCCTGTTCACTCTCCACACGACTATGTGTTCTCACTGTGATCTCATCACGTCTTGAACGGCTCTCGGCCACTTAGCCAGATGTATGTGCCGCCGGGTTGTGCTGGTGTTTACATGGGACTCCTGCCTGTGCGTCGGCGTCAGGCTCGGCCTTACATTAAATAATGTAGCACGGCGCATGGGTGTGAATTTATTGTCTGAGCTCGGCTTTGTGCGTCCACCTAAGTGCACTGACGGCCGTGTGTGTCAAGCCCGTACGCTGTCCTCATTAAGCTCTGCTCGCTGTCTCTCCTTTTTGTCCCGTCCTCCTGTCCTTAAGGCCGGCTGCACTTGCACACGCTTTTCATCTGCAGTCAATACCTATTGAGCTGTTCATGAAAGGGAAATGACAGCTAGTTCATAACTTCCAAGGCTGATCGATAAGTACCTGCACTGGCTCAACTCGTTCCTGAATCACTCATCTCTCTGAGAACTCGTCCCACGGAACCACCTTTTCAAGCACAGCACAGCTGATTGAAACGAAAGACGTAATTTATGTAGACGTTAACAGATTACGAGAGCCTGTATAATATGTTCTTTAGGATTATGAGTGAGTGTTATGAGTGTTGCAGCACAAAGATTCTCTTATTCATACTTGACCTTTGAGCGAGCAATATCGCGCAGGTTTTTCTGGAGAAAATTTAAAAGTGAGACGGTAAAGCGTCTGCTTACTCTGATTTACATGACGCACACTTGTGCAGTTGTCCTAAAGGTGTGTGTGTGTTTGGCTGGCTTATAGTTTAACGAGCAAGTGTGAAGACAACGAAGTCCAACACTTTACGTGGCGTCGGCTCATCGGATGAAATCAGTTCAAGTGTTTGAAAATGTTGGGGAGTCTCGAAGGGAGGACGTCGAGGAGGGGTGGGGAGGTTAAAATGGATTTTTTTTTTTTAAACGCTTCTTAACGTACGTAAACTCGAGATACTGTTATGCACATCTGGACAGTGTGATTACATTTTCTTCGTGTCCTTGAATAGGTTGACATAACTATTTTTTTTTTTTACCGGTATCCAGGAGCTTATGTTTTCACCTGTATCTGATGCTTGTTTTTTTGTTTGTTTATTTGTCAAATGGATTAATCAATCAAAAAGTAACAAACTGGTGGGGATTGGGTGAAAGAGGCCAATCCAGGATGTTTTTTTTATCACTTTACTTAACATTAAGGGATTTTTTTGACATTTTCATCAATTTTGCCCGAAATAATTCATGAATCCTGATGTAAAAACCCAGACGTGCTGTATTTAGGATTGTTTGGCCTTGGCGGAGGTATGCGCTCTGCTGAATGCCGCTCTAGTTCTCTCTGTGCACATCTATATTTTTTTTGTGCGTTGGTGTGAATCACTGCTCTTGTACACACGTGTGTGTGTGTGTGTGTGTGTGTGTGTGCGTCGGCTCGGCATCTCAGATGTGCAGCGCAGCCGCGACAAAGCCCGAAGCTCTCGAAAAACACGCACACGCTCGTCCCCCGAGTCCAGGGACGTCGACACAGAGGACAGAGGAGTCTTTGTGGGCCAAATTAAGAAAGCTCAGGGCCAAGAGCTAAGGACAGGCACAGAAACTAAGGTGTGTGTGTGTGTGTGTGGGGGGGGGTATAAATGATAAATATCTTTGCTTACTTTCTTCAAACATGAGGGAGCTCTTCCTCGCCGAGCTTGAAACGCTGAACTTTGCCTGGGTCCGGTCGGGACCAGCCAGCAGGCAGCTGTGGCTCCAACACTTTGCTCTGTATCTGTCGCTCGCTCTCCCTTTCTGATGCTTCTCTCCCTCGACCTCCCGTTCAAAGCAAAGTTGGCTCCTTATTTATGTGCAAATTTGCTCTTAGGCCCTACGAGGGTGGCGCGCATGCTGAATCTCTCCTTTCTGGGCTTTAGCAGATTATCCTGCTGCTCCCTTTGGTCCCCGTCGCCCTAAGCCCAGCTGCCCTGACCTTTTGTCATTGAGACTTTCTCTTCTCGCCTTGGTGTCTTTCTTTACCCCCCCCCACTTTCCACCGTCCCTCTGTGCCCCCCCTCCACATGCTGCAAGGTCTGAACTCTCCTATCCTGCTCCAGACGCCACAGCCGTCACCCTCCCCCACCTCATCTTCCTCCTTCCCCCTCCTCCTCCTCCATCTTGTCCCTTGCCTCTCTGCTCTGTCTCCTGCCTCCCTCCTTCACTCCCTCTCAAAGGGCCATTATATCGCTCTCTTCATGGACAAAGGACCCTGGAGAGAGAGAGAGATCGAGAGAGGGAGAGGGAGAGAGGGGAACATGGCTGGTGCTTTGCTGCTCTCTTGTTCCTAATCGATGAAAGTGGCCCACGTGGAGCTCTGAAGGCTAATCGATACTCTTTTTCTCCCTCTTTTTTTTTCTGCCTATCTTTTTTTTCTTGACCGTCTGTTTTGTTGCTGACAGAGCAGAATAAGTTGGGGAGGCGGGGTGAGGTGGGGGGGTGGATTGGAGGATGTGTTTGGAGGGGACACCCCCTGATCACCTCTCTCTTGCAGGATCCAGAGGACTTGTGTGTGTGTGTGTGTGTGTGTGTGTGTGTGTGTGTGTGTGTGTGTGTGCAGGGAAGGGGTGAATGGTAAAACAGCGGGTGCTTGGAAAAGCGAAGCTGACAAAAAATAGAGAATGAAATCAACAACGTGGCCTCTGCTGACCCCATCTCTATCCCCACGCCGGTCTCCCAGCCCAGCCCAGCCGCCCCACACATTTGCGCCCCCCCACCCCTCGCCGGGTTAGGTTGCTGAGCAAACACGAGGGAGAGTCGACTCTTTCTCTGCCTGGGCTCACCGTATGGGCGCAGGGAAGGATTTGGGAAGCCTCAGCCTGCTAAGCCACTTCATCGTATTCTTCTCCATCTTCCCTCTCTCACCTCTCCCCTCTCTTTGTCTTTCGCTGTTCTCACACTGTCTCCGGCTCTGTCTTGTCCACGTAAATGTGAAACCCCCCCCCAAAAAAGAGTTGAACTTTGTGCTTACACAGGGAAAACAGGCAGGTATTTTTGATGTTGCTAGCTTTCTAACAGAATAACAGAAACAAATGAGACAAAAGTGGATTCAGACTTGTTCCACTAGTCTCCCTGTTTCTCTCTCAGACGCACACATCACATAACACTGCACCTCGAGGACCTCGTGCCTCCCTCCTCATTGCTTCACACACCTGTCTAACTGGATATTTAACAGCCCCCCCTCCCAACACCAGCAGAGAGAAACAATTACGCTCAACTCTGCCACCGAAATGACAATGCGACATCCTCTTTACTTTACACCAGCCGACTGTTCGCCGTATGTGGTAATTACCTTTCTGCAGCATCTTCACAGTCACTTTATTAGTCTCCTAACAAGGCTTTTTAAAATATAAATAACATCCAATGAAATGGCAATTAACCTTGCAAATAGGTATAAATGACTGTCCAGGAGACAAGGGTATTGACAGGGGCCATCAGAGCGAGGGGAGGGAGAGGAAGAGCGAGAGACGGGGATGAAGCAGGAAGGGAGAAGACGCAGGGAGCGGTGGGAGATGATGCAGCCTCGTGGACAAACTGCTCCCACGGGCCATTGTTTGTTGTGTCTGCACTGCACCATTGTTTCGGTCCCCATTAACCTCCCGGCCCCTGCGCGAGAGCGGGAAAGGATGGGCGGATTCAAAACGACAGACGTGTCCCAGTGACATGGGAGGTGAGGAGCGGATTTAACTGGGGCTCAGGGGCAGTCGGGACCCTCGCTGTCTGGCTAAATAAGGGGTGGGGGTGGGGGTGGGGGGGTATGTCTGGCTGACCAGAAGGGGGGAGGAGATGGCCAGTCCAAGATCTGCCTGGGTCTTGTGATCCCCCTCAAACTCTGCTGACAATTTTCCTGCCGAACTCTTGAACTTGGTTCCTGAAATGCTGCTCTACAAAGAGGTCAATATGATCGACATGCTGTTTACTTTATTTTGTAATTTCACCAGTTATTTCTGTCTTACCTACATTTGTGTCTTTGAGGAGTGAACTCTTTGGCTTTCCCTTTGTTCTCTCGTGTTTTTTTCACATCGTGCACAATCACAACTTGTTTTCTCTTTCTTTCTTTCGGCTCTAAATCAAGGATATGTGGAGCAGGTTGTACAGCCTTCGGAGATGATCCTGTGATTTTGGGATGTATAAATAAACTTGACTCCATTCTCACATTCGCAGCCAGACAGTGAGCCCAGCATCCAAAGCTGCCTGTAGCCGTACTTAAAGGATCTTGTTGAGACCAAAACTGGGAAAAAAGTACAATTGCAAGTCATATGGGTTGTATGACCACATTTGTTTGCATGTTGCTGCGTCTAAAAGATTATAATCTGTGTTTGTTGCGGTTACAATTGAAGGACACATTTACAGGAGAGGATGAAGCCTTTCAGTACCAGTTTTTGTCAGAAGATTTCTCGTAACATCTGCTTTGGTCGTGCTGAAAGTTTAGTTTGTATCCAGCGCAAGGGTTAGTAAGGAGTACAGTAGCACAGGTGGCTTTTCTCTGTCACAATAGATTTGGCACTGCGTGAGCCAGTGTGCCGTGTGGTTTTTTTTTTCTTCTCTTTTTTACTACATATTAAGGATGCGAGCTCTGCCTCCTCTTGTGTGTCCAAGTATTACAGGATTGCGAGAACAGGAGGGCCAGCGCTCCGGAGCCTTACCTGTGCTCCAGTCACGAGCGAAACGACGACTCTTTGCCACACATTGAGAGCCAGCGGGAAGGGGGAGCTGGAGGATGGTAGCCCTGAGAGGGATGAACCGTGGGATTTGGAGTCCTGCGGGTAGGGCAGAAAGCCAGATATTCTAGCTGAAAGTCCTGTGGATCAGATAAAGCTGTCAAGCAGGGCAGCGAGATGAGAGAGCCATGTGGGAGAGGGAGCTCGGAGATGCAGGCCGGGCAGGGAAGCTCAGCGGATAGCAGAGACAGACAGCTTAGGCTGAGGATCAGGGTTGTTTTACAGGAAACTGTCAAAGGTAGGAAGAGAACGGGAGCCGAGATAGTGACTAGAGAATCAATGAGTTGAGAGAAATGGAAAGTTTAACAAAAAATAATTCCCACAAAGATCAGATGAAGAAAGTAGGTTAAACCCAATTTGGGCTTAATTTATATTGTGAACAGGGTTCTTCAGCGGAGCAGGAGACGACTGTGTGGAAAAGCTGCCACCTTAAACCAGCAGAGCAGCAAGACACGGAGTTTCAGCCGGCCAACATCTCACAGTGGGCGCGACAGGGCGTACGAGTGCCGTTTAAGTTGTCGCGTGTCGGGGCTTGGCTTGTCCAAGGAGCCTGGGAAAGTTGTGTTAAATTACGCAGAAGGAGGTAGCGGGACCCTGTCAGGACGTGGCGTGGCGTCGCGCCGAGTGCAGCGGACGGACGTGGCACTGGGCCGTGCCCCCCGGAGTGACCTGTCAGGCCTCATGACCGCATTGTGCAAGCACACGCAGACGCTCTCACACACACACACACACACACACACACACACACACACACACACACACAGGCAAGACATGCATTACAGGGGAAGAAGACAGATTAAAGGGCGAACCAGGGAACCATCTCCTTCCACTTGTGTTTATACTATCAATCCTTGACATTACTACAAATTAAAGTATTATCCAATACATATACGAGATTTAAATGTGAATGTTGTCACTTTATGAGTCAGATTATGACAATATGATGGAATATGCCCACGACTGGTATGTGTTGTGGTGTGAACACATTGTAATGTCCCATGTAGCCCATGTAGTGACATGCTCCAGCATGTGTGAGAAATGCTCTACCGTAAGTGTGTGGCAGAGTTTTCTCTGACAAGTCCTAACAACATGCAGAAGATTTTTATAAGTCTGTCTCCTTAATCAGACCAGACTTACGACTCCCCGGCAGCTGCCGCCACGTCCCCCACGGAAACATCATATTCAGTCTGACGTTTTTTTTATTATTGATCAGCGAAGCATTGATCATGGAGTCTGATGAATTGTTGTGCTATTCATTAAACAGGCAATGGGCGCCAGCACACGCCTAAAAGTGTGAGCTGCCTTCACCCAAAGCAGGTGTTTCCTGTTGTTTATCTCCAGGCAAACGTATCCATCAGGTTCTCAGAAACCATGGGAGCTGATGACGAGGAGCTGAGATACTTCAGGATCATCAGGATTTTATTTTCCCTGTTCAATAGGTTGTTGGTGATTTTTGGCTTTCCTAACCCGATGCTCACCAAACCGGGGCCTCAGCTGTGCCTCGCGGTCTCTTCATGTTCCTGTTCAGCGCTCGGCTCAAGTCCTTCTCATCCTGATGATGTAGGTTTGTTCTTTTTCTGCTGTGCTGACACAGAGCTGCTGCAGTTGTTTCCTTTTGGGTGACAAGTGACCCCAGAGCGAGCCAGTCCTCTGGTGCAGCCAGTTTGGTTTAGTTTGGATGCTGTTGGGTTTTGCGGCTGCAACTTGTAATTATGCTCATAAACTAGATTTTTATTTTTAAATTCAAAATGATGCCCAGGCTACCCTCTGCATGCAAAGTCACTTAAAGTTCATTAAGTCTGCACTAGAAGCAGGATTTTCAAATACCCTTACATTTTTTTTCAAATAATGGACTCCACAGAAAGTGCAAATCATACTGTATTGAGACACCTAATACGGAAACGTCCTTGTTCCTTTTCTGGCACATCTGATTCTGTCTGACCGTCTTTGTCTGCTTCAAGGTGCCACAGAATGTCATTCAGCCCGCGGCCCGATGCTCTGTTGTGCTGTGCGGCGCCTCAGAACCTTGATGTGAAATGCTGGTACTTAGGTGATGGACACGCTCGGACCTTTGGGCCGGTATTTTTGCATCCAGCCGGTGAAAGTCTTCGTCTGGCACGTCTGTTGAACGGGGAGTCGGTGAAACAGCGGAGAAGTGGAAAGGGTGTGGAGCCCGTCGCGTTTTTGGCATTCAGCATATTCCGCGACACTTCGGGGGTTACAAATCGGATTAATAAACGCGTAATTGCTTTAAAAGGAAATTCCTCGGGCTTTAATCGAATATTAATCATTGCTTATCGTTGTCTTTTAGTCACACTTAATTACCATGCTGCGCTGCTTTTTGCCTTTCTTAGTGAGCACGGATAAAGCGGTTCATGTTCTGCATGGCTGAGTCGCAGCTTTTATTCCTAATACACTTTATTATCTTCCACAACCATCTATTTTTTTTAACTCTGTCAAAACCCTGTTTTATTGTGGATTTGTAGGACCTTGAATGCATGTTTCTTACACTACTATACATTAAAGCGTTTCCAAACGTATTATAGGAAAACAGTGTGAAATACATCGCTCGTGAACAAAAACACTGTATGCCGCGAGAATTTTAAATAAGGTGTTGCTTGTGTAAAAATGTGTAGTCGTGTTGTATTTCCTTTATGATTAGTTGGGGGACGGCACCTCAAGGCTTCACGAGTAATAAAAAAAAAAAGTAAAAGGTTTATGTTTATTGTTGGTGCAGATTTACGCAGTGGGGTTCACTCTCGCTCCCGTTAACCATCCATTACCTGGAGCCGTTCGAAGCGATGGACATTTTTGCCAACCTATCACACGTGGGAGCCGAGGCGTTTGTCTCCAGGGCACTGACTGACCACGCGAAGGAAGCTTTGCTCTGTCCAGCCCGAATATCCCTTGACATGTCGCTCCGGCGCCAAGAGAGCATAATTCAAGCTGATTGGCTCGCCCTGCTGGAAGGCATGATTCCAGCCTGTCCAGCACTGTACATCACTGTGGCCCCGGGGCATCGTGGGAAGGGGAGGGGTGTTATCCTGGTCCAGTTAACACCGGTGATTTAGATGAAGGAGAAGCCTATTGGTTGGAAAAAATGAAGAAACCTATATGTTTTTAGGTGACAAATCTGTTCCCCCGTGTTCCAGCAGTTGACATCATTCGGGGATTTTCCAGGTCGAACTATTTGGCCACTTCCGTGTTCCTTCACTCAGCCTCCTTCCCACCCTCACATGTTCATATGTGTGCACTCTAGCATGTGCTCCTCTTTTGTTTCTTCACTGTGACACATGGCGCTACTGGCCAAGCCGGGGAACGCGAGGGACGCTCGGCTTGATTCTGTCTCTCTCAGTGCCCCCAGATGCCCTGCAGGCGAGACGGGACGGCCCGGGAGGCTCCGCCGTGTGCCCCTGCCTCCATCGTGCAGTGTACGACCAGGCCGCTGACGTTATGTGCTACGTTCACTAACGTTCTGCGATGTTTGAGCACATTTCCAGTGAACCAGGAATCCTGTTATTTTACTGACGCTCACATTTGCTCGCATTGTATCATTCCTAGAAGTTGTATTGTGTCTTTGGTGCAGAATTTAGTATCTGAGTAATCCACCCAGCAAATATAAGCAAAGTAATATTTCTCAGGGTGAAGAATGATCTTTTTTGGGAGGGTGGGGGTCATGAAACCTCCCCTGTCTCTGATATAAGCGTTGGTATCGAGCACAGCAGGAAAGTGATTAATGCGTTGCCTCTCCTATGCCACATCCTGGCACGATGCATCCTCTGGTAGGTTTCGCCAGCTGGTTCTCCTTCCGTCCCGCTGCGTGTCGGAGCACCGGCAGCAAATTACGCCGTCTGCAGATGAACCGTACGCCACCCTCCTTCCCTTCACCACGTCGTCTTTGGCGGCGGAGGGTGCCGGTTATGGTGGAGAGGGGAGATGTAGCGCGCAGCCGATTATCCCCTAATTACAGCTGATACCTCCCCCATGGACAATGTCCCATCTCATCAGTGGACCGCCGAGTCTTAATGTTAGGTGCTAACTGCCTCCCTCGCATATGTCAGTCCTCGTTAAGGGACTGTGCCGCGCGGTAATGTCCTCCCGTTTAATGGCTTGTAAAAAGATGGTTAACACTCACTATTTGCCCCCCCCCCTTCTTTTTTCTCCTCCTCTTCTCGTCGTCACAGCAAGATGACAGATACGGTATGATCGAGCACTCTTTGGGGCAAGTTAATTGCAGGCAGACGGTACCTTGGTATTTGAAGGGAGATGGCTGAGGGAAGGAAGGTAAATGATTGGCTCCTTAGCCGTATGCTACACTGCTAAATCAGCGGCAGCCTAGATTCGGTTACGGGTGAGCGTTGTCCGGACGGCCACATGGCTAAATTGATATTTGAGGTTAGAAATTATGAGTTGCCCATTAGTAAATTATTCACCAGACCACACTGCTTCATTAATAAAGTGCCGTTTTACCACGGCTATTCCGCGGTCATTAACAATGACCAATGACTCATGAGTGCACACGGGCGAAACATCATCAGCGCCTCCCCCGACCGAACACTCACGTTTTTCTTTCTGAACTCCACGTCCGCATTCATTTAACCAATAACCACGTCTTACAAATCTATTACGCAGCATAAGTTTACTCTGCCATTAAGTCTGCGAGGCAGTAAAAGCAAATGAGCTGTCACTTCTCAATATGCGTGTCGTCCCCAGACAACAGCGAGGATTCTTCTAATGTCGAGCAGTGCTTATTTTTCCTGTCTGCATCTCCTCACTCGCCCTCCCTGCAACCCCCTCACCCACCCCCACCCCCCTCCATCTATGCATTCGAGTTGTATTATGAAAAAAGCAAACACGATTATTTTTGATTTCCCGTTTGCCTGAGCAGTACATTTGGCCCACCCCTCTCTACCCGACCCTCTTGATTGAGGGCTAATGAAAAAGCTGTCCTGAGCGTCGCTCCCTCCCTGTATCCATTAA
Organism: Psettodes erumei; assembly: GCA_016785225.1. Classification (NCBI taxonomy): domain Eukaryota; kingdom Metazoa; phylum Chordata; class Actinopteri; order Pleuronectiformes; family Psettodidae; genus Psettodes; species Psettodes erumei. Next base: position 2,848,540 of record JAFBJZ010000354.1, on the reverse strand, counting down.
GAATAATTAGACGGGAACAATTTTGATGCCTGTAACCTCGGCGAGTGTGGCTAATGGTGTTATAAATTGCTCCTTGTCCTGGGCCCTGCGAGTGTTGCCGGGTGGTGGTGGGGCAAGACGCTTAATTCAAAAGCACTCTGTCAACAGCACTGATTTGTGTGGTTAATGAGAGCGTTTAAAACAACAGGCGCAGCTCATGCATCCTAATGTCGATGGCAGGAGCAGGTTCGATAAAGAGGCTTGTCCACCATAATTAGCCGCGACAAACGCCCGGGATTAAGAGACAGGGGGCCGAACACGGCGCGCCCTCTTAAAATGAGCCCCGTTTGCTCTCGCTCTGACTCCCTCCTTCCGTCATCTCTTCGACGGCGGGACCAACTGTGCTTTTCTTTCTGTCGTCCGTCTCTTTCTGGTCTGACAGCTGTGCTGCTATTTTCTTCTCCTTCACCGAAGCGCTTCTTTCTTTATATATAGCAGTACATATGTTTCTGACAACCCAGTCCTCCAACATGGCCGACCGTGCGGGCCGTTTGTCCCGACCCTCGTAGCAGCCTATCCCACGGCGGCGGACGCACCAGAACTTCGTTGTCCCGGTTACGGCAATAAACACGCAGTGAAGGTCAACCCATCCACCCACATCCACCTCCTCCCCACTCTTTTTTCGCCCCTGTACTACATCACCTGACTTCTTCCTGTGCTCCCCTTGTCATAACTTCTAACTAACTGAGTTTGGAGAGGACTTGCCAGAGCCGGGACTGCTGGTGGGTGGGGGGGTTCAGATTCTACCAGCAGGGGATACATGGTTCTGCGCTCATGAAGTCCCACATTTTCTCCCCCCTGAGGAGTCAACCTATTTCTCCACTGATCTAAACTGCCTTTTTCCCTCACACTCTCTGGTGAACTGTCTGTTCGCTTCCACCTGTCCAGTCCCTCTATATTTTCTGTCTTATTTTCCCCTCCCATGTGTTGTTTCTAGAGCATAAGCTACCCCCCCCCTCTAGTTTTGTCCACTCTTTGGCCTAGCTTTTATAGCAAACAGTGAAAGGGGCAGGTGGCAGCATGCCTGTGGGTTAAAGGCCTCAGGCTAAGAGGAGATAGGGTCGAAAACCTGAGTAATGCCTGAAAGCTGTCCCTTTGTGCTGAGCTGAGGGAAGAGGGATGATGTTCAGTGATAAGAACACAAAGAAATTGCCCCTGCTCCACTGAATTTTTCAGATCAGCTGAGGAAAAGAAGAGGCAGATGTAGAGGCTGAGCTTTCATGGCACTGGAAAACGGTATAAGACAACTAAAATGAGGCTAACTTTTATCCTCACTGGCGCTGTGTGGTAAATGTGCCTCTGACGTGTTTTAATCAGCTGCACAGGGCTTTGTCTGCGTCGCTATAAAAGGCTGGAGAGGAAGAGAGCGACGAAGCCAGGCCCACTTTGAAACGTGTTCGGTTCCCCTGCAAAATGCATGCTGACAAGATTAATTGAGCATTGCAAGTGGTAAACTCTGAGACCCCCACCTCGGGAGAAGGCACGCACACGGATCCACACGCAGCGCTCATACGTGCAGGCAGACACATATACGGCGCGTGCTTGGTGTTCGTGCACGCGCAGCCCCGCCGGCCTCCCTCAGCCCAGCTCCACGTGTCCTGCCCAACACAAATGACTTGATGGGCAGTTAAATGCAGGGGTCGGGGGTTAAATGAACATCGTTGTTTATGAGGATGCGGTGTGAATCCATTTGCATTCTAATATTCCCTCTATTCTGAAAGACACACACCCACACACACACTGAGGGCCCGTTATAGGCAAAGGGAGGGTGTGAGAGGAGGGGAGATGACTGGTGGACGGCTTGTTTTAAAATCCCATTATCAAGTTATTTATGGAATTCATGGCCCGACAACCTCTGTGACCTTGTTTTGTTAAACACGAACCAGACACGATTCCAGCACGCGGCGCTACCTATTAGCTTTTGTTTTCAATAGCCTTAAAATGTCAGCAACTTCAATCACCCCTTGGGCAGCTTTGCACTTGTGTGTTTTGGCCCTCATCAAATGGACACACGGTACACACCGCCCCGCACGTTTAGACACACACGCCGCGCGTACGCACGCGATCGTTCACACTCGCGTGCTTGGAAATGCAGAAATGTAAACAGGCGAAATTCGAAATACATGCATAAACAGACTCACTGCAGCTGTACCCCAAAACTCAGGCATCCATCCCAGACCAGACCAGACCCCATTATTCCCCGTCTGCACTTGTGTTTGTTTTGAATTTGACCCAATCTCCACGGCTCGTCACGGGCTGACCCGCACCCAAGGATCAAATCCATGCAAATCCCAGCCACCTCTTTACCCTAATGCATCTGTTTAAACAAGAAAGGCCCATTCGCCCTCCCCGCCGCCATCGCACATCAGTCGAAACGCCACCCATTACATGTAAACAAACTGGAGGATTGCCCAGAGACGCTGCCGCTCCTCGTGATGTCAGAGCTCGGGCGGGAAGTGAGGAGTAAGACGTGGTGGCTGCTCCTCAGGAAGCGTCGTACGCCACAGAGAGCGTAAGCACTCAGTTTTAACCCTGAGCACCGGCTTGCTCACGACTACGGGAGCGATTGATGGGGAAGACGCAGGATGCTCTCACATTTGGTGAAATCCACTCTTCTGAGGACGTCTGTCAGGCGTGACAGAAGCCGCGCCATTTCACTTCACAGTAGCAGCAAAGTGCATCGCGTGAATGTTTGCGGTTAATTCTGTAACTCCATCAACACGTTAGGTTTGCTCCCCTGTTTGTTTACACCACCCAGTGGTGTGGATGTATCCTGGTTCTGAAGGTTCAGTTCCACAATGTTCCCTCATTCCACCATCTTTCACTCTCTCTCTCTTTTTTTTATTTGGCCAAAAAACTCTCAGCAGCACCACCGGCAAAGAGCCGAGTATTTGAAGAGGGCAAAAAGCAAAATCGAGCCACAGACTGCCCCTGCGTGTCGTACATTATTCAACGAGGCCCCAGCTGTGGGGCACAGAAGATTAAATCCCCCTCATTGTAACATATGCCGGCTAAAAGACTTTAAGACGAGTGCGGGCCAGCGCCACCGGGCAAAAAGCAGCTAAAACAACAACGGGTAAGCAGCCCTCGTGCACGCCACGATGCTTTTCGAGCCCTTTGAGGAGATCAAGCCGATCACTGATTAACATTTAGCAATCAAACGCGGCCGCTATAGGTCTGCCACCGGCCAAACTTCTCCACGCGGTGTCGGTCCATCGTATATTGGCTGAGAGATACAGTTAATGGTCTTGGAAGTGAATACATTATCCTTGGGTTTGCGTGGAGCCTGCAACACCAGCCACCGAACCAGCACATTTGCAACTGTTTGAATGTTCATGTTCGTTGTTTTTTTTTTTACCTCCACAATCTCTTTGAGGCTTTAACACACACGTTGTTTTTTCACTAAAACAACAACAACTGCAAATATGTTAGTTTATTCAAATACCACATTGTATCGTATTAAAGAACTGGCCGCACAAACTGCGGGCTAAAATCTGTTCGAAGGACATGGACAGCAAACAAAGCAAGAGCAACTGACTTTCAAAGATTTATTTTTCAAGTGTTTTTCATGAGACAAACGCCTGTAACTTGAATCAGCCACGAATCCCTGTGGTTTTAAGTCATGAGTGAAGTCTATCCATCCCTTCATTGTTTATCCCACGACCGAGTTGTTTCCCAACGGCGCCTCCGGATTTCACATCGCAGCTTTGCGTTGCAGGTGCGTTATCAGCTTACTTTGCTCATCTGATTATCCCTCCTCCTGTGTGTTGACGAAATGCTTATTGGATTAGGCCACGCACAAGTGGCAAATACACCGAGTGAGTCATTAGTTCACATCATTTTCTGTTTGAGGTTGATGACTTTCTGCTGAATGATTCCCAGCACACGTCGTCTTCCAAAGAGTTTGAAAGTCTGATGCGCAGTTGCGGCCGAATGTGCGCCGACACGTGTGCACAGCGCACATGTGACGTGTTGCAGAAACCCAGGTGGTTGTCAGTGCCCCAGGAAAGAGTCATTCTCGCTGCAGGAATGGCGCCAAAATAACTCAGTCAAGGCCAACAACTGGGTGGGGGGGGTGAAGACAGGAAAAATGCAAGAGGGAAACGTCAGTGAGCAACACTGAGGTGCAGACTGCAGGATGAATCAAAACCTTCCTCTTTTAAAGCGGCGATTTCAGACTACGTATCGCACGGTGTGTTGTTGCCAGATTCAGCCTTTGTTTTTCAGTGGTTCTTTTCATGGTTCAAGCGTGTCGTATTTTCATGACTTTTCTCATTCCTATGTGCGTGCGGTATTCTATAGTACTTGTAGTACTTTACCCTGTGTGCTCAGGACATCAGAGCCGGTACCAGCCCGGTTCATGTGCACCACTCTTTTGCTTGCAGTCTGTATTGAAACTCATTCCCGGATCCAAAGGTGGACTGTGTGGTCTCGTGGGCAGAGAACCTGCTCCTCTCCCTCCACCCCTTACATTAGTCTCTTCTCCTGGGAGTGTGTGTGTGTGTGTGTGTGTGTGCGTGTGTGTGTGTGTGCGCTCGGGGTGGCAGTGCTCCCCAGCGTAGTGTTGGCCCCAGGCAGCACAAGGTAACATCAAACGATTCTTCTCTTTATGACTTATTTATTTATTATACTGACACTGTGTGTGTGTGTGTGTGTGTGTGTGTGTGTGTGTGTGTGTGTGCATGCGTGCACATGAGAGAGAAGAAGAGAGTTTGAGCTCGTGCTCCAACGGGCTCGTGTGCATTTGTCATCGGTGCCGGTTTGTTTTCACTCTGTCCTCCAACGCTGCCACCAGTTGCGGGAGCGTCCTCCCTGGTGGCAAGAAAGTAGTCGAGGGAGAGTGGGGGGTCCCTGTAACTCCAACTGCGGGACCCCCCCCCACACACACACACCCCCAGCGGGTGCTCTGCTCCAGCCTCCGATGTTTTTCATAGGGCCGTCCCAGAGCAGGCAGAGACACAGGAACACGCCACGCTGGGGAGGAGGGATGTTTATTGACACTGACATCTTGGATGAGTGCGATTTCCAAGACGGGCTCAATGCCATGCACCCTGGGTGTGTGTGTGTGTGTTGTTGTATAAAAGTCACTGAACAAAGGCTAACGCGCTTTGTGGAACTTGGCGACCCCAACCCCCACCCCCCCAGCCAGCAGTTTTCCTCTGTTGTACTCGTGGTTTTTTGCGGGTGATGCAGCTCAACATTCACAAAAGGTTTTCTGCAGTATTCACTGCCAACACGCAACAAGGATGCACAAAGTACACACGTGTCAAACTCTCACGTCTTCCGTCACTTACTCGCTCTCTGCCGCGCAGCACGCCCGTCCCTGCATCCTTTGATTGGTCGTCTGGCGGGCACTTCCTCTTCGCCCTGCGTGCTTCCTGACAGCTCCAAAAGCCTCCAGACAACCTACCTACTTTGCCGGTGATGAATCGCGTCACCGCTGGGCCGAGGGGCCGGCCGAGCCCCTTGCTGAAAAATCGGCCGGCTAAAACGGGTGGACGGCGAGCCGCGTGGCGGAGCACTTCGTCCCGACACCTCCCCCGCCCCTCCCCTCCTTTCCAAATGAATATCCAGCCGTGTCCTCAATAAAGTGCATTAGGCACGGAGAGTCATTAGTACAAATGGGCTCAAGGTACTTCTGCAAGGGGGCTGTGCGTGTGATTGTGTGTGTGTGTGTGTGTGTGTGTGTGAAGCGGTGATGTAGATGGGGAGGGGGGCTGGGGGGCAAGCTGTAGGATGCTTATGTCTCTCCTGCCCGTTGTTTGGCGTGCCCACCTAATCCTTTCTACACACACACACCTAGTCTGTAAATCTGCACCTATCCCTCGCCACCCCCCACTCCTTCTCCCCTTGCCCCCCCATTCCTGTGGAGAAGACAGGGTGCACCCCTGCCCCTTGTTCTCTCCTGCTGCGATGGGGAAGTGCATCCTCATTTAATAATGTATCAGAGAGAAGACGGAGAGAGAGAGGGAGAGAGAGAGCTCTGACCCAGACGAATGCAGCCTCTCCATTATTTAGCATTTACAGACACCTTCCAGCTCATTTCTGACTCAATATTTAATATTGCTGTGGGGGGGGGGTTCTCTAATACTCACACCCACTTGATTTTCCATGCTTGGTTTGTATTTTGGCCTAATGAAAAGAGAAGGTGCATAGATGTATTTGTAGACAACACGCACAAACCTAAGAAAAGGTGAGGAACAGATGAATGTGTGTGTGTGTGTGTGTGGGGTGATCTGTCAATGGACGTGTTGGGGAGGAAGTGGAGAGAACAGAGAGGAAGCGAAAGAGCTCAACAAACACAGGAGTACGTGCTGGTCGTCGTGGTGACCCTTCCCACTCCCCACTTTACCTCTGCTGGGGGGGGAGTACATGGGTGCACGGATGGACAGACAGCACGAGTTCTGGTTTGTCAACATGGCGTGCTGGGACATAATGCCCCCCCCCCACACACACACACACACACACCACCACCTCTCTGTCCCCTTTTGTCTGCCACGCAAATACGCATCTGTACAACACCTCGGGGTCAAAGGTTACACGCATGCATCAAAACAAAGAGAGGAGCAACTGTGGGCTGCTATCAGACTCTGTACCCCCCCCGTCCACGCTGTATGCTGGGGTCACACTGGCCCTGCAGGACGTGTCAGCAGTGTTTGTGTGACATGCAGCTCACATAAGCCACATAAACAAACTGTTAGAGGTGATAAATATGAAATAATCCCCCAATATACTGACTTAAATTAAAATGTAGTGTGATCCCAATTTAAAGTATGCCTTAAAATGTATTTTTTTCATGGCTGGTCTCTTTTTAGCCTTAGGAAATTGCCGTCGGCAACTAAATCAATGTGCTATATTATTTGAGACAGGATTTTTTTTTTAAATAAAAATCTTTTTAAGTTGAGTAGCCGTTCAGCACTGAAATGTGAAGGCGACGCCTTAAAGCTGTGTCCTATTTCGATCTCCGGACGGACCTCTTCATTGAAAAGAAAACAATTTCTCGACACCCACTTTAATTCGCCGACATGACAGTTACGCTCAGCATTTATTATGCTGTTATTAATGGCAGTGAACAGTCGTGCCTTTTGTTTATGCCCCAACACCAGCGGGTTTCTAATGTAGTCATTTGTTAACAAACTGAGACGGTATACAGCACAAACAAATCAATGAAAGGTGTGTGCGACTGAGAACGCTGCAAGGTGGTTAACAGGTCGGGAGACAACATCACCGACGCCAGCAAATATCTGCAGACAGGAATTTGCACCTCTTTTGGAGTTGTTGCTTTTTTTCCCTCCGTGTGTTTAACAGTGGGCCAAACACGCATGAAATATTTATCGCGTCTTCAATTGACTCTTCATAGGAAGTAATGAAGTCTCAATTAACCAGGAGGAGAAAAAAAGCGTTTGCCCCTGTGCGTTTCTCTTCCTCTCCACATGCGCTGGAAACTCCAACGGGCATCTGAAAGTACACGTGCAGCACGCACACACCTGCATGTACGTATAGATGTGCGCGCTTTAAGTGGACGCTCGCTGTATATTTGGCCTCTGATCACAGCCGGCTTAAGACCGATGGCTTTTAACCTGGCAGATATGTCACGCTTGTGTATCATTAGTTCGGGGGTGAAGGAAGGGAAGGACGTGGAGGAAGAACGCAGGCTCTTTATATGCAAATACTTGGCCCTGGCTTGTCAGGGCTCACCTCTGTCCCTGCGACAACAGAAGGAGCAGGAAGCAGAGGGGGTGATGCAGGGGGAGCGAGGGAGCGAGGGATCTCTGGTTTGCCAGTGGCCTCCTGTGGGAGAAACCACTAGCCGATGTGAATAACACTCAGTCCCTCCTGCGTGTCTCCGGTTGTTCGTTGTGGAAACCGCTCCGGTCTCGTGTTTCCACTTCGACTTCCCCTTCTTCCCGGCCCGCCTTACTCCGTCACGCAACTTGCCTCTTCATTCCGGAGACGGCACAACAGCTGAAATGCTCCGCTCTTAAGTATCGAGTTTTGGGTTTTTTTCTCGCTTTGCGAGACGCCCCCTCGGGCGGTGTCATTTTTCAGTTGCGTTAAATTCACTTTGGCAGCGGTGATATAATTTACCCAGAAAACCGCTGTCTGACCAGCTCCATACTCGCAGCTCCCCAGGTTCCCTGTTTCCAGATGTAACTCCGTTTCTCCGTCAGAAGATACCCCCCCCCCGGACAGAAATAGTGCTGCTTCATAAATTGACACCACTGATGTCTGTCATCAGAGACAGCAAACAAAAACAACAAAGAGGGAAAAAAAAACACCATTAAAAAATTAAGCCAGCCTACAGCATTGCACAGCCACACTGTGTTTGTGTGTGTGTGTGTGTGTGTGTGTGTGTGTGTGCGCGTTTGGTGGGAATTTATGACTCCAGTGCGTTATTGCTCGGCTTTTCCTTGCTCCCAACAACGCCGAGTCAAAGCTCTTAGTGTGGACCTGCTAATTATTTAATGCACTGCCTCATTTGTTTACATTGTTTTCATGTTGAACAATGGCACGTTGTGCAGTGACCGGCAGGAGCTCTCTCCCTCTCTCCCTCTCTCTCTCTCTCTCAGCTCTACAATATTACATATCTATAATATAACATATATCTTAGCAAATCTGAGGCAGAAACCCCAGAGTTTTGCTTTGGTTTATGTAGAATAACCTTTTTATATCCTGTGTAACACAAGCTGCCTGCAGCGCTAATCGCGTAATTTATCTTCACAAAATTAAATGCAAGAGGTTTGCCAGGACAGGAGGCAGACATGGACCAAGCCAAACGCACAACCCGGCATCTCGCTCGTGTTTGTGTCGGCGCGCAGGATCACACGCGCCCATATTAGGAGGCGCCACACTCCAGTTCCAGTATTAGTTTTAGTAGGTTACACAAGGACGTCTCAGCTCGGGATGCTAAGCGGGAGAAGAGCCTCGCTCGTTCGTTATCTCCCCCAAAAAATGTCCGGCGCAATTTGGAGAATTCCTCGACCTTCCAGTCGGCTCGACCGGAATTTTTCGCAAACCGTTCCGACTTCATCTCACTGTGTCCGTTTTTTTGCCCGTTTTTTTGGTCTATTTTTATGCTCGGCCCTCCCTCTCCGCCTCACTTTGTGCTTCTTCCACACTCTGGCTGCATTTGTCCTGAAAGCACGACACAAACACACACACACACACACACACACACACACACACACACACAAAACATATTGCACACAGGGAAAGAAAATCCATCCAAACAAAAAAAAAAGAAGAAGCAGATGAAACGGATGAAACGGACACAGCCGCTGACAGGATTGTGTGTCTGACACAGAAAATGGGAGCGCACGGCCGCCGGCCGCCCCTTTACCCCTCTCTCTCCCTCTCTCTCGCTCCCCTTCCCCTCGTCTTCTGTCAGTGCCCGCCGCCGCCGCCATTTCTCTTTTTCCCATGGAATCCATTTCACATAATTAAAGACACTCAAATGAAATGGACCCTCAGGAAAAGCGGCTTTCAGCGAGGAGGAGGTAGATGAGAGGCAGGGAGCTGGGGAGTCGGGCATTGGTTTCTTCAACAAGCGCACCCCCCCCACACACACACCCCTCGTTGTTACCTTCCTCCCTCCCTTCCCCTCTTCTCGATGGAAGCCCTCCCTGAAGGGGAGGCAGAGTGGCTCTGGCCCCAGTACGGATCAATATCATCTCCGTTATTAATATCAAAAGCGCATTACTTTGTTTTGCGTCTGGCAACGGGCCAAAGCGGCTCGGGGGGGCCTTGTCCCGACCGACGGCCGTTTCCTTCCTTCCTCTCCACCCCACCCTCGCTGGCCATTTACTGGGACCATAATTTACTTTGGTGAGTTTTTAGGGTATTGTTTTGTCAGGGCCAATCAGGGCTGAGTAACAAATGATCTCGGTGGAGTGGCGGTGGCCTGGCCCCAGCCAATCCCCTCCCCCCCACACCCACCCCCCACCACCCCCCCTTCCCGCTCCGTAAGTGACACACGTGGCCAAATTCATTTTTGAAAGTTTCACATCAATTGCTTTCGTCCTTGACTCCGGGAAGAAACGGAGAAAGAGGGAGGGGTGAGGAAGAAATAAAGGGGAGGGGGAGGGAGGGGCACGCTCGCGAGGACGAACGGGTGCCCGGGTTAAACTGGACACAGTGTGCCATTCACTCCCTCGCCCTGCCCCTCCCCGACTCTCTCACCAGGGATGAGGTAACAACGCAAACAAGCAGCCCTGCCGCCAGAATTAGACATGACGGTATCCGTAATTGGCCCATTGAATTAGAAAGGGCCACGGAGGAGCTCGCAGCGAGAAACAAAAAATATTGACCACTTAAAGGAAGAGAGGGAGAATTGATTTTCAGGATGACAGCGAGCGTTTACCTCATACGGCGGAGCTCGCTCAGTCTGGGGAGCGAGGGCTCGCGCTCTGTTAGGCACGGATGGCTCCGGCGCTCTCCTCACCGAGCGTCTCTCCGTTCACACGTCTCCAATTTCTGACACACTCACTGCAATTATGTCCGATTTCTAAAGATTTTTTTCAAGTCTTTGGTGTTGCGCTTATCTTTATCTATGTTTTTCAAACCTATAGCGTCAACTTTGATAGTGTCGGGTCTTTTCCAGAGCGCAGTTTGAAGTGATGGCAGAGTTTGAGAGGAGTGTGAAACTGCTGGAAATCTTTGTGTTAGCGCTCGTGACGTCGCTCGCCAACCAGAAAAACCTGAGTTTCTTCATCAGGGAGGCGGCGCCTGTTCCGGACGCTGCCGTTGCGATCGTCAGAGCGACCCTCTCCCACGTCACGCCTCAGATAGCTGCTCGCGTGAATTTGCAGGGTTTTTAAAATACATGCGGCCGGGCCGTCCTCTGCCCCTCCTGCCTCCCCTCGGGTCTGCAAGTGCCACTAATGAATGCTCAGGAGTCTTCTTTGTCTTCCGTCCTGGTGCGCAGCCCATTTGTGGGACACCCCAGATGCCCACACCCCCACCCCCACCCCGCCTGTCGCTCACCTTCCATGCTCAGACAAACGCACACACGCATGCACGCGAAAGCAACACAAAGGGCTGATAACAGGTCTTAGCCTGACAATAACTTATGAATATTTCACTGATGATGAAATATTAATTTGGGGCTGTTTGTTTTTTTTTTTTGTCTTTCCCGGGACTGCCATTCTCACATTTTCATGTCACGTGTCGGCGTACAATACATCAGTTTCATCTCTGCTGCCGTTTTGAATTAATATCTTTCGGCTGAACGGGAAAAAAGAGAAAGAGGCGAGGAGAAGTTATTGATGATGTAAAACAGGCGTGCCTCCATGTTTCCACTTTTCCGAGTAATCGCTGCAAATTCGAAACGGAAGAGGTAGACTTCGGGGATACGCACTTCCCTGTTGTGTTGGTGTGTGCTTATTTATACCGGCAGGTTTAATTGTATGTGTGTTTGCACGTGCAGATGCTTATGCGTCCCTCTCTGGAAGTCTACTTCAGTGAATATGTGTGAGAGCTGCTGATGCCGGGCCATTGTCTCACATCTGCTGAATAGTGACATCTCCTCCCAACCATTTGGCCTCTGACAGTACGCGCTCACAGCTTGCTTCTCGCTCCATATTGATGTCGCGCACCAGGAGCTTGCTTCAGGGTGCCATTGTAGCGGGCGCTAATTTATGCCTCTGTCAGGGCACCCAACACCAGGCGCCGCAAACATCGCAGCATGGGCAAACACTCAGGTGCACTTCCTCCCTCTTCGACCAAAGTGCAAACGAGAAACGGCGGAATTAGAGGGGAGACGTGAGCCCCGCTGCAAAGAAAAACAAGCGAGATGGCCAGAGGCTATCCGCCATCACGGGGCTGATGGCAGAGAGGGGTGGATGTCAGAAGTAACACAACAGGGGGAAAAAAAACTAGAGTAAGTAATTTATCTTTGCCGCCACCTCCAGCGGAACAGCGCTGCTTAGATGGATCCGTCAGGGATCCAGAAATACTTTGAAGCAATAAAGACGTTTGCTCCAAGTCAGATTTTGTGGCGGTTTGTTCGCTGCGAGACATTCAACATCCCTGAGACTGAACACTTATATTTGACAGTTCTATAAAAAAAAACAAGGAAACAAATACAAACATCACACAGTGTTTGTTTTTTTAAATTCAGCATGTGCTTTTAAAAACCCAAGAAGAGCATACATTGTTCTTTTTTTTTTTTAAAGGAATGTAGCATTTGTGGAGCGAAGTCTGGCAGAGAGGTGAGAACGGCAGGTGGAGCAGACGGCAGGTGGTTGCCGCCATGCCATGTTCGACTGTTTGACATGAGAGTAACGTGTCAATCAATGGCTTCCTCCCCGCTTCTCCTGTGGGGATCTGGTGCTATTGATTTCGGAGTGTGTTAGAGTGCCAGGGGGTCTTTACAGCCACGCTGAACATTCACACCACCGAAAAAAGATCCTCCGAATATACACTGCAAGCGCTTTACCTCTCAAGTCAAACAATTAAAGGATTAATGGTGCGGTTACAGACTATTAGAGGAAAGAAAATACTCCAGTTAAAGGTGTTCGTGGTAAAACATCTGATCAGGATGGATGCCCGCTAACATGCCAGGAATTTAATTGATCCCACGCTTTCATGTCCTTCCTGCAAGGGTTTGGCTCACCGCCTTATATGACTTCACTTAAAACTACTTGCTTATCAGCTCGGTTCCGTTATTTGATTCATGTGCGCCCCTTTGAGTGAGTGTTGGGCTCTCAAACAATCTTTAAATATGGCAGCACTTGCAAACAGTTCATAGGCCCACTGTTTCCCATTAACCCTCCGAGGACAAATCATTAACAACTCATTAAATCATATCTTCCTCCCGTATCAGTGAGCCTTCTCATCTGGCAACAAATGGGCGAGGTAATAAATCCCATCATCAAACGGTCTCAAATCACAGCTGCCGTGGCGTCCGCTTCTTATCGAGGCGAGCCATTGATTAGAAGGGTCCTTATTGCCGTCATTCTCGCGCGGCCTCTTGAAATTGGAACAAAAAGGCACAATAGAGACGAGAGTCTTGTGCGGACGACGTGAAAGTTGTCTTTATCGCTGTATCGCCTCTCCTCCTGCTACTCGACGCCGCAGAAGTGCAGCACAGTTGTCTCAAAGAAGTGGGCTTGAAAACGGTATCAAGGGGCGTCGTCGTGTGGTGGCGTTATTAATTCAGGATTTTAATTGCAACCTCTCAAGGTTCACCTTGTCTCTATTCCCCCTGGAATCCAACAACTGCTCCCTCCTTTCAAGGTGTCACCTTCGTGGCCGTCACTCACTGGGCGGAGGATGTACAGTGTGCATATGATATTTGGTCACGTGCCACAGCGTGTTGTTTGCGGTATTACAGCCGCCAGTGCTGTAATCGCTGCGCTCGTCTGCTTGCCAGCCGCGTTCATCTGAAACCAACAGGAACCGGAGCGATGAAGCAAAGTGAGGTCACCCATATTGTTATGCAGCGACCAGGCTTCCTCTCTTTTTACTTTCATCTCTCTGAGTCTCTTTTCCTCTCCGTTCTTTCTTCTTCTTCTTCTTCTTCACTTCTCTTTCTACTTCCACTAGCACTGCTCCCCTCCGCCCTCTCTGTCTCTCTCTGAACGGTGGGGGGAAGATGTATGCTGGTGCCCAGGTGGAGAGGGGGAGAAATCAATAGTCAGGCTGTTTGAAGTTTTCTGAAAGACTTCCCAGGGAAGACGCTCTTGTCAGGGTGATAGATAAAGCTCGCGCCTCAGTCAGCCCCGGCAAGAGGCGGCCAGAGGAGAGGAGAGGAGAGCGCCTCACCTTTTTAAGTGGGGCCCTAATAATAAAACAGCATGAATAAAACATCCTGGCTGAACCACGCGCTGCATTAGCGCTGCCGTCCCGTTATAAATGATACCGGTGGCCCTGGCGCCATTTGGGTAAAAGCCCACAGCACCACTTTAAAAGAGGGGCCGTGCACGGTGGAAAGGGAGATAGATTGATATGTGTGTTCTACACTTATTTATTTATATGTTATGGCGCTCAAGGAAGAATGAGGGAGAATTAGTAAGTTTTAGTGTTGCGGGCTGACTTATCGCCGCGTTGCTGCTCGCGGAGCCTCGCCGTGATCAGCAGCGTGAGGTCGTTATCTTCGCGTGGCGTTCCTCCTCCTCCCCAGTGACCTAAAAAACGATCAGCAGTTCAAGGCACGCCAACAATTAGAAAAAGAACCGTAACAAAAATAGTTGTATTTTTTCATCCCGATCATGGCCCGTCTCCTGCCCACATCCCCAGCGCCTTGTCTCAACAGTTGCATCAGATGCCCTCGAGCTCTGGTATCATAAACCTTTACATTTTTAATACGCTGAGATGAGCACTTGCTCTCATGACTTGTTTATCCTGCAGGTAACTCTTTCTAGTGCCACAGGAGGACATCCAGTTTACTACAAAAAAAAGTGATAGCTCTATGTTCATCATATACAGCAGCTGACAAGGTCATTTCCTACCCATTTCACGGTTTGGCCTCTTCATTGCAACAACGCAAATACCATGAGAGCAACAGCTAAAAAAACCAACATGACGGCTGTAGGAATTCATCATTCGTCGGCAGCGTGCGATCCGTAGCTTTCAGCTTCCACTCCGAGCCAGAAGGCTGTCGCGGCTTCCCAGGGACATAAATCTCCCAGCGCTGCTGCCCTGACCTCGTTTGTTCGGCCCTGACCGCTCCGTACTCTGGGCTCGCGTCAGAGGGATGGGCTTACAGCCACGGGGTCCAGGACCGAGCGGAGCTCCCCGAGCCCACGTGTAAGCAGGATCAAGTGGCCTGTCGCAGGGGTCAGCGGCTCTCAATAACCTCCCCCAGACTCAGAGGTCAAACCCTTGACCTCAGCTGCAGCCGGAGATTTCAGAGGGAGGCCGAAAGAGAGGTCAAGCCTACTCCACCTCCGCTTTCACCTCTGCTTCCTCTGGCCACACAGGTGTCAGAGGCCCCAGTCCCAGTAAAGGTCAGAGGTCTCAGTGCGCCAGGGGGTCCGCTTTAATGTGTTGGTTTGGGCCGTGACGTGGGGCTGCTGCCGGAGCTGCGGGAGGCAGCGTCGATGAAGTAGCAGGTGCTGGAGCTGCAGGTGCGTGAGTCTGAAATAGCGGTGCGGCGAATTGTCATTGGCGCCCAGCCACGGGTTCGTGTTTGTATTGCTTGAGTGCTTAACTTTGTCGATAAAGTTCTGTTAAATCCAGATCATGTCTGCAGAGCAAACCTGCCCTTTAGTCGGTGTTAACGGCTGCAGTTGCCTCTATGCTAATTTGCCTCTTTGTTCCGGGAATACATCATCATAAAAACTTAAATTTGAAGATGCAGATTTAAGTGCTGATTGACATTGAGGGGGACTTTGTCGCCGTCTGCCAACACGGCGAGTGTGGAGGAAAGGCGTCGCAGGAACACTGGAGGAACGTTAGAACGACAACAACAACAACAAAAAAACATTTGGAGAGTGTTTGGCGAACGTGTCGCGAGCGCGCCGAGCGGCGCAGCTGGAGCGCAGAGTTTGTTGCGCGCTGAGGGAAGATGTGCGCCTAAACCTGACAGCACCCCGCTGAGCCAATCACAGAGCCCGGAGTCTCCTTATTTGTTTAGCAGCCACCGGATAAATAACAGCATTCTGTTGTGAGCTAAAACGCTCCGCGTCTCCCTCTGTCTGCCTCCTGCTCAGATCTCCCGTTTCCCTCCCCGCCGCCTCCGTTGCTCGCTTTGTCTCTTTCTGCACCTTGACAGTTATTTGTATCTTTGTTGCTCTCCGTGTCTACCTGTCTGCAGCTACTCACACAGCCAGAGGCTAGCTGTTTCTTCCTCCTCTATGAATTGCAATATCTCCTCTTCGCCCTTTTTTTTTTTTGCTGCCTTCCTGACTCACTTGTCTTGTACTGAAACCGCATATCTGCAAAGTTGGTGTTTTTCAGGAATTTTTAAAAAAAGAAGGTAAATAACATGTACTGTATATTTAGGGCTTCATTGTGACAGCAGGATGGCTCTCAAATGCCCCCAGTTGTCTCCTGACTTTCCTGGATGTGATCCAACAAAGTTTGATATTAAAATTTGTCACTGATTTATAAAGATTTATTGTTTCTGTGCTTAAAGGATTGTTCCGGCCAGAGAGGCCGATAAGCCCGTCCCCCGGCGTGCCCTGTTTGCCTTCTAAAAAATTCCTGTCGCTTTTAGTTGATGCAATCAGATGAGCAGTTATCATATGACTTCATCTGCACGACTCCATTTTTTTCCCCAGGCTTTAACAAAACATTCTTGCGTAAATGAAATCTTGTTCTTATTCAAATACATTTGAATATTTTTGAATTAATGCGTGCAGAAAACCCACAGCGGCTAAAGAGGGGGCCGATGTAAAAAAAAAAACAAAAAAGAATAATTGATTTTAAAGTGGTAGCATGACTTGCTCAGCATGTTTTAACCTTTCCTCATCACGTTTGAATGTTTTTACCTTACTGCACCTTTAGAAGTACAGTACAGTACCGAGCGAAAAATACTTCATAGCTCGGTTAAATGATACCAAGCAATGGATGACGGCCAACCCAGTCGCAGGAGGTAAATGTCAAACACAACACAAACTCACCACAAACATCGAGTGCGAGCATGAGATCATCAGCAGCACCCCGTTGATCGCCATTAGAGCCTTCACTCCAGACGAGCCGCTGCGCTCGCTCGCTGAAATTTATGGACACATTAGAGGCGCTCCTATAGACCGCTGGATGCATCACGGTGAGAAGTGTGACATCAGAGCGCGAGCGTGTTGCTTTTCCCCACCGCCACCACAGGGCCGGAGATGTTGGACGGGCGTTTCCGCAGGATGGCTTCGTCGAAAAATGCGATGCCGCTCGTTCGTGCCCTCCGAAAACCTCTTGGCGTCTGGAAAATGTACGCTACGTAAATGTAAACAGTCTCCCATTTTTGAATCGTTGCCAGTTTCGTGCGGCTCGTCCCCACTCGCGCTTTCACACATGGCTGTTCTTTGCAGATCGCCAGTTGTGTGTGAATGAGAGCTTGACAGGGGATACCTTGGCCGTGTTGCTCCGGGTCCTGTAATTAAATTTACAGATGAAATATTGGAACGCCAGCGAGAGCAGAGGCCAAAACCTGGAGAGCCTGGGACGGAAAGTGCTGAGCAGCACATTCTGCCAGTTCCTCCCCTCGACGCGGGCTTAATGTTGCCGGCCCCCCGACAGATGGAGCCCGGCGAAAAGCGGCAGTGGGTGCGAGGGTGGCAGGGGCCAGGAGATGGAGGTCTGTGGAAATTTATGGAGTTATTGATCGACCCATTCGGCTATCACTAACCTTCGGCCATCGCATGAGGGAAGGGGGAGAAAGATAATAAAGAATTTTTTTTGGAGCGGCTCTTTTTCGTTTTTCTGCCCACTCCACCAAATATTAATCTCCTAATTTTTAATTTTTAATCCGGACAGAGCGGTAAAATAAATGCCTCTGTCCGGCAGGCCATGGTAAATAATTAAAATTGAAAATTGATTGTTTGCACCAGAGCTGGGATTTATGGGATAGGGGCTCCACTGCACCCCCGGGGGACCCACTCCCCCGTCTGCACACACCGGCCTCGTTCCCGTGTGCTAAGCATTTTTTCACATTATTCTCCACCTAATATGCTAAGGAGAGTGGGTGGGGGTGGGGGTGGGGGGTGGAGGGAGGGAGAGGAGCAGTGGAGGTGTGCTTTGTTAGATGACGACTATGGTATTTCATTTTTTTCCATAGAAATCAATGGATTGGAACCCCCCCCACGCGGCTCTAATATTTATCTCAATGTCTGTCAATAAATATAACAAGGTTAGTTTTATAACGGTTTACCCAGGGAATTCGATCCAAGGGAAGTTATATTTGTTATGCCCGATTAAAAACAGGCAATCGATGTGGGTGAAACTACCACATAACCACCCCCCTCTTTTCCTACTCTGCCCCCCCCAGGACTCCAGCCATTTCTCCCCGCTACCTGCCCTCTTTGGCAGCAGGCAGTGTGTAATGCACCTCTAAAACCAAACCTAAACACAAAGACACACCTCCTGCATGGTTACAAACGCAGGAAATGCCTTCGCCTCCCGACCGCGGTGGCCCTCCACGTCAGCCTCACCTGACTAATGAACGCTGGGGAAACAAATAATGGTCCTCCCGTTAAATTAATGAGGGAGGAAATGCGCCTCGCCTAATGTTAGTTTATATATATATATGTGTGTGTGTGTGTGTGTGTGTGTGCTGACCAGCTTTGCAGCACGCATGTGGGTGTTCGCCGTGATGGTAATTCACTTCATGAAGCCTTGCGCGTCAAGATGAATCTATTTGGTCACCTGTGGCTCCCGGTTTCCATGGTGTGTTTCTCCGGCGTGGCAACAAAAAGGGTTTTAGCACGTACACCTCACCACGTCCGTTCATCACGCCTTGAATTGAGGCCGCAATCATTTGCTAACAGTTTTCATAAGGCTGTTTAACTGGAGTAATTACGCTGTAATGTAAACAAGCTGAAGGGTTTTATATAAGAATCTAGCCATAAAAACCAAGGCATTAAACTGACGTCTGTGGCTGCACCCTGTTTAGTTGGTAGAGCTTCTTTGTCTTTTTTTAAAGAATCCCATTGTCCTTCAACTGTGCCACCTTACAGTGTTGCCTCCTAAGCACTGCGCTGACAAAAATTCTGATTTTTTTTTTTTTTTTTCCCGTCTCTCTCTCTAGTTGCAGGCAGAGAACAGTGAGATAACCTCTGTGGTTCTATCTTAATAATTAAAACACAGTGGTATGAAGTAGAGCGCTGCTCCGTTATTTATGAGCGAGGCATGCACAGTGAAGTGATTGTGTTGAAACCAGTGCGAGTCCTTGATCCCTGACATAAGGGTTTGTACTTTCAGGGCATATTTGAATATCAATGCTGAGACATGATCACCCCACTAGGCACAGCCCCAGCCACACACACACACACACACACACACACACACACACATGCACACAACCAGCAGGACTTTAGAGGAACAAGGCAGAGAAATGATCAAACACACACCAGTCATCTGTCAGAAATGCACACCCCTGTGTGTGAATGTACATACCTACATTTATGTTTAAACATAGTCGCATACTTACATACAGTATGAAGACCCATTGCAGCTTCGCCCGTGTGCTCCTGTACCCCTGTACCCCTGGTGGTGGAATTTGATGCAGGTCATGTAAATATTCTGTTTGTTTTTTTCTGAATTTGGCATTATACAACAAAGATATATGGGATATGAGGATACTGTTTGAGTTTTCAGGGTAATCTTTGGGCATACTGCATGTACATACAGTGCATTCAGAACATGTCGCCTCTTACTAGACAAAAACAGACAAAAACACGAGGAGAAGCATCATGAAAGAGTTGGACATCAACAGCCTTTTGGACGTGCACAAATATTCTAGCACATTAATATATTGCTGACCTTTTCAATAAGTTGATGAAGAAAACCAGATGGTACAGTCGGCTCCTGCCGTTGCACTTTTCCATATTTTGACACGATAAACAACTTGTTAGGGCATTCATGTAAGCAGGAATATCTGTGGTATATACATTTTTTATTAGCCATGTAAACACCTCAAAAAGCAGAGTAGTCAGTCCATGTTAACGTAGCGGGTGTTGTTTGTTGAGTCACAGGGATGTTGATTCTGAAAATCCATCTTATTGTCAAATTTTCTTCCACGTAATTTCTCTAAATTTTCATTCACCGTCAGCGTGGAGGCAGAAATCTCAGTGTGTCTCAAAACCCGTGTGTGTTTCTGCCGCAGCTTTTGTATGCGCAGCGTATACACACGTGATTGTTTACATACCCAACCTTGTACTGCAGCTGGCCCATGTTTAAGTGTACCACACACACACACACACACACACACACACTACCAGGAAAGATAGCAAACGTCGGCTGTGGTCAACACACAGCAGCACCCTGGCAGTGTAATCTGTAAGTCCTGGTGTAATTCTCCCCTGCGTCAGTACCGCGTGTGCTGACGATACACAAAGACTAAGAACCTCCTCCACCACCACCACCACCACCACCACCACATCTAGCACCAGAGCGGGGAGCTGCAGAAAAATCAATTACTCCCAGGGCGGGTTGCGGGCGAGAGCCCATACATCCACTAGGGGAATTATTTAGGAGAGAGAAGGAAAGGTAAAGGGAGGGAGGAGGGAAGAGGTGGAAGGATGTGGCCTTGCCGGGCCCCCCCCATCTACTGCAGCTCAAAACTCTAATCCCTCAAGGCGCCGCGGCCCCATCTCCTCACATTACCGCGCCGATACACTTCTCAATCCTGCCGGCCCGCTGACTCATTAGATCCGCATTAGCTTCCCCTCCCTGAGCCCCGCTGCCAAATTGCCCGATCAGAAGCGCAGGGGAAAACAATACCTATTCAGCGGCACGATACGTACGCACACATGCATGAGTGTGTTCGCTGACACGCACACACGCACACAGTATGGGATTATCAGGTGTTGCGCGTTCGGCCAGTCAGTGCTGCTGCGGTGATTTCAGGATCCAAATATAAAAGCAAGGGAGAGGAAGGAGTGTCAGGGTGTGTGTTTGTGTGTCGCACGTGCATGTGTCTGTTTTTAATGTGGGAGTGATGTGGTGATGTGTAAAAATATGGGGAGAGAAAACAGTCACCTCAGTCAGTACACACCTGCCCAGTGCGTGCTCGCGCCCCTCCCTCCGTCACTGCCACCACTCTCTTTGCAAAGTCACTGACATCACAGCGTTGTGTGCGACTTCTTATCGGGAGAAGCCGGTTGGTAAATTTTGTCTTTCCTTTCCCGTGGAGGGGAAAACGAAACTGACTGTTTTTGTCAAGTTGAGTTTTGAGTAAGCGACGCCGTCTCGTTGCTAGAAAGTGCCGCGATGAGTCCAAGTGCAATTTCTCTTTCTCCGGAAGCGCGGTCATTCCAGTGTCCTCGTTTCACGTGGAGATCGGTGTGGCAGCTTGTGTCGATACTTTTCATATCAGCATGAATGAACGCTTCCTTTTTCCAGGCAGGAAAAACAAACGCTTCTCTCGGCTACAAATTCATGGATAATGTTTTTAATTTGATTTGCACGCCTGTATTTATCAGGCTTATTACTGAAAAGGTCTAATATTAGGACACTGTGTTTGCACAATAGTGTCACACTGATAAGACAAGAGCGAGGATGTTGTCAAATTTATGAAAACAATTACAATCTTAGTCCTTATGCTGTAAACCCACAATAAAGAATGTGATATGAGGTTCTTGTTAATTGATGAGACAAAGTCCTTCAGTATTCACAGAATTAGTGGAAAAGGAAGTTTTTTTTAATACATGAAATTATCCGGACTGTGACTTATCGTTGGGCTGCTCGGCTTTCTCCTTTAATATTCTCCTTGATGCCTCCCAGCTCTTGCCATATACATTGACTCAGAGCAAAGAAGGGAAGCTTTCTCTCCTCGCCGCAATGTAGGGGGGTGGAGAACCAGAAGGATGTGGTGGTGGGTGGGTGGGGGAATCTGAAGGCCTGGCTGGGGTCTCAGGTCATTAAATATCCATGGCGAGGAGGAGCGCGCGGCGCTTCCAGACTTTTTCAGCTGCATCACACTGCATCATCCCGGATTCAAAACCACACCATCCGGTTTCTGTCTTGTGCACTCCTCCCTGTTTTCCTCAGCTTCCCCCCTCTCTCTCTCCCCAGCTTTCTCGTATACACACACACACACACACACACACACACACACACACACACTTTGTTTACAACCTCTGGAGACTCACACAGGCAGGAATGCACGTGCGCACACACACACACGCACACACACCTGCACAACCATAAAATCATAGCTCAGCCAAAAATCCTTGCACACTTCATCCAGGGTCTCACTCTTTCTGCTCTGCAACCCCTCCCTCTCAATTGTCTCACAAACACTGACTTTGCATCAATGCTAACTACCCAAGAAAAGAGGGGGGGGTGTACTCTCACCCACACACACCCACGCACACCCACACACACTCCCAATACACAGAAATGTTCTCCCATTTCAGGACACCCTATGCGATTCTATTAATAGCTAATACACGCCACCATTAACATGCATGGAAACCTCCCCTGCACTATTAATAGGACATGTCCAAATCACTGCTGTCGTATTAGCGGCTAACCGCTCCAGCATGGGGAGTTTAAGTGTTGCTAACCGAGCGTGCCTGGTTTATTATGCCTTGTGTGAATAATAAAATACTTCCATCCCTGTCTCCCTCCCTCTCTGCCGTCGCAGCACCTCTACATACATGGCTGAACTTGGCAGAGCACTTTGTTTGAACACTGAGGAGCTTGCTTCGTACTGTGAATATTTAACTTTCTTTGCCGGGGCTGTGGCTAATGTTGCTCCAGAGGGGGGTAGATTAAAAGGCCGCGCCACTGATGAGCTGAGCGCGAGCTGATGTCAGTCACATTTGTACCGCTGTCTCTCTCTATTCCTGCACGACTTTCTCTTTCTATTTAAGATGATACATGTGGCATTGCAAAGAATCCATATGCTACCGGCAAATTAATTTTGCCCATGTTACAATTACTATAAACAAAGGTGATTATGGTGAAGAAAAAATAGCTTCTGTCTTTTATTGGTAACATGCTTGTCATAAACCTTTCTGTTACACAGACGATGCATTTCATTTTATTTGAAAAGATAAATTTGTTCGAAGTAATTTTTTTCATCACCCTCCACTTGATTGCTCTTATCATCGTGACAAGAACTGAAACAGTTTGTGAATTTATCAGAAAATAAATTTCAGTCATTTTTCAAGAAGAACGTGAAGTGCTGAAAGTGTCATCCTCTCAAATTTCATGTTTTTCCTCATCACATCACGTGATCAAAGAAAACACGCAGTCTGAAGACGTCACCTCTGGCTCTGGGTAATTACAACTGTTGTATTTCACAAACAGAATAATGAAATTATTAATCCAAAAAAATGTGCAGATTAATTGAAGATAATAATTTATAGTTGCAGTCTTACGTGGTAGAAGTAGAGTAATTTCAGCTTGCTAAATTAATGTAAATCAGCGGCTTCTGGAAATGTACAGTCCAACACGAATTCTTAAAAGGATGTTTTTGTTTTGTTGAAAACGGAGACAAAAAAGAAAGCCCACAGACTTGCAGTGTTTTTCTCAAGGGTGTCTGAGTAAACAAATCCAGAGAGAAAGAAAAGTCCTAGTGAATTGTGCCATTTGATTTTTTGATTATTCTTATTGATTATTATTTGAACCTGTCTTTGCAGGTGTACATCCCGTTCGTATACTGTCTATTCTTGGAAGATGAAATTTGCATCATTTAGGAATAAAAATGGTTGTGACAGAGTGTGTGGTAGGATAGTAGGCCACCTGATGAAAGCTGTTAGAATTATAACCATGAAGTCAGGAGGAAAATTCTCCCAAAAGACGGAACGCTGTGCGATTTTTGGAACATAACTTCATAAACTATGTCATATAATTCCTGCACATCTCACCCAGAAGCTCTGAAGAGTTCCCCCTGTGCTGCTGCTCTCGATCTTCTCCTCCAACTAGGTTTCCCTTCCCCTCCTCTCGTCCTCCACACCTTTCCCTCTTTACTCCTCTCTCTCTCCTTCCATCATTCCCTCCCTTGTCTCGTGCAGAGGGTTGTCCCGCGGGACGGCGTTTTCATGTAACACGGCAAGCCGGGAACAAGAGGCGGGGAGTCTTAAATGTCCTGCTATGTGCTTTTTTTCTTTCGCTCTCCACCTTTCTCTGTTGCTCTCATTACCTTTTGTTTCACACAGGAGGCTGTTAGCTCTGCGCATTCTTTGTCCCTCTCTTAACGGTTTGTTGTTGTTGTTGTTTGTTTAGCAAAGGAGTCGCTCTGTCTTGTGTGTTTTGTATTTGAAATCATGAAGAAGTTGTTTGTGTCGTGTCGTGTAACTGAAAAAAATCGATACTGTAAACCTGATTTTAATGCACATTGTGGCATAATTAGGCCCCAACACGTACGGCACATTAATACTCGGTGCCTCGTTTTAGTGCCATTTTAACAAAGCTGTCGACATCCCTCCCTCCTCAGAATAATCTCCCCAGTTCAGTTTTATCCATCAGATCAGAAAAAGAAGAGATCTGTGTCCGGGTCCAAGTGACCTCTTCCCTTCTTTCCTGTTTCTCCGTGTTCCAGGGTCATGATCCTTAATGGGCCAGGACCAGACCAGACCGGACTATCATAAGGTCAAGGCCTATGGGCGAGACCCAAAACGGTGGCGGCCCATTATTTCTCAAGGAAATTGATTATTGATTGGGAACAACAACAGAACTGATTGAGGGTGGAGGGACAACGGCGGACAGGAGGGGAGAAAGCGCAGACGAGAGGCCTCGGGCTCAATAAAGAATGATTGAAGCGTGTCACGCGACATGGCGTATCGGCCGGACGGGAATCGAAACAGTGACAATTTACCTACAGTCCCACTGGAACTGACAGATTGCCTTCGTCCCTCTCTTTCCTCCCTCCAGAACCCCCCATCCTGTTGTAACTTGTTTATCTTCCCTCTCCCCCCCCCCACACACACACACACACACATTTTGCTTTTCTCTTTATCCTCATTATCCTTCCCTCACTTCATTATTCCCCGTACTGTCTGTACGGCAGCTAAGTTTATATGTTAGAGTGTCTGTTGTGTACATAATTGCATCTACTTA
The DNA here is from genome assembly GCA_016785225.1 of Psettodes erumei. NCBI lineage: Eukaryota > Metazoa > Chordata > Actinopteri > Pleuronectiformes > Psettodidae > Psettodes > Psettodes erumei. The sequence continues at coordinate 2,823,838 of JAFBJZ010000354.1, read as the reverse complement.
CTGGCGTGTTTTGTGTGCATGTATGTGTGTGGAGCTGGGTCAACATCGGTTACTGCATATGTACTGTGTGTGTGTGTGTGTGTGTGTGTGTGTGTGTGTGTGTGTGTGGTCCAAGTTCCTGTGGTGTTGACAGGTCTCTTGCATGTCCTAGCCACTCTAGACAAACCAAGGTTGGGTTTAATCTTATAATGGCTGAGAGAAGGCCTCCTTAAAGCAAATCACAATGCATTGACCAGGAGACTCATACATTATTCAGTTTCTCTTTTTTTTTTTTTATATCACACAAACCTAAGCGACGCTCACACACGCACACACATCCACACAGGCGCAACACACTGGGCTCATTTGCGCTAATGTCTGTGCGTGAAGCACACACACAAACACGCTTGCTGCCGACTCTCTGCAGGCCCGACCACTGGTCGGACAGGATTTCTTTTGCGTCTGAAATAAGTGATGTGTATCTGCGTTCTGATTGAATTAGCGCACTTGAGCTAATCGAGGTATCTCTCTAGTCAAAACTGCATTCCCCAATTTTTTTTATTTTGGTGTGTCTGAAATACAATTTGACGAAAACCCTTTTTTCCGGCATCCGGTCAGAGGATATTTATAAGCCTAATGTTCCGGATGATATTGAAGTTCAGTCATGTTTTCAACCCAAACAGGAAAAGATTAGATGAGTCCTTCTTTAATGTGAGATATTTTTGTGTAGACGTCTGGTATCCTTAAGGTGGTACAAAGAGTTTTGGGTAGATAGGTTGTAAAATGCGTGGGTTATGTGTGTTTTTGTGTGCGTGTGTGTGTGTGTGTGTGTGTGTCTGCGTGTGTGTGTGTGTCTGCGTGTGTCTGCGTGTGTGCGTATGTGTGCGTATGCGCACGCACATCACGCTGAAATGCTCTCCATCACCCTGTAGTGTCTGATACACTAATTATAGCCAGATTAAATATTCATTAACAGAGCTATTAGTAAAATAATCTGATGGCCTGGAACAATGAAGAGAACGACAGACTCAAGTGTTTAACAGGGAATAGGCGCTAAATTATTCTTGGAATCAAAGGTATTTTATTTTATCAGAGACTCCACTCCAGAAAACCACCAGCCAGCGTCATATATGTGGCATTTGACAGTTTGGCTGCACAGCTGCATTAATAATTCTTTTGAAATTCTCTTTTTTTCCAAAGATAAATTAAATGCTGAATTAGAGACAAAAAGGGAAAACATGGAAGCATAATGCCGCGGTCAGGAGCCTCACCCGTGTGTGTGCCCCTGACATGGCATGAAAATAATGATAGGTTAAGATACATGTTCACACACACACACACACACACACACACACACACACACACACACAGGCCCAGTCGCAGTAGGGTTTGTATACTTAGCCCCCGTGTGTCCTTCCTTCTCCTAATTGGCTCCTTTGCAGCAGAGCCTTGCCACTGAGACACAGGGTGTGCCTCTCTCTCTCTCTCTCTCTCTCTCTCTCTCTCTCTCTCTCTCTCCTTCTCTTCCATCCATCCTTCTGTTCTTCTTCTGCCTCACCTCCACCCGGCACCCTCGCTTACCCACCTTCTTTCCGGCGGCCTCGGTGTGTTCGGCGCCTCACCTCATCACATCTCTTGGTGCACGCTGAGGCCAGCAGTAAAACAACCCCCCCCACACACACACACACACACACACACACACACACACATTGAATTTGGTGTATTTGTGAAGGAATCTCAGCTGTTTGATTTGCTGCAAGCCATTTTTTTTCCTTTAATGACAACAACAACACCAGAAAACCATGAGCTTGCCTTTCACTGGCTCTTGATTTAACAGTGTTTAAATTTAGCATTACAAGATCAATATTATTTAAATCACTGAGAATGAATAAACAACCTGAAATATGTGTACTGCATGTACTGTACTCTTTCATTTCCCTTTCTTTCGTTGAGAGGGTGGGTGTTTTGTGACATGCAGGGGTGTGGTGGGAAGGTACTAACCTTTCATGCTGACACTAAACTTTGACATTTAGACTTGATGATATTGATCAATGTAAACAGTATTATTCAATGTATGGAATGGGTCTTTTAGGAGGAAATTTTAGTTTAATAAAAAATATATTTAATTTTCTGTGTCTTGGTTGTGATGCATCATGATTAGCAGAGGTCTCGGTTTAGGCACTTTTATATTTAGCTCTATTATGATGATGTAATAGGACGTGTAAATAAAATGTTCGGTTTGTGAGGCAGAGCTGCTGGTTGTGTATCTGTGCACTGAATTGCAGACACAGACAGCTGTTATTCTTTTTCTTTTTTTTTTTTTTAGTTTGGGACTGTTTGGTATATTGTCCCGTTTCAGGAGACAGCTTAGCGGTATTTGGCCTGAGGGGACACTTACAAACACATGAATATGCCCCAACCCAGACACAAAGAGATGACACCATACATACACCACACACACACACACACACACACACACACACAAACACACAGAAATGTGTGGAAAGACAGACACAAACACAGACAGTGTGGACATAAGCAATACTGCAAGAGGTGTTTGATGCATGCATAAATACACTCATGCATGGGTGAATACATGCGCACACACACACACATGCACACATGCGTACACACACACACGCAGACCCATACTTATACTCACCTTAATTGGCCCACCAAGCATCACTTAAGAAGCCTTTGAGAGAGAGAGAAAGAGAGACATGGAGGGGGAGTGAGTGAGCGGGGGGGGGGGTTCAGAGATACAGACAGAAAAGGGAAAGAGAGAGTTTTGGAGAGAAGGAGGAGATCAGGAAGAGAGGGAGGGCAGGCGGCAGGAGGAGGGGAGAGGGGAAAAAAAAAGCTCCCTGTGTATTTCTGGGGGTAATTACAGATGCAGATTTGCGTTGCCACTTGCAACATGGCTGAATTCATTTCCATCTTCGCTCTGCCCTTCCCCGCCGCCCCTGGGGAGGCACAGACAGAACTGTGCGGGTATGAGTGTTGAAGGAGGCAAATCTGGGAATCTGCATAACAAGCTGGGAAAAGAAAAGGAGGAAAAAGGGAAGGAGGGTATGAAAAAGAGGAAGACGGTGCTCTGAGGAGGCGGGAGCCGGTGCTGTGTGTGCAAGTGTGCGTGTGTGTGCGTGTGTGTGTGTGTGTGTGCGTGTGCGTGTGCGTGTGCGTGCGTGTGTGTCTACGTTAGATCGTGTGGGGCATCTGTGACGGACTGCTACAGCTACTGAATGATAAAATTCATGTCGTTCCTACACCTGATTTAAAAGGACAAAGTGGACATTCTTATTATGACATCACACAGGAAATACACGGAATGACCTTTTCAACAGGGGCTGTGGGGGAGGGAACGACTGAAGACGTCACGTCTTATACATAATTTGCATTGTGTTTTAATAATTGCCAAAAGGAGCAAGCCACGGACGATACACTGTCAAGTTTAAAAGTGACACCGATCAGCAGCGCTGAATTACGCCCTGCGTTCTGCGGCTTTGCACTCGCGCTTCGACCCCCAAAACTTGGTAGAAGTGATTAGGTCTGCAGATAACGGCATAACAAGCACTTACAGTATGGTTTGTTTTAAACTCTGTACAGCAGGAGCTCGACAGTACAGTCAGTGTCACACAGATTAATCAATCATGGCAAAATATCTGAAATTTAATCCATTCCCGTGTGATTGATAGCTCGACGCTAAACACCTGAATTGCATTCCTGCAGTAAACCCCACCCACCTGAGCTCTCCTGCAGATTAAAGCAGGAAGTAAACATAATTTCGCCACGTCTTCATGAGCCACTAGATTTTCCCTGACTTGGCTGAACTTCTGCTTAAACCCCTCTCTCTGTTCGTACCATTCTGTTTTAGATTATAACGGGGGATTGATGATCAGAGACATGTTGTCCTCTTCCCCTGCAGATACAAACAACTTTGCAACATATTGTCCTCATTTACAAAAAAGCGTGAAGCTGCAGGAAGTTGCCGCGCCGTTTACCCTGTGCGTTCCCTGTCCGTTGTGAGAGAATACAGGTGTTTTGATGCCACAGCCCGAATCCCTGCGGTGTGTTTACCACAGAGTTGTCCTTCAGTCAGCAGAAGATTGATGGAGTGCCTCTCACACTCCCTCTGTGCACCTGTAGTGACGGCGTGCGGCCACCAGGGGCTTATGGATCACAGCGTTTGTGTGTGTTTGTGTGCGTGTGTTTGTGTGCGTGTGTGTGTGTGTGTGTGCGTGTGTGTGCGTGTGTGAACAGTACAGTAAAGGCTAAGGCGATAGAAGCAGACCGCAAATGTGCACATCAGTCAAAACAAATGCATTTCTTGTTAAACCTTTAGAATATATATGTCTGTGTGTGTGTGTGTGTGTGTGTGTGTGTGTGTGTGTGTGTGTGCACAGAGTGCGGTGAGGTGTGTGTGTGTGTGTGTATTTGTGGGGTCACAGCCATTGTCCCTGGAGAAAGACAGAGAGAGAGGAAGAGAGAGAGAGGGAGAGGGAGGGAGAGTCTATCAGTGAATCTGTCCTAGCGTTTCATCCCTTTGTGCCATGTGAACACACACACACACACACACACACACACACACACACACACACACACACACAGACAGACACACACACACCCTCTTCCTGTAAGACCACCTGGCTTCCCGCTGCCAGTACGCCAGCCAACTCAGCAGCCAGAGACTTGGCCCGATTAATTATTTTCCTGCTAATTGAATGTAGAGGGACTCTACAGGGATGGGTCATTAAACTGATGCAGCGTATGTTTGTCTCCACTGTTTATCTAGCCACAGCTAAAAGATACATCAGACACGCTGCACACGGACACACACACAAACCCATGTGCACATACACATCTCTACGTACACTCCAGTGTGAGCTCACAAACAGAAATGATGTTAAGGCACACAGCCTCTCATTACGGGTTAATACGCTCCTTCTGGTGTCGGCACAGTGACTGGTGCGCACACACTTTCTATGAAATAGTGAAAAATGGTCTTTATAGTTTCACTGAGCCCAAGGTTACGCTTTCAATTTTTTTTTTTTTTTACGACCGACAAGTCTAACATCTGAGTTGAATAGAAAAGCAGCAAATTGTCACGTTTGAACTGGACCTCGTGGAAGTTTGAACTGTTTTCTTAGTGCTGAAACATGACCGCTCTTAGCAACGTGTCTCAGAAAGTAGAAGATGGCCATCAAACCCTGACAGAAGAAAGTGACGTCCGGACAGACACAATAAAGATTTAAAGACACACTTGCAGACCACGTGCTGAGGCCTTATGGAAGTTTTATTAATAGAGTGTATACAGGGCGTAATTAATTCAAAGCACTTTAGGTGCGACAAGCGAGCTCTTGGTCTCGGCATTCAGCCTACATTGTTTCAGTGCTAACGAGAGGGCTCCCGGGGGACGTGTCTCTCTCCTCGTCTTCTCCCCTGTCTTTGTCTTTGTCACCTCCTTCGTGTCGTTGGTGTCGCGTAACCCTCGATACTGGAACCCGGCGATGATGTGCCGCCCCAGAGACGCGAGACGAGCAAGCGTGGTGTTGACGCACTCTTGCGGACGGGGTTGGAAAATGATGCTAAAATGACAAAAACAAGTCGTTAGTTGTACCTCTAATACAGGGCAGTGATCTGACCCCTGAATTCCTGAAAATATTCATCCCTTGTGTCATCAGACCAGCACGAACTCATGAAGCCTCTTTGATGAGAGGTGAAACGTCTTTAAGACCTACAAAGTAAGTCCAGTTGATTTCGATTAAAATTTCCTTGAGATAACCATGACCTGGCAAATGAGAATATTCACAGTCTTATCCCTCGTGTCATTTTTTGTTGTTACAACACCAAATCAAAGTGAATTTAATGTGGCTTTTAAACAAATAAAATAAGCAAACAAAACTAAATATCCCGTCAAGTTTGAGTTGAGGACTGGTGGCTGCAAACGTCGTAGTGTGTGAGTCACATTATTTTCATGCTCATTAAACCATTCAGCCAAACTTTATTCACAACATGACCAAACAGAGCTGCGCTCCCTGCGTCGGTCCCTCCTGATGGTGAGTCGATGCCGTTTTTCACGTCGTGGTCCGAGCAGCGCGTTCGGCCCCGCATATGAGGCCCATTGTTGGCTGCTAAAGGCTGACGCCCAACACAGAGCCCCCCCCCCCCCCAACCCCCCCACTCCACACTCACATAATGGCCATTTCACAGCTCGTCTGGGGGTAATGGAGCCTGGCTGGGCCCACAGAGATGGATCGCCCCCAGATGGGGATGAAATGGGTGATGTGGCAGGATTGACGAGGCCTCGAGGTGCTCTTACAGGACCCGGGGACTAAAGTTGGGCGCCCAAGCCTCCACCCTCCCTTGTAGGTCTGCACTTGGCGTAAGTCATAACGGCCGGGTGGCGGCGGGAAGGATGGGCCGTATTTCAAGGATGGCCCGATTGTCACGGGGGCTTGGCGCTCGATGTGTCTGCGAGTGCGTCCAGCTTTTTGCATGTTATGTCTGCATATGTCCATCTCTGTGCATCTGTATGCAAATGCACCTCATCCTTTTTGTTTATCGGCAGACGTATGCGTCGAAGTGGGAGACAGAAAACACAAAAATGCAAAACTAAACTGACACGGATCTGACGCGAGCACTCTAATCGCCGAACCCAGGCCCACAAAATTACCTGAACCCCCCCACCCCCACGCCTCACGCTCAACACAACCAAAACACAACATGACTGTGCTGGTATTTCGACTGGACCTTTGAGGCGAGCGGCGGCTGACGTTATAAATGGTGTGTGGTGGATAATGTCAATACTCTGTGATTGGACTGAGCCTGCTGAGTTGTTAAAGGTCAGGGAGGAGCACATTGCTGATTGTTTTCCAAAGACAGCCCATTGAAGTTTGTCTGATGGGGGTCATTTAGTTTAAGATGCGCTCAGAGGCTAAGTTATCAGTCTGTGTCACCGACGCTCCCTCCTCTAACTCTGCTGTTTATTTGGAAACGAGGGACTTTTGCTCAAGCCTCACAATGAATCCAGCTTCAGCCTTTTTTTAAAGGGTGTGTGTGATCATCTAATTAATGTAAATGATCATCGGTATTTAAAAACAAATTATGACTGTGGCTTTCGACCATCAGCGAAAGATGAACAGCCGATCTCCCTTACTGTTCCCTGCCACATTGATGGATTAATGCTGTATGGGCAATGATATCTTGCATTGATGTGTCAATACCCTGTAGATGAGCGTGATGAAAGACACCGCGCTGCCATTGCAGCATGTGTAAATCACAATCCCAATATGTGAAACTGCTTGTCATTGTAGTTGTGTAGTTGTCATTGCTGCCAGTCACTGCATTTCTCCTGCAGGAAATTAGCACTAGACGTTAGCACCGTCTTTTGCATTCTGAAACTGAATATGAAAAGAAAAGGAAAATTTCATCTCAACATTCTCCCATATACAACATGCCCCCCCCACCCCCATTTCCTTTTAATAAGCTAAATCGCCCAATTAAATGGTTTATATCTTCATTTGTTGCCATGGCAAACCATCTACGTTTTGCTGCCACGTCTCACGTCCCCTTGCGATCTTGAAAGATGCTTTAATCTCAAACGTCTTCATGTCTGTGAAAACACACACACCACTCCAAACCCACGTACGCATGCATTATCATCAGCTAACCGAGGCCTTTTAGCTCTATTTTCACCGGCCGCGATCCCTTTGTGGTATATCTGTGAGAAGTGATCTAAAAAAAAAAAAAAAAACAAGATGCAAATGTAGATATTTGCCTGTCCCGTCCACCCACATCATCTGGAAAGGTTGGTGTGTGTCTGTGTGCGTGCGCGCGCAGGTTGCGCACATTTGCGCTCACGACGCCCCTCGTCTCGGCGCCTCTTCAAAGGCATTGAGTGGTGCCCTTTGTGGCCCCCGCGCTCTCCCTTTTCACTCTCCCCGCTTTTGTCTTAGCGTTTCATATTTAATAGAGCTGGCTCAGAAACAGAGCGGGGATAGGTACCCGAGGCTGAGGGCGAAGGCCCACTGATGCCTGGCTGAAGTGTCTCCTCTCTGTCTCTCTCTCTCGCTCTCTCTCTCTTTCTCCTGCGATCCTTTCAAGAGAATCTATGAGCAGCAGATCAAAGGGATCTACAATGATGCCCCCCCCCCCATTCTGTCGGGATGGCACAGCCGTTAAGCCCCCCCCCCCCACTACCACCCCACCCACGCACACACACACTTGCCCACTTTCAAACAGGTGTTTTGACTGATAAGTGATACACATAAAGAGAGATGGAACAAAAAATTTCGGAGCTCTCCGGGGCCGAGTGAAGATCGTCTCTTTCGCCTTCATCTCCGCTCGTCCTACCCCCCCTACATGGCGCCTGGTCTTTTAGTCCACGCCCTCGCTCTCTCATGTCTCGTTTTGCTCAGAGCGCGGTTCCGGTCGGAGGCCGGTATCCCATCAGCCCAGTTCATTTTGGAGGTAGAAGCTCGAGCTCTGACACGAAAACACCCTTTCTTTTTCCTCACAGTGAGGCGATGAGAGCCCATCGGCATCTGTCAAACTATCTGGCTGATATAGCTTGCTCTCAATCACCTGCCTCGTAAAGAACAGGAACACGTGTTCCCTATTGATCATCAATCAATGATCAATTAAGCAAGCCATTTGTCCAATTAGAGCGAAGGAGTCCGTCCGGACCACAGCTTATTTAGCTGTTTGATTGGAAGAGAGCAGGGGGAATGGATACGCTTGCATAATTGATCAGCACCAGGTCTTTAAACACTTATCTCGTCCAAGTCAGATAGTGAGGCCGTCCATGTTGCTGTCCAGGAAATCCTTTGCCTGTAACGGACCATCCAGGAATCAAATGCACTTTAAGGGGTCTCACTGTAAATCAGAATTGTGCTTTATGGACTGATGGATCCAGTCCATCTCTTAGAGGGTTGCAATGAGTTCTCCTTAGCAACATCTAATTTGGATTTGTTGCTCAAGCTTAGAGGCCTTGGACTCCCTCCGTGTTGTTTTCTTATCATGTGTGAAACCAGCATCTCAACTGAATTCACTGGTTTGAAATCATTATCATTAATCTCTGTGGTTCTCCAGATGCAGTGGAAACCGCAGATCAGCTTAGAGGAAGTTGTTGCTCCTGACTTCATTCTGTGTTTCTGTGAAAATATTATCCAAAAAGGCCTGCTGGACTCCGTTAGTCCCTGATTCCCTCTCCCTCTCCTCCAAGACAGTTTTCCCACTGCCTCTACGGGGGGGCGCTGTCTCACCATCTCTACTCAACAATACCTCGAACCTCAAACCCTCTGAACCCTCTTCCTCCTCCTTCTCCTGTCACTTCTTTTGGTGGAGAGCAATTGTTTATTTGGGTCAAATAGTCAGTTATCTCAGCGAAAAGAAGAGGCGGTGTCTTCCACCCCCTCCCCCACCTCTCCCCCCAAATCCTCACCCTCCTTCTCTTTCTTTTCCACTTTTTTTCCACCCCCGGCCCCTCCATTTTGGTTTTCAGCCTTTTAACCAGTCAGCAACAATCAGAGCTGACAGAGCGACGGGAAACAATCGAGGCGGGGTCACCAGAGGGGTGACCTCAGAGGGCTGGGGGGTAGGGATCGAAGGGAGGCCCAGGCAAAACCGCCACCCCGGTGCAGTGTCCCGCCCGGCGCAGTGTCCCGCCCGGCTCTTTGTTGCAGTCGACCAGTGAGAAATGGGGGCACTTTAGTTCTTCTCTGCAGCAACCCCTCCACTCGCCTTTTCCTTCCTTATCGCCTCCTCATTTGCTCCCCTCACACTCTTTTCTTGTCCCTCTTTGTGCCATTGCGTAGAATGTGGGGGGGGGGTTGCAGAGAGTGATAAAGTGACTGACGGGCCACTTTTCCAGCCATTTTTTCATCTTCCCTTTCTCTCCATCGGTGTCTGTGACTGCTTGACACTCGGGTTTCTGATTGACAGGGGGCGTGCCGTGGATGTGTCTGTGTGTGTCTGTGTATGTGTGTGTGTCTGTGTGTGTGGGGGGGGGCAAAGTAACTGCGTGTCTCTGTGCATGTCTGTCTGGACGCATTGGATTGGGGGGGCTGTGGGAGGAGAGTTGATTGTAGGATGGGAGAGTCAAGGGGAAGAAGTGTGAGTGAGTGTGTGTGTGTGTGTGTGTGTGTGTGTGTGTGTGTCGGGCAGGGGGGTGATCATCCTCTCATTCTCTAACCCCTCTCTGTGACAGTTTGGAGGTTTCACACTTAGCTGCCCCTGCATTTGTTTGTCTGCGCGCCTCAGCCAGGTTCCCACGTGAAAGTGCGCTCTCACTGTCCCCTCAACGCTGGTCTGACCGTTGGCCATCACGGGCAGTCAGAACCCGGGCTGACATCTGGACCCAGGTCCCGGCACCTCGGAGGGACTCCCCTCCGGTTCCCATGCTCGCGGCCCGCGGGGCGACCTCACGAGTTTTGTTTACGTGGGTCTGGGGGACTAATTAAACTGCGAGCCACTTTGTGGCTGCGGTCTGATCCAAGTCTGAGAAATAACTTTGAAAGCTCCCAACCAGAGCGTGATTCATTGTTGAAGTTTACCTTCATAAGGCAAAGCATGTACTGCAGTCACAAATTTGTTTTAAAAGAAGGTTTTAAAAAATATATTATTTCAGCCAGTCTCACAGATTAACCTGAAGCCATGCCGTTGTTGTCGTAATGTCTGGCAATTTGTTAAATAAATCACAGTCACTTAATGCATATTATTGCTTTATCTACTGGAAAATGTCAAACTCGGTTGGCTTCACTCCCTCCAAATATCAGACTAATACACTGATATGCATAATTAGAGGTCATGGGCAGGCAATTAAAACAGTATCCCTTGTTCTCACTGGGCTCATCCTAAATGTATGATAATTTAATAATTTTGCCACTGGTGTCATGTATGGATGATTGATTAGAGAGATGGAGAGAAAGAAAGGGGAGAGAGAGAGACGGGTGGAGGCGAGGCAAAAGGAGGCAGAGTGGGAGGGAAATGAAGGGGGGAGCGAGGGATGAATTAGTGACGGGACGGAGGGAGAACGAGAGCGAAGAAAGGAAGAGGGGTGGCGGGGGGGCGGGGGGGTGGGCGCATTCCTGGGTGATTCAGCACGGTAGACCAACATAAGGGAGGGACGGCGAGTGGACGGACAGAGGGTGGGATGGATGGATGCAGGGGGGCACGGAGGAGGGGTGACGGGGCTCGCCTCTAGCGAGAGCGGCGACAGGGACAGATGGCGTCCCTTGGCGGACAGAGTCAGTCCCAGTTTTCACCTGCGGCCCCATGGGAAAAATCCGCCTTCCTCACACATGCAGCCATACGTGAGGCCCTGGAATGCTCGTGCAAGACTACAGCAGGATGAAGGATGCAGTTTGGGGGGTGGGGGGTGGGGGGTGGTGGGGGGCTGGAGGCGGGAGGCAGGAACGCAGAGAAGCGGGTCAAGGGAACAGCGGTATGGGATAGTCTGAGAAAAACTTAAAGACAGGAAATAGAGTGGGGAAAAGCGGGGAGGATTAGACGATTGCGAAAAGTAGAAATTGAAGGAAGGTATAAAAGGAGGCAGGAAAAAAATCAATAAGCACAATGTTTGAAGAAAGGAAAGCAGCAGGGAAGCCTTCACACTGTGAAAACTATTTGACAGATACTTTCCGACAGACAGCGCAACACCCAGGCAGATGCCTCTCGTTCTCTCTCCCTTTCTCTCCCTCTCCCTCCCTCCCTCCCTCCCTCGGCCGTCATCTCCTTTCTCCCCGCCTTGTTTTCTTTCCCCTTCTTGCCCCATCTCTCCCTCTCCCTCACTCCCTGACTGTTGGGTGATACAGATGGTGCTTTTGAGGACTGTGAATGGGGTCAGGCTGGGTCGGGAGGGGTGGGGGGCGCAAGGGAGGACCAGACAATAATGTAACGATTCGGCCGCCCCCCCCTGGACCAGCAGGGCCGTGGAGGAGAGTGAAAGTAAACAATGGTCCGTCGCTGAGGGGGTCAGTGGGAGGGGAGAGAGGGAAGAGGGGAAACGGGTGTGTGGGCCAGGAGGTGGGGGGTCAGTCTCCCATGGTCTCGACGCAGGCCGCTGTCGGGATGGGGCCGAAGTGTGTGTGTGTGTGTGTGTGTGTGTGTGTGTGTGTGTGTGTGTGTGTGTGTGTGTGCTTGCGTGCGTGGGTGTATGCGGGCGCAGGCTGGCTGTGGAGGGGCACGGAGGTCACAAGGTAGCTGCACTCCAGTGTTGGCATGTGGTCTGCGTCTGTGTTTTGGAAACTCATTACTGCACCGATCCTTTGCTTTTGTTGTCTGTTAAAAAAAGTCTCAACATATTTTCAAGTTTTCAAATTTACCTTCACACACACGCTATAGCAATGACTGAATTAACGTTAAGTAAAGCCACCGACGAGGAGGCTCCTGTGCAGATAAAACCTGGAAATGCAGGAGCCAAAATTCTTTCATAAAATGTACTCTTTGGAAACAGAATAGTTGTATGCCCCAAAAAACACTTAGTGGCTTCGATGAAGGATTTGGGTGTTGGGTATTGTGGCTTTGCTCAAGGGCAGTAGTTGACACTTGTCAAATATTGCCCTTCAGCAAGGCTGCAAGGGCAGCAGTTGTCAATAGTTGTTTAAGTGTCCTTTTGACACATTCCCTGCACATGCGTGGTTCGTGAGTTGTGACTCATTTCACCTGCACTTGCTTCAACTCTGTTGTTGAAGGAGAAATATACAATTTGAAAGGTAAAAATATGCAAAAATGTACGTGGCACGTGGTTCGTGAGACTTGAAATAAAACAGAGTGGAACAGAAAAGCTTGACTGTCATTGTATAACACATAAAGAGAGAGGAGTGCTGCTCCCGTCATTGCAGTGAAACAGTCACACTTGTAAGATAAACACAGCCGCGGGACGTACGAGGCAAATAGGAAGTGGTTTTATTCAGTCCTCGGTATCTGTTTTGTTCATCAGTTGCAGATTATGGTTCCACAGGCTGTAGTGGACTGTGTAGGTTACCATCTGTGCACAGGCAGCATGTGCTAGAGTAAAAATGAAAGGGATAGCCAAGTGTGACAGTTGACACATGGTTAAGCAGGCCTAAAGATGCCCCATTGATCTAATTGACTGGCGAGGCAGGAATCAATGCCAGTGATCAGCAGGCCCCCGAAGTCCAATGATTTGCACAATGACTTCACTTCTCCAGCAAACCAGATGTTGGTCTTTTTTTTTTTATTGAAGGCACTGATCTGACCTCAGGGCAGCTGCTCGGGAATGAAATGCAGGGCACTATTTTACATCACAGAATATATTTCTGTTTTTTTTCTGTGTTTTATCCTCAGTTGAAAGTCTGTCCTCCACCTCAGTGAGTGAGTGCAGCCAACGTCTTGATGTAGGTTTTACTGTCATGCACAAGAGCAGCTGAGCTCACGAAATAATCACATACAGGTTTCATTCAAGCAGTTCAGAAATCATTTTCTGCATTAAAAAAATGTATTTAAGCCAAAAACCTCACAAGTACTCCTACCTCCCCTATGTTTGGAGAGCCATGATTGGTATCTGAGTTAGTGAGCGCTTTACATGCTAACCTCTATAACCCCCCCAGCTTCTGTTGTGTCTTCCCCTACGCACTTTCCATCTGTGGCTTTTGATTGACAACTGGTGAGAAGTGGAGAGGGACCTTCGGAGCAGAGATGAGAGGGCAGGCAGCAGGGATCGAGTCCCCGGGCCCCAGGGGCTGGCCTCCCCCTCCTCCCCCTCCTCCCCCTCCTCCGTGGGGCCCGGTGCGGGGGACGCTGATCAGAAACCTGCATTGTCCAGCGCACGTCAATGAAAAAAGTCAAATAGTGTTGTGACATGTTGTGGGAGGTGTAAGTGACAGACCCGCACACTCGCATACAAGGTGCGCACAAAATAAACTCGTGGTGCAGCAGTGTGTCTGCGCAGTGCATTTGCATGAGACACAGGCATCTGCGCTCATAAACATGCAGACACACACACACACACACACACGCGCTGCCCACGAAACTCACACTACAAACCACTCTGTTACTGCCACTCTAAATCTGTCCCTCAGCTCAAACGGAGCTGTCCACAGTGAAAGATGAGACTTTTAAGGGATGATTGCCGGAGAATACGCTGACTGTCTGCATTTGTGAGTGTGTGTACCCGTATGTGTGTGTGTGTGTGTGTGTTTGTGTGTTTGTGGACTGATTTAACCATACTTGAGATGACCACAGTACACAGCCCACCTATAACGTTTTTAACTGGTGCTCGTGTGGAGAAAAGTTGCATGTTTGCATTTTGGGCTGGGATTAGAGGCATTGGCCTGAATGGAAGTTAATTGAGTGTCTTCAGAAAAGTGGACACAAACAGCAAAGCGCGGAAACCGACTGTGCATCGGTGGCAATGACATGAATGTAAACAAAGAACAGTAAAAGAGAGGGTGACTTACTCCCCTCGAAAAATGTAGGCAGTAGTCACGGTGAGCACCAGTTCAGATATATGCAAATAAAATTTCACTATTATCGACTATTTATTGTTTCACAGACAGAGGCCGTCCTTCGTAGGTAGCCATGCATTTGTCATCTTACGTTGGTAACAGCAGGTGACAACAGATTTTTAAATACGTCGCAGAGGCTTAAAAATTTAGAATCAATTCCCCAAAATGAAAAGGCAGGAGTTGTACTCTTGAAGTACATGAAAGGCAAAATGACTGGATTTTCCCGCAGAATATGAATAGCGGTATCTGAGTAGCTGTTTTGTCCTCACAGATTCTAGTGGATTTCAATGAGTTTGCTTGGGAAAATGCTTTCATGTAATTTGTAAATTATTTTCTCACTGATTGAAGTCGGTCTGGACAACCCCCCCCCCAAAAACAAAAACAAAAAACAAACTCTCATTGCAACTCTAGCACAATTAAACATTTCTTTCTAAATTTGACACCTATTACTTTCACTTTGTTGCTCTTGAAACTGACTCCGGAGAGCAGCGTTTTTCCTCTAAGAGGTGTAATCTTGTATCAGCAGCTCCCAGATATATGCATGAATATTGCAGGAGGGTGGCTGCATTGCAGCTGAGGCAGCAGTACAGAATCTGTGCACACCCAGTTAATCTCAGGAGGAAATAACAAGGGGGACTTTCCACCACCTGGCGAAACAACTGGATAAAAGGCATTACCATAACAGCTTCTGGATGCATCCAAGTCAGACGGGGCCGGTCCTCTCGTTCGTGGGTAAAAGACCTGATGACCCGCCGAGAGCCGACCGAGACACAGCGGTGACTTGCTGCGACATTGTGGTCACAAAACAGTAGCATTCTCGTATGTGGCCCTTCTTTAAAAAACAATTAAAAATCAAACAGCCCACGTTAATGGTATACACTGTCAGTGACAAGATTCTAAATGTGTCATAAATATCAGTTTGTAAAAAAAAAAAAAAAAAAGTCAGCCAAAAACCAGGTGAGAAAGTCGTTAAAATCAGCTTCTCCTCTCCAGGGTACCGAAACTAAAATACACTGTGGGTAATGCACTGCCCTGAATTTTAGGAGCGTAATATTGAATAGTGCTTATCCAAAGTTGTCTTACTTTGATGAAAAATTATTCCAAACTAATGAAAACTAAACTTTGTATACCAGTAAAAATAACCTTATTCTGTGGACCCTTGAAACGTTGAATGACCAATAGTTCGACCTTTTAAGCAACTTCAAGCATAATAGCCTTTGAATGTTGAAAGTACATACCCTGAGTTACAAAGTGCGTAAGTTAAAAATGTCCTTCAGCGCTGAATGGCCGAGACGTGGGCGGGCATGCAGAAGGGGCCCCAGGGAAAATCATATGGCATTGAGAGAGTAGTGCCTGGCCTCTCTCCATCAAGGAATTTAAAGACAGGTGTGCATATTGCTGTTGTGTTCACAGGGATTCGCTGCTTTTCCCACTCAACAAAGGTTGATGGAAGAAGACTATTAACGTCTTTCTAGTTCTGTCTTGTACAAAACTGAGTGTAAAGCTTCTTCTCTCTTTCACCGTTTTACTGCACCTGACCTACGTGGTAGACACATCACCCCACGTACAAGTGCACTGTGTCATTTTTATACTTTCTGTTTTGTACAGACGTTATTTAGCTAGCTTTAGAATTTCTGACATATTCTGTTGCCTTTGAACGGAGCTAGGCTAGCTCCTTCTCCCTGTGTGCAGCTTTTGTGTGGAGCAATGCGGTTGAAAACTTGACTTACTTGATTCCAAGCTCAACTTAGTTGTGCGCTACAACGCTGAGATAGAGACAAAGTGCTTCATTTACTTCGGAGCGCCAGTATGGAGGCTGCCGCGTGCTGTTTGGGATTTTCAGGCCGCCACTCTTCGCTTACTCACTCGCAGCACTGCATCACTCACTCCAAAGAATAGGAGTTTCAGTTGTGCACACAGATACAGACCTCAGTCGTGCTTCAGAATCCGAGGACCGTGACCTCAACCCCGAAGCCGCACTTCCATTGTAATGCATCGCGTGAGAGCGAGCCGTGTGTTTGTATACGCACTTGTGTGTTTTTTAATCTGATGGTCAGAGACAACTTGAGAAAAATCTAACGGCGTTGTTTGCTACAGCAGCGCGAGTTCATGGTTCCCGGCCTGATTAAACGGCTCCACAGCTCTGTCTTTGACAAAGCTCACATGCAACATGTGGAGGGGGCAAAAAGGAGAGCTGAGGCGCACTGCAGCTCTGCGTATCCTTAGTCAAAGTTCTTCATCCCCTGGTTGAATCACCGTGCTTTTATATAGGTGTGATTGGCAGCCACAAGAGCCTTATGAACACATGGCTCTGTCAAAGGATGTATATTTCACAGTCGGGTCTTTGTGCAGCTTTGCCCAGCAACAAGGCTGAGAAGGAATTGCACAGAGAGAAAACTCTGTGGACTGATCCTGCCCATCCTTCACCTCTCCATTACACCACGGAGGCTCATAGAGAGAGTGACAGCGGCGCACAGCGCCAGATTTTGTGCGTATTATTAACGGGAGGTGTGTGCGCTCCCGCGGCCCGCGACCGGGGCTCAGCGTGCGCATGTTTGAGCCGCGGTAGGCATGTCAGAGATGTGAGGAGGTGGAGGTGCGGATGAAGGACGCGTGGGAGAGCAAGGGGAGCGACAACGCGAGCGAGAGAGAGAGAGAAAGTTGGTAGGGGTTTATAATGGGGCACAGCAGACACCAGGCCCTGGCCCTAATTGATCTCTGGGTAATGCAGAGGGCCCAGCCTCGGGGGCCACTGGAGGGGTCATTAGGATGCAAATATTACAGTGTGTACCTCAAGCACTTTCTACTCAGACCCACTGACAAAGGAGGGAGTGATGGAAAGAAAAGGGTCAGGGGAAACAAAAAAAATGGTGTGCCTCTTTCTGTCATTCACCCTCTGATCTTTTCTGTCCCCCTTATTGTCTAATACTTGCTGTATAAAATATTGTAAGTTTTTCTTTTGTCCTCATCTAAATATGCTACTGGCCGGATTCTTACTCGCACCGAACCAGCCAGCTATATTTTATTAAAATAAAATAGACAATAACTGGCAGGTGGTGGGGTCCGAGGGCTGATGGGAATTTCAGATAAGGCATTGTGGAGTGGATGTACCACAGCCACATATTGCCATGGTCTTGTTGCATTTTAACTTTTATCAGAATTTTATGAGATGTTGGATTGAGAAAACCTTTATGGTGTTATACGTATTTGATCCCTGTCACACAGCCTGCATAAAAAATCGGCCACGGTCCGTGCTCCCTAAAAGCTGATTGGCTGACAACACGGAACCAAACGAACCAGAAGTACCAACTTGTTCAGAGGTGCTGCATCCCAGAATTTGGATGGTGCAATTATTTTATCATGAAATGAAAAGTAACAGCATGCAGGAGATTATTAGATAAGAATTACGATGTTAATAAATTCAGAAAACAAACTTTTTTCTTCAATACATCGATACCGACCGTTAAAAATACATGACGGAGTTCAGTGAAGTGTTGCACTGGCACCGGGACTGAATTCAGAACATCGGTTCGGAAGCGAAGGACAAGAGGTGAAGTATGCGTCGTCAGAACCGCGTTTCTTTGGGGAGAGACCCAGCATTGCTTTGTCATTCATGCTTATCATGTTTCTACCCCGAAAGCCAATCGTGGCGTTCCCACTGAAACGAACCCGGACCTCTGCCCCTTCCAGAATGCATGCTGGTTATCCAAATGCCGGTGTCCTGCCCCTTGTACGCATGTCTCTCATTATTTGTCTTTTTCATGTCTCCATTTTTTTAAAGACAAAAGCCGAGGATATCCGTGGCAGGGGTTGGGGGCTGGGGGCCAGCGAGAGTGGGGATCGTTTTTTCATTCTCCCCTAATTGACGTGAACAGTTCTTTTGACCCTAATTAGCGCTCTGTAATCTCTCATTTGCATATCACAAAGGCAACAGCATTTGCATATTTGTAAACGAGATGGGCTCTGCATCTGCATGCGTTCCCTTGTTTCCTTGCCTTTCTTCTTTGCCCCTCGCCTTCCTCCCTGTCTCTCTCTCTCTCTCTCGCCCTCTCTCCCATCTCTCACTCTCTCTCTCTCTCTCTCTCTCTCTCTCTCACTCACGTGGGTACAGTGCCAGAAAGTGGCAGCCGCGACAGGGCGACATGCGGACAGGCAGCGGTTGCCTGGCACACGACCTGGCAATGGACGGGGAGGGCACAAGGCAGAGAGGAAGGGAGTTCGGAAGAGTTTCCAGGCACGAGGGGGACACGGGGGAAAATAGGGCATGAAGGACAAGCTGGTGGGAAACGTTATTGAGTTTTAGGCAGACTGATAATGGAGAGAGACAGAGCGAGATAAAGGGGAGAAATTATGGTGATAAAGCGGCGAAAAATGGCGATAAGACGTTGGGCCGGGAGAAGCGGGGAGGGAAAACCAAGCTGCCGATATGGCCCATGCAAATCACGGGTTCGACCTGCAGCCGCTGCCCACCTGTGTTTCGAGATGAGAAACCTGCTTCCCCTTTCTGAACGTCTTTAGCTATCATAGATCTGTTTTCCCGAGGTTTTTGCTGAGAAAAAAAGAGGTTGCAACCAACAACAAACGCACAAAGCAAAAGAAGACGCAGACCGGGACTCACACTATCTCAGTGTCATCATCCTCACCCCCCACCCTTCCCTTTTGAAGAATGCACTACCAACGGCAGTCTTCTGGCGTTGCTATTTGTTGTACAACGCTCATTATTGGTAATCACTACCACTTGCCATCGACGTCTGGAAGAACGGGCACGTAGAACCGGCCAACTTTTGCGAGTTGCTTTTTTTTTTTTTTAACTTCTGCCCCGAATTTGTGTGTTTGCTCGGGATGCTCCGTGACTCACACGGTCACTGCGCCTGTTTGCATCCCCAGCTGATGGCGAGACTGCTCGGACGGCGTCCGTCATCTTAAAATGTTGAGGCCCCCCCCCGCATCTTCACTGTTCTCTGATAATGATTCCACCTCCTAATGTCACCCATCCCTGACTTTGGTCTTGTGTTTTTTGGGGGGAGGGGGCCGTAATAGAGGCTGTGTGCCTACAGGTACACTGACATCTCTCTCCCTCTCCCTCTCTCTCTCTCCCCCTCTGACCGCTCTCCTCCTCCCCTTGTCAGTCCTGACCCCGGCGACGCAGCGCTCTATTACTATGGTAATGGGGGCTAATTGAATGGCCGAGGTGTAATGGAGAAGACAACACAGCCTACATTATGATAAGGAGCCTAGACAATAGCCCCGCGTCCAGGGTCACCACTCACCAATAAGGTGGACTTAAAGGGGGATAGATGTCCTCCTCGCCCCCCCCAGTCATCACCGTCATTTCTGCTTATGTTTGCTGCTGCCTCGTTTCTTGTCCTCTCCCACCCCCCCTCTGTCACTCCCGAGCATCCTGCACATGCAGAGCTTTGAATCTTCACCCCCAGCTGCTCGTCATTCAGAAATCTCAGTCAGAGTTATTTTGCAAGGGTTCAAGGTGTTGGCACAAATGTGGCGTGCAGGTAGCTGCCGTAGGTTGGAGACGTGTGTTTGGGCTCTCGTCTCGTGGCGGACGGAGGGGTGGATATCCGCCCAGGCAGGTATGATGAAAAACGTAATGGGGACGAATCGTTGTTTTCCACGCCGGCTGCCGTGATTCCGGGGGCGCCGGGGAAGTGAGCGGGCATTCATTTGTTGGAGGCCTCTAATGTATTCAACGGGGAAAGGTACTCTGTCAAACGTGAAAGCGATGGGGTCCGCTCGTACACCCTGTTTTGCATACGTGAGATCATCCCCTGATTGCAGTGTTTTGGGACACAATGCAGCGCTTTCACCATTCAGACCACTTTAGATATTCCCATGGAATATAAACATGAGACATGCCATCAAAGATAGCATTAGAATAAGCTGGTACGTATTGCAGAGGAGGAATGAATGAAAAAAAAAGAATTGCTGTGGTTAACTTTCACTTTTGAAATGGATGCGGTTTAGAAAATAATTCAAACTGGAACTTTTAGACTTTTGGTGCTGGTCTACCATCTCAGGAAGAGCTGCAGTTCAGAAAAGAAAGCCGGTTGATGGAGACTGTGGTTCTTAAAAAGCTTCTCTGACAAAGCAGGACGAGCAGAGGTGAGCTGGACCCAAATTCACTTCACCGAATAACATTAAAGAAAGGAACGTGGAGCTCCCCTCCACGTTCCAAGTGCAGCTCCCTTTGATTTTGTTTATGATCTCGCAATTAGTGCGGCGCAGTCCAAGAGGCTGTGTTTTTGTGTGCGCGTGTACTTAAACAGATAAAAGGAGAAGGAGGAGAGATCAGAGCACAGGGTGCTCAAGTGTTCGGGCTATTGTTAGACCCAGTTGTTGGATACTTGTTGGTCTCCTTTGTGTGTCAGATAACAAACTTGACCAACCGTCGTCCTCCATCTTCTGCTGCTGTGTTTATTTAACTGCTGCACACGTTTGATCTCCTCTTGAATTCTGCTGCTCGCCAAACCTTCTTTTTTCGCGGTTGGTTTTGTCTCGTGACTGACACATTTGTGCTCAGCTGTCCTGGCACACGAGCCGCGATCTTCATCATTTAACGCCCCCGTGATCCTCAAATCACTCCTCAGGCAGAGCAAATTGATGGCGGGTGAGCGATGGTTGTCACCAAAGTCAGACCCTTCACCAGTGTTTTCAGGTAGGTTATACCTGTGAATGGAAACACTTCCTGGGATTGTATTGTATTGCATGTGTCTTCTGTCCTACTGCTATATCCCATTTTTATCAGGGAAAAAAAAGTTTCCCTCCGTGACTGAAATCGCTGCTTGAATCTACGAATGTTTACTCCGAGTCCACTTCCTCCTGCCCCGCACCTCGTCTCGCTTCCTCCCTCCCCAGCCCCCTGCGCCCTCTGCCAGTGCGCCTCTCACCTTTAGCCACCCTCCACACTTTGTTGATGTGAAACTCCCTGACCTCGGAGACCCGGCGGCCATGCATAAAACATGTCATACGGTGCTCGTGCTGCTATCCAGGGCTAGTCATGTTTTCCTTTAGCATTTATACAAAGCGCTGTCTTCTTTGACTTTTCAAACCCACATGAAGAACTTTCAGAAGTCGGGCTCTGCTCGGGCTTTCAGAGCCTTGAAAGTCTCTTAGGTGAAGCTGGAGAAAGGCAAAGGGAGAGTGCGAAATAAAGACAGAGAGGTGGACAGAGGGTGGTTTCTTTAAAAAGAGGACCCCCCAAACACACACACACACACACACACACCTAGATCTGGTTCGAACCCCTGCTTCATCTCAGCAGCAGGGTCAAGCGGGCTGCACTTCCCACTCTCAGCATTACCCCCAGTGAGCAGCGCATCAGTGAGGAAAAACTGAAATACGGGAGAAAATAAAAAAGCGACAGAAAGACTGAAGACAAAGAGAGGGAGACGTGGAGGGAAGATGGGGAATGGAAAGAAGAGAGGGAGCCAGGAAGCCATTTGAAACCATCTCCTGTCGGAGGTCTGGGCATCCTCCACCTCTCTCCTCCGCCCTCCTCCTCCTCCTTTTCTTCATCATGTTGTTGCTGTGTTCCCCCCCCCGCTGAGGGCCCACTCGCGGCCCCCCTGCCTCAACCCCATATTGGATCTCAGTAGGCATTTTGTGCTTTTAAATGAATAGGCAAATGAGAAACAGGGTCCAATCGTAGGAGAGTGGGTGGGGGGACAAGTAGCAGGGGAGCGGAGGCAATCGGGTCTCTGGGCGGAAATGCAAGCCCCCACCCATCGCCCTAAACACTCCACACACACACACACACACACACAAGCCCAAATGTCAGGGGTGGCAAAGAGCCTTGGGGAAGGCACCTCATTTCAATATGGCCTCCTGCCGGGTGCCCCTGACGCAGCGACCAGGAGACCCCTGCTCAGAGACCCACTGATCTGTGATAAAAGCTGCCCCTGCTTCCTCATCATCCTCTTCCATCTTCAAAATCCAATTCCAACTCCTCCAAATTGCTTATTGGTCTTTTTTCTCTCGGTACGCTGCACCTTCATGTACCGAGACACGTTTTGTTTCTCATCTTGCCCAGCATGTGCCTCTTTTAAATACACCTGTAAAGGATAATTCCACGTTATTGCATCTTTGATCTTAATAGTTTGAGTTAGTCTTCTTGTTGGCACATATGAAAATGGAATCATCAAGTTAATTGCTTAGCTGCTAAAAAGAATTCAGTCTGGGTTAGTAAGACTGTAGATGATCAGTTTTACATGTAATAATCCCGAAATACCCTTTAACATGTCAGCAAGGCCCCTCCTGTATGTCTTACAGCTTGGTAATGTGGATGGTTTGTCAACCAGTGACTTGAGGCGACCGTTGATCTTGATTTTTGACATTTGCTTTGTTCGGTCATTTATTTTAAAAGTGTGACTTGGGCTCACCAGCTGATAAATCTTTGTTGCGAGCCGTCAACATAGGGTGAGAGGTTTATTTCCAAAAGCACCAAAGCTTATGTTGAAGAGATGACACTGATGTAGGCACATAGGTGCAAAAATGAGAAACGAGGCGGGAGAGAGTGAATTAGAAGACAGTAGCGCAAAGACACAAAGGTTGGAGCGGCAAGGTGAGTCCATGCCATGGTGGTTCGGTGGAGCCAGTGCAGGGGTCTCCAATAAGGTCCGCTGAAATATTAATCCTTTCCCCTCCTACAGCTGGATTGTGACACACACACACACACACACACACACACACACACACACACACACAGTAGCTCCCACCGGCTCCCACACCAAGCCTGCAGAGGGCCCTGAAATATTAATGTACAAAGTAAATTAAAGCTGCAACAAAAAGAGATAGGGTTTTCTCTTTCTCCTCCTGTATATCTGACTGTCTATTCTTTATGACTGGGTGAGGGGGTGGCAGTCGGTGGAAGGGAGGAAAAAGAGAGGGAGTGGGAGGATGAATCGGAGAGGGGAGGAGGTGAGGAAGGTGGGTGGCAGATTAAAGAGAGCGTGACACGTCTAATGACTAAAGGCGCAGAGAGGTTTGAGCTATCACAGCTTTGGACGGCGATGATGAGCCGGACGAGTTCAGAGCTCGCGGAGCTTGGAAGAGCGACGGGAAGCCGACGAGGGAAGGCGCACGAGAAAGAGAGCGAAAACATGGAAATAATGGCACGAGGCAACTAAAGGCTTGAAGCGAAATGAGTAAAAGAAGTTGAGGGAGAAGTCAAAAAAAAAAAAGGGCGCAAGTAATGACAGGGGTCTGGCGTTCGTCTTCTTTCACTCATGGACTTTTCTGTCTCTCAAACACACATGTGCACGCCGCGGTTTCAGGTGCTCATGTGCACCTCAGCATCAGCTAGTCAAACAGTACAAACATGTTCATGCAACTATGAGATTCATCCTAAAAGCCCCAAATTGCCACCTGATCAAACACTTGCATATAGACATTGATACGTTCCATAAATCTTTCTCTGCCTCATTCTCTGTTTTACACACACACACACACACACTGAGCAGCAGCAGCACAGACTTTATCTCCACCATCAATTTCCGCTTTCTGCATATGGCTGGAGCTGCTTATGCATGTGCCGCGGAGCTGTACTTTATCAAAGGGCCCGTCCTGGGCTCGGGGCCATGCATTATTAAACACAAGCACCACACACACACGCACACACACACGCACACACACACTAACTAGTAGAGGGCTCGTTGCGAGGCCTGGCCAGACAGGTACAAACACACACACACACACACTGCGGTATTTGCAAACACCATATAGACCAGGTGATAGAGGGCAGACACCACTGCAGCTTATTCAGAAACTCAGTCAGACACACAGAAGTTATCACACACTCAGCTACGCAAATATGTACATGCAGTACAATAGGAGTACAGGCTTTGCGGGAAGCACGTGGCGCCGTCATGGAGGTGCACTGGAGAGCTGTCTGTACATAAATGCTTTAATAGTATTTGGTCATGGAAAATAAGTACATTTGCTTAAGTAATGTACTTAAGTACATTTCTGATGTACTAAAGCTCTGGATCCACTTGAGTTTCTCCATTTACATGCACACTTAATTGACAGCCATGGCTATTACTTGCATTGTAGCCTTACATTCACAAAACATCTGATTACGTTATGAAAACTGGTCGATTCTAATAGATTAAGCTACCTAACAGTATATCATATAGTTCAAACTAGCCATCCCTTAATCAGGATGGCCAACTACACCATTAAAAGGGCCCCAACACATTACTGCATATGTACTTGTAATACATGATAAGAGATATTGTTCCTGTTGTATTGAATATAGTGTTGTTTTTAGAGGTGTCCCATGAGGTGATGGGCACTTACAGTTCAGTCATTCACTTATTTCTCATTCCAAGGCCCTCTCCTCATGCAGAGTAGCCATGCCAAATATTTCAGAGTCACAAAAAATAAAATAATGCTTGATCATCCAATATTATGATCCCTTCCCACATCACATACTTCATATATCCAGAAACCAATATATGTGCACTGAGCTAACTGAACTGTTGTTACGACATGTACGGAACACAAGTGAAATACATCTCGCACAGTAGAAGTTCCCATGTCACGGACGTGCTCTGGCCTCAGTCTTCAGATTAAACCCCGGATGAATTTTCCAGTAATGGCCGAAGTAAGTGCACGAGCAAACCAAGGCTGCGCCGGCCATTACTGCGCGCTTGCATCAGCCGTTTCTTCCAGCCCGTTAACGCTGCAGCACGGTTTGATATGTGCCTCTCTGTCGAACAGGTGTGAGAGTCAGCCAAGGTAACCAGCTGCCGGGGTCGCCCCCTCGCTCACCTCTCTCACCCCCTCGATCTGGAAGAAACTGGAACACTTACAGCGTTAGTGGCAGGAAGTACCACAGGTGTATGTGTGTGTGTGTGTGTGTGTGGTTGTGATAACATACCCAGCCTCACCCAAACACTGACATGCCTGGCAGGTGTGTGCGGAGACTCTTGTGATCTTGGAGACCTTTCAAAGTTTGATACGCTGTGATTGGAATTTGATTTATCGCTAGATTGGTGGATCTTTATATCAGCTCAAAGGAGAGGCTGCTGTGCGCCCAACTCCAACAAAGAAGCAGGAGAGCCCTTGGAAAGAAGAGGAGAATTCCCCCTTTTCACCACCTGGACCGTGTTTTTACGGCTTCAGTCGTCATTCTTGCCATTTAAAACGTTTTCCATACCTACTTCATTGCTTGAACCATAAACTTGATTCTGCCAGCCTTGCCCCTGGTTTGACCTGTTGCACTTGTGCATGCTAGCATGAAGGATTGTTACCAATATTTTAATCGCCTTCAATGTCACTTTCTAGTTACGTTAATAATAAATCAATAATTGCGTATTGTGTTAGTTCAGTCATGTTTGTACAAGCTGACCGGCATCAGTGAGTGGCTCGCCCTCCAGCCTTCTACATTTTTTGATCCTTTGTTGCGAAGCTTTACCCAGTGCTAATTTAGAACAATTCTCCATTAAAAGGGTGACGGGTCTCACCAAGCTGGACCTGTGTTCGTCTGGCTACCTGCCTGTTCTCGTCGGTCTCTGTGGTAGCATCACCTCAGCTGATAGCTTACTGAGTTATCATAGTTAACAGGAACAATGGCCAAAAATATGAAAATGAGAGACAGGCTTTGTAGAAAGAGCTGTAAGCTACCTTTAAGTAGTCTTTAATGATTTCAAATGATTAGTGCCTTTGTCTGATCATGTTCAAAAGGTGAGGTTAAAACCTCATATATGGTGTTGTATTTACAGCCTGGATCCAGCAGATTTTCCATATGTGTGGCTGTGTTTGAGGTGCACTTAGTGATCTATTTCTCTTTGACCTGCAGAAATGACAGCCACTCTACTCCTGTCACAGATGCATCCTCTCCCTACCCAGTGTTTTGTTGTGTGACATTACAAAGCCGTTGGATTGCATTAATATTTAGGACGGTGTTAGCACCTGAGCAGGTGGAAGCATTGGGTATACTGATGAGCTCATATTGCCACCATTCCACTTTGACCCTGATGCTGCAGACGCGAGGAAAGGTTGGTGCAGCACTGGAGGGGTGGAGAGCCGCAGACCAGCGTGTATCGGTCATCGAGGTGAGTGGAGCGCGGAGGGGGCGGCGGATGACCGCTGCGTTCTCCACCCCTGCATGTCTGTCACGCCTCCGACCACCGTCGAGACCGTAGCCTTTGCAAATGAGGAGCACAGAGGCGATGGAGGAAACGCACGGGTTGTGATGGGAATACGAGACATGGAGGAATGCAGAGATGGAGGAGTACACGGCACCGTCCAAGCAGGTCATGTTTATTCAGGAAGTGGCGCGACTGCAAGGGCTTCTGAAACACTTCCATGTTCAAGAATGAGTTGTAGACATTTTGTCGCATCCCACCACAATGGGAACGCTATGGGGGATGTGCTGTAGGTTATGACCCAAACTGAGATCAGTGTCCTCTGTTGCAAAGTCAGAAAGAGCCGGGACACAGAGGAGCTGATAGGAATCACTTGCATCCTTTATCAAGCCCTGTCGTCTGTGCAGTGATGAACTACTTCGCATGGTTTGCGAGCGAGGTTCAGCGAGGTTGTTAACTTTGGCTTTCATTCATAGTTTGTAGCTGTTAGCTACGGGCTGGGAAGCGTCTGTGACCTGTGGCATCATGTAATGTGTTTGACAAGTATTTCTGCCCTGCAAGGCGCAGCAGGGTGTGCGTTCGCCAGCTCTGGCTCATCCCTGTCTGAAGTGACGCTGGCTGAGTTTCCTCCCTGGATCCTGGCCCGAAAATTCTCTCCACCAGCTTTTCCGTGCACTTCGATTTAATCTGACGAGTAATTACGCTGAGCAGTTGCACTGCCTTGGATGTAAAAAGGCACATACTAATAATGTTTTCATAGTTTTTCTTCTGATAATTATTTTCAAGGTGTCTCTCAGCAGTCACAGCTCACGGGTGACAAGCCTGGAAGAGCAGTCTAGCACATTCTGTCCGCCTCATTGCACCCGCGCCCAGCCGCAACATGCTTGCTTACCCCAACAAAATGAAAAATCAATACGTGTCTCCCATCTCCCCCATCTTTTGCAGGACAATTCACCCTGACACCATGATCTCTCAGTGAGAGTGATATTATTTCCACTAGGTTGGGCAAGAGGTAAGAGACACATTTTTCAACAGGCAAGCAGGACACCTCTGAAGGCACCTCCCTGCCAATGGCCAATAAAGTCAAGTGCAGGCCATCGAACAAATAAATAGTTGTGGCAGGTTTAGGGTCTTTAAGGGCTTGATAAAAAAAAAAAGAAAGAAAAAATCCAGATATTTTTATTTTACTGTTGGTCATAAAAAGCCTGTCACAGTTGAAATTTCAACACCTGTTATGTTGGAAGAACAATATCTGAAGATGAAAACTCCTGAAATTTAAAGAATTAAAAGCGCATTTAGAATCTACAATATACATTGATTGGATTATTTCAGGGTTACAAAACTGTAATACTGCCCGAGGCTGAGCTTTATTTTGGAGTTGAGAGCAACTATATTGCCTATTTTTGTACGAGAAGCTGACATCATAGGAGCAAAAATAAAGTCTTAAATGCATGAATGTAATATGGAAGCAGACAAACTCCCTCCGCTCTCAGCCGTGAGTTTTCTCAAGGCTTTCCTCCAGCTTCTGCTGCATTCCTGTTTCCCCAACATGCCATAACTCAGAACCGGGGACCCAGACTTCCTGCTGCGGTGTCGCGCTTGGAGCTTTCTCAAACACAGCCATGTTTTAATGTATTAAAATACACTCTGTCAGCACATTTCAGAAATTATGGGCTAGATTAAACGGCAACTTTGACCCACCTGTCAGAAGATACAAGCTTTTTTTGCTGAGAGAGATTAATGCTTTGCTCTAACATTTTCTCCTGAACCCCCCAGAATGTTAATCAGAGCCCAAGTGCAGCAGCGGGGAGATTGGTCATTAGGTGAGGTGGAACACATTGATTTTTAATTTTGACATGCAAATTTGTTTGCCACCCTGTTTGTACAGTAAGCTGACCCGCTTGTATTCTCCTCAGCACTTCTGTGCATCATGGGATACTTTGTTTCAAAGTGAGTGATTAGTTTACTTTCCTGGCAAGTTGTACCAAGGTGGTACAGTGGTAGCTGTGCTTTTTCTCTTTCCTATTTACGAAAAAAAGAAGAAAAAAAATTGAACTCGACGTCAATTTATATAAAAACAGTAAACAAACTAAATCAAAATTCAACATTTATTGAAACATTGTACTGTAACAGCACTTTTAAAACCCTTTTTTCATATGGAGTAAACTGCAGAGTTTTGTCATTAGCTCCAAGAACAGTCCAAAGCTATGATTCTTAAAGGTTTGCACTGGTTTTCAGCCAAAGAGAGAAGTGTTGTGAAAAATCACGCTGTGTTGGAACTACATTGTATCCTACATTTGTGTGTTGATTTGATGTAGCTGCGGATTCACACCTCTGCAGAAAGTCCTTAAGATCCTGAAACAACAAACCGGCTGACAGACAAGAAAGGCCACACAGGAAGTCATTAGGTCACAAACCTAACCTTACGCCTCAGCGGGTCGTTCTTTGCCTTCACTGCTCCTCGAAACATGTGGACAGCAATCGATGCGAGCTGAGGAGGTGGCCGTGTTTCTGACCTCTAATCCCCACCTCCTTAACAGGACTGAGAAATGGGCCCGGAGGCAGGCAGGGATCAGGCCCCTCAGGAGGAGTGGACCAGTGAGAGGAATAAACAAGAGCACAGAGGGAAGAAAACACACAGTGTTGGCAGTGGGGAGGGTGGCAGGGGAGGGAGAGGCCGTATAAAGGGATGTTATATGGATGAGAATGGGTTACACCCGAGGCTCAGCTCCAATTGATCCGTTCACCTTCCCTCGCACCTCTGGCATCGCTGCTACCGGCTCGGCAAAACACCTGCACCATGCAAGTTTTGTCTTTGACTCTCTCCAACGCTGACCTCCTCATCTACATCTGTTTGAATGACCTGTGTCACTCCCACCGGTGGAGGATTACCTGAAGGGTTGCAAGGTCGCTGATTTGTGTAGTTTCCTACTTTACCTTAACTACTCCTTGAACCCACCTTTACTTTTCTCGCAGCTCTCGCAGTAGCCTCCGCCTGCTCCAGTGCACGGCCCCCGCGCCTGCCGCTGTGATCATGTTAGCATGTTAGCCGTATCAGAGAGGAGATAAGTCACAAACCTGCGCTCTGTCAAGGCGCGTCACAAATTTAGCTCCGCGCACAAGAGCGCCTCGGGCGCTGTCAGGTGGAATTAGAAAAAATTAAGACATCTGTCCCACAGACATGCAGTAGAAAGATAGAAAACAGAGACAGGCACCGGTAGATTGACATATTTGCCACATATTCATTTGAGCGTGTTCATGGGAGCAGAAGCGGTGCCAGTGACAGCACTTTCTCACCTCGGTGACAGCGAAAAAGGCGCTGCGATCAGGGCGGTGGAAGGCGCAGCATGGCGGAGCTGGATTAGCTATGATAATATGATGACAGTAATTGAGCTTGTCATAATTGCTCAATCACCGAGTCTTTCCCCGGGGTCTGAGAGGCAACTGTTAGCGCGGTACAAGCCTTCATTACAGGGGTGTGATACCAGGATAATTCACTTACAGTAGGGCGACTGGCATCGTGATGATTGTGTGTGTGCAACAGATTTGGCCACCAGAGATTGACGAAGAAATAATTTGAACCATGGCAGTCAGGTGGAGACAGCGATTTATCTTGTGAACAGTGGACTTGACTAATGAATGATGATTTTTGACGTGTGTTGTACCTCAGTTAGCTTTATACTGTTGGTTTTAATCATCTAAATCCTGGGTAGAGTTGATGATCTAATGGACTTTAACTGCGAGTGAAACATACAGTACTTACAAGTGGGAAGCCGTGAAAGATTTTTCTGTGCGTTGATTGACTTGATAACGACCACGGGGCCATAAACAAGCTCATCGCAGTGCCCCAAGCTCTCACTGGCCCTCTTAGACAAAGACAAAAGAAGAGGGTGGGAGGGAGGAATGGAAGAAGGGAGGGAGGGAGAGAAATATTGGGACAGAGAGGTGGCGACGACAGGACCACCTCACGGCAGAATTTACTATCAGATTTTCTCCACGAGAATCTGGACCAGAAACCCCCTCGCCAGGAACGAGAGGACGGAGAAAGGAGAAAAAAAAGAGGGAAATTGGAAAAAACAGCTGAGGGTGTAAATAATTCATGCAGACAATATGACTTTTTTATGTAAATTCAGTGCATTAACCCTCTATTATAATGATGGACGACAGATATGGGTGATGTTTCCTTGGTAAGAGCTAATGGATGACCATCATAAATTCACTGCACATTTTATTGTGTTGCTGGGAAAATTGTGCCTGCAGGCAACGTTGTTTACTTTTATGTCAGGGAGGAGGAAAAAAATCCCGCCGTCTTCAAAAGGAGAGAGGGGAAAAGAGAATGGGGAGTAAAAATAATGGGGCCCACACAGAGCGCCTTGTTCCGTACCTTCTGCCACGTTTGGAGCAAGCGATGCCCCAACTGCCTCGGTGTGTGTTCTTCCTCCTGCTCATCCCTCTGCCTCTCCTTTCGCCTCCTCCTCCTCCTCCTCTTCCTCCCCTCCAGCACCGTCTTCCTCAGAGAACAGCAGGGTCTAGTCGCATTAGCGGCGCCGCACTCCTCCACATCGCTCCGATTACAGATTACTCACTTTCACCGCCGCTGCTCGACTTGGAATTTGGGGGAAGTAAAGGGACATCATTTTTCATTACTGTCTCCCTGTGAGCAACATGAAAGTTGCTGGGCAGTGTGTGTACATTAGTGCTGCGGATGGCATCAGTTTTCATATAAGAAAACGCTTTTGAGCCATGAGGCGTAGAAAATACAGTTTCAGCCATCGGGAGATCAAAACACATAATTGATCATCCTAAAACCGAGTGACACTTGATGGTGTTTAACGCCGACTTTGAAGCAAATAAGCGAGCGGCTAACAAACTTTCTCTTGCCACTTTAGTTGGTCACTATTGATGAAAGGAGGAGAGATGCACAGGCCCGATCAGCTCCTGGTTAGCCAGTCTATCATTCCCCTCTCTGCCCCGCAGGCTGCCCCCAGGCCCTGCTCAAATCAACACCCTGCCCTCCCTCGCTCTCTCTGTTTCTCACTCCCCCACCGTCCCCCTCCTCCCTCACCTCCCTCTCACCCAAACCTCCCCCCATCTCTGATTTATCTTGTAATATTAGCTCCCTAATTAACACCAGAACCGTGTGTCTCATGTGTCTTGTTTTGGGTGGATTTTAGCATACTAACCCCCCAACCTCCCGATCCTCTCCTCTTTTCCCCGAGTCTGTTCGATAGCGCGGGTTTGCTTGGAGCAAATGATTAACAACCAAAGGGAAAAGCTAACGTGCACTAGATAGTCTTCGTGTAGCTTTCAAAGAAACATAAATCCGCTGGATTTTCTCTCTAAATTTTGAAAATAAATGACAGAAAGAGAATTCTTTCTCCCATTTGCAGCGGTGGAACTTAAATGGCATGTTTTCCATGCACACTATAACCACTCATATCAGTTTGATATTTCACTTATGCACAATGTATTTAAATGTGGACAAGACTAAGAAAAAAAAAAAGGTCGACTACACATAGAAACACACACACACTCACACACACATACCTGTATATACACACATTCTGGAGCTGCTGATGTAGAGCAGCAGCAGATGGTGGGAGCCAGCTGTTTCGTACCCTGCCTGCATTGGGTACACATGGAGTTACTGAGAGACTCGCACTCGCATATAAATGCATGTGCACACACACACAGAAGCACATCTGGGCCCCCCCCACTCACCAGGCTTCCAGCTGGATCATCATGGGGTCACTCTCTCACCTTCCCCAAGGACATCAAGCCTACACGCCCGCTCACTGCAGGGCCACCTCAGCCACCCTGGCACCGCGGTACCGGTTCTGCACTCGCATCGCAGTCCAGGTCCTATGGCTGGTGGTGTCTAGTGTTAAAGCAGCATAGCCCTGAAAATCTGCACTCATCCCCCCACTCTCTCTCTCTCTCTCACACACACACACACACACACACACACTGAGCTAAATGGGCCAACTAAGTGGTTAAAGCACAAGTCATATATGTTGCCCTGGATAAGGGCGCCTTGCTAAACACATGATGATAATTACCCACCCAGCTGCCGGGTGCCATGTGCCATAATAGGTCTCGCCTCAGCATCGGGTCCTCCGAGACTTTTCCCACCCGCACATTGCTAATTTTGCAATTTGTCCACCACATTTCCCTCTCATTTTACCATGCTTAACCTTTTCCGTCGGCTAATGTACACCTTCCTAGCCCCTTTGTCAAATCTGGGCCAAAGTGATGCTTCCTAATGATTCACTTACCAGCAGAGTCGTTCTGTAGATTCAAATGAAGAAACAACGGCCCGAATCTCACCGGGGAATTTGATTAATAACGCCACGTATATGAGGAATTGACAAAGTGAATGTATAATACACTTTGTTTGGATGGCGAGAAAAGCCTTGCAAGGTATTTAGTAGGTTTTGTTTGTGCTTAGAAGTTCCATCCTGTGCCTCAGGCAAAGCAGACACTTTGCACAGTGTAGGACCACTTTGCAGAGCCCGGCAAGCGTCTGGGGAGCCCATCTCCATTGCAATTGCTGGAGGAAAACCAAAGCTTGGCGTCGTTTCCCCCTCTTGTTTGCGGGCACTTGGAGGGTGTTTATCTAGAAAAGAATAACAACTTGTTTTATTCATGTTGGGGATGGTAGACACCGCGGCCTCCTGAGAGAGGGGGTTGATGGGTATTAGCAGAAGAGGGATAGTCACTTTTTACTGTGGCGTACGTGAGTGTGTGCGTCGGTGTGCGCAGGTGCCTCGCAGCGCCGATGGCAGGCATGAGACCCAGGGGTATTGTGCTCGCTCAGGTGTGGTCTGTCCTTTCTTTGCAGAGGGCAACATGGAAGTTGAATGCTACTGTGTGATTTTTACTTAGTAAACTATACACAACTATATGCCAGCACAACCTCATGATAGGAATTGCAGCCAATAAAGAGTCTGTTAAAAGGTGTAGTAAATAGTGTATTTGTCACAGGCGGGTTAAGTTATGGACGTGTCTTCGACGTCGAGACATCTCTTCACATGTGGCCGGCGCTGCTTCTACATTAGAGTCAGCGTGAGCAAACGTGTGAAACATGACGCGCTCGACATTTTCGAGCAGGGATCGCTCTTGTAAACCTTCCCTCTCTGTGCGGGCGGTATTTAATCGGCGGCAATTAAAATATTAATCATCTCACTATTAATTAAGCTGGTTAAGTGCTAGTTGCGGTTTTATTAGTGCCGCCATTTGGTGGTCTAAGTGACAACCCTAATGGGGCCACTCTGAGAGAAAGACAGTAATTGGGTTTGGCAATTCCATTTCCACCACCAACCATCCTCTCACCCACCCCACTAGCCCATCAATAATTTATCTAATTACTGATATTGTGGCATGAGTCACTCTCAATTTAGGAGACAAACATGATTATTTAATAATAATAATGCTTCCAAACATATGCAATGTCTCCTGGCCTGCCTTGCTTCCCTCAATTTTTAATGACTTGTTAACACAATGGGCAAAAGAGACCTCAAACAGCACAACAAAAGAAGTCCATCAGTGACCTTTACCATCTAAATACCAAGAGGAGAATTAAATAATGCAAGCAGCGAAATACAAGACTGCCTCAGCGAGTGCGTGTGTGTGTTTACATTGGACTGCGTGCTTTACTGATAAATAGAAGCTGGAGTAGGACAGCTTTGGTAACCTTTCATAAGAGGTCTTCAAGATTCATAACTGCAACAAAGAGGAGGTGGGGGTGGGTTTGGAGGGGGAGGGCGGGGAGCGGGGAGGTGGGGGGGCTGTCTGAATACTATCCACATCCCATAATGATCTCAATAATAACCCTGACAACACTCATGGACATAAAAATAGTGTGTGATATGGCGATATGAGTCTGTGTGTGAGAGTCTGTGTTTGGTTGGCTGGGATTATGAGGAGCAGTAAAACACAGAGAAACTCAGTGAATATGCTGGAGGTAAATGAAGTCCCACGGGGGTAATATTCACCTCGCCATAATAATTCTGCCACTGTCAAAAGCCAGCTCGCTGTGCAGTGCGCGTGCAAGTGTGTGTTTGTGCAAGCGCGTGATGTGTCTGCAGAAACTAGCACACAAGCTCGCTCTCGCTCTCTCCATCTCTCTCGCCCTCCCCCTGTGCACCGCGAGCCGAATCCAACTTCCCTTGTCCTTATTTTTTTTCCCCCCTCTCTCGGCGGCAAGCTCGACAACTCGGAACTGCACCTCGGTAGTCGGCCGAGGCGAGCAGGAGGAAGTAGTCATTCATCCAGTGTGTGTCAACCACAAGTTGACTAGGAGAATGAGCAGGGAAGCAAAGCGATGTCTATTTCTGTCTCGGATGAGTGGGGATGGTCAGGGAGGAGAGCACAGACTACCCACTGAGGGAGACACTGGCTTTCTTTGTGAGCTCCGGGGCTATAGGGAGCAGTGATCGGAAGGATGGATCTGTTGAATATGTGTCTCTTTGTGTGTGCGGCGGTGCGTGTGTGTGTCTGCACGCGCGTTTGCATGTCTCCTCTGCACCCAAATGCAATGAATGGCACTCATTAGCCTCATGTTAGCCTTGCTAGCTGCAATGCCCTGCGGCGATGAGGTCACATACAAGGTCGCGGCTTGATTACATGGCAACACACTCGCTGACATCGGTGTGTAGGCAACGCACACTCTCTGCTCCCTCATCTTCCACTGATTCGCAAATATGCCTCATAGAGCTCAAGTCAAGAAATATCTAAAAGAGCACCGCCGCACATTTGGCTCATCACCTCACGATTTGTGATCTCAAATACATATTTGGCTGTAAGAAAACAAAAACACACTTTCAACACAGCATGTGCACAATGCCGTACTCAGGGCTTGTTGATCTAGAGAGGACACACAGATATTGCTGTTAAATGACACCTCTCTTTCCTCTCTGAGTGTTCCTCAGTCTTTTGTCTTTAATTTACAGATGTGGGTATGAAGGGAAAACGGAGCCTGAGGGCACACTGTGTTCTCTGTCATCAACATTGATTTTTTCTTCCCCTTGTATTCTCTGCTATAATTTTACAGCTACTCTCTTCTTCACGCTTTTCCTTTTAATATCAGCAGCTGCTTTTAAATACACACACACACACTTTATCCCTACTGTGTAGGATTTGATGGCAAAGCATTTCGATGGCGAGGCTTAAGGATGTTGATGGCATTCGGTCCATTGATCCGTCCGTCCAACACTTTCATCCGAGGCCATTCTGAGCACTCCATGAGCTTTCCTCAAGCGTCATATTCAGGACAAAACCAAAGAGCATTTTTTGGCTCAGTGCTTGCCGTGCATCAGAATGAGTTGTGTTCATATTGTGGCAGGGTGACATACACTGCAGCCTCCAGAGGATCTGCTGAGGTATCACACTTTTAGTGTTGCTCGTGTACTCCTGGACGGATGAAGCATTTCTGGTGACAAAACATTTGCAGAAAATTCAGGCAGTGTCGGGGGCGTGTGACTGACCTTATAGGAACTCCATCACAGACGGATTTGTTTGGCAGATGTGTGTAACTGCTGACAGCAGCTCAGGAGCTTGGATGTGGTTGGGGCCTGTAGCCCCCATAAGTTGTTGAACCTGCTTCACAGGTGATGGATGCACAGGTGAAGTTGTTGCTTTTAACTTAAAGAAAATTGAAAAAATGGGTGAAAATTGGACATGAAAAAATATGCACATCTGTGTGTTTGTGTGTCTGTCTTTGTGCTCATGTTCACTTTGTAGGATACACTCATCTGGCATGTGATTTGTAGAGTTGCTCATGTGTCATTTTAAACACATGTTTGTGTGTGTGTGTGTGTGTGTGTGTTTTAGGCTTGAACCCAAAGCCCTCCAACTGGTCGAAACAGAGGCGAGGCTTTCTACCTGAAATTAGTCTCAGTGGGAAGACGGGAGGCATGGCTAAGGCCTTCTCTTTTCGTGGGTCGGCCGGCCCACAGCTGCCCAGCCACTGTCACCCTGAGAAGCACATGTCATTGAAAAGGAGACATTAATTGCCTCGGTGCTATGGCAAGGCGCTCGCCAGCCGTGCTCAGGTGCACCTTCGCTGCCGCCTTGCAAATGAGATGCAGAGTGTTGGCTGCAGTACCTCCTTCCCGGGGATAATTGACCCTGGGGATCCGCCTTGCAGTCCACCCACCCTCCCTCTTTCCCTGCTTACTTCCTCCTCAGTCCCCCCCCACCCCCCGCTGCCTCCAAGACAGAGCAGGACACCCTCCTGATTGGTCGGTAGTCAGCAGGACGGGGTTGGCCCTTGACCCGCACAGCCTCCCTTCGCCTCCTTCAGCGCCTCTGCCTTTCTCTTCCTGTCTCCAGCTCCTCCACAAGGGCATTCACGTGCCGCTGCAGCCGGCGGAGGCGGGAGGAGAGGGAGCTGCCAGACCATTACCACAACCTCCGTAGGAGGTGCGCAAGCCCCTCCCCTCTCTTTCTGCTTTTTGAAAGTGCCCCACCCCACACACCCGCTGCTTAGTCATGTTGTTTTTGTTGTCGCAGCTCGAAGTTTTAATGAGGTGAGACGCCTCGTGTTCCGCTGCGTTGCTGGCTGGGCAGCAGCAGGCAGTGCTGTTTATTTACAGCTAAAGGTCCACACCGCTCAACCTTAATCGACCCGCGCGTTGCTCAATCACAGGCGAGCGTATGGAAAACAAAGGCCCACCTGTTTTACCCGTGCGCTGTGCTGCAGGTTACCTTTCCAATCCCCCGCTCCACCCACACACACGCACATTTTGCCTGACTCTTATGTTGTTTGTTCTCTCCTTTCTCCAGCTCTGTCTTCCCTCACATTTTTTACCTTCCTTAACTGTCCCTCCAGGTTGTTTGCCCTGTCCTCTTTTCGGTTTAGTCTCTCTCTCGCTCTCTCTCTCTGTGTCTCGTGTGCTTTGCTTTTCAGAGCACGGCAGAAACAGTTAGTACGAGTACACGCCCGGTAAGCCATTTGCAAGGAGCCCGCGGCTGAGATCGCAGCCCCCTGAGCATAATATGCAAGGTGTGGCAGAGAATGACACTGTTAATCTTGAAGGATTACTTTCTCATGGAGCAATTTGTCACCAGAGAAGTCTATACTGTTTGCTTATGTACTCTGTGCGTGTCCCCCCGTACCCGGCGTTCCTCGCCTCGGCCGATGCGCTCGCGTGCGCTTGCTTACGTGTGGGTGTTAAAGCGTTGATTTACTAATCTCGTGTAATTGAATAGCGAGCCATCTGCTTGGATGTTTATCTTCTTTTTTTTACCCCCTCCTTTTCTTGCAGATGTATTCATTGCCCACACATTTGCCCGTGTCCGATTTCATTTTAATACGAGCGTGTGTGTGTGTGTGTTTTTCCACGTGCGTGTTTCAACTGCAGCCTTTAACTGGCTGGAAGGCCCCCCCCCACTCCGCTGGAGAGGCCAGCCGTGGCAGAAGAGGGCTGCGCTTAGTGCGTTTCATGCTTAATTCTGTGTCAATTAGTTGACTGCTACCTTCCCTCCAGCAAAAGAGCGCGGAGAGAAACACAAGCCCACAGAAATCCTTTGGCTTTGACAGGCGCAGTGTTCAATCATTTATCCCAAGGCCCCGGGCCACGGAGCACTGTCAACAAACATTCCATTGAAATCATATCAAGCCTCCTCTGTTCCCTCCTTTCTGTGCTGTCTCCTGCTCTGCCTCTCACTCTTTTCCATCTCCCCTGCCTCTTCATCTCGCTCCTCGATATGCCTTTACCCACCTTCGCGATTATTTTTTCCCCTCTTCCTCCTCGTCCCCCTCACCCCTCTGGGGTTTCTCGGTCTCTGAAGCAGGGGTGCTGCTGAGCCGCTGTGCCTCTCTGTCTCCCTCCCAGGACTTGGCAGCAGAGCGTTAATTTGTTAAGCTGCTCCCTGTTTGCGCTGCCCCCCACCCCCACCCACACACCCTCATTTTGGCATGCGGTCAAGTCGTGGCCGGGTCTTAAGATGATCACCAGATATACCCAGATCACAGAAAATAACGGAGTTCAGCTTGAACTTGGTTCAGAGGATATGATAACAAGACAGGGAAGGACGCATCTTAAAACACAAACATCAATGACCACATTTCAGATGATACTGTATGTGCACATTAAGTTTAAAACCTATGCATATGTCTTTGCAAATGCTGTGGTTTTCAATATAGGTTGAAGTTGAAAGGAGTCTTTGATCACAGCATGGGGCCGGATTGAAGATCTGCGATCTAACAAATATTGAAACTGAGCAGAGTTATCACGTACCGGGCCACTCTGCAGCTTGGCTACCCTACACTTGACTCTCGCGCTGTGGAAATGAATCTTTTTCGACTACAGTTAAAGTGCGCAGCACAGAGATTTCACATCCGTGTGCCATTTTAAAGAAAACAGAAATTAGACTGTTTGGAATGCGTCAGCCAATTAGCTTCACGGCCTCAATCCCCCCCCCCTCTTTGCTTGTGGCCCGATGGAACTCTAGGAAATATGCTGATGCAGGATATTTTGCAGGTAAAGTGGACAGGGGCCAACTATGAGGCTTTTTTTTCTTTTTCTCCTTCCTGCCTTCCTCTGCTCTGGGCTACAAACATTGATGCAGAGCGAGAGATAGAAGAGAGAACGGAGAGGAATCTTCCACTCCCCCACGCCTCCTCCCTGAGCCTCCATCCCGAGAGGAACTCAACTCACCTGGGTATATCCGTGGTGAGGAGTGATAAATAAATGTATTGGGTTAATTATTCAAGACAGCCTAAACGCAGATAGATGCTATCCTCTGAAGGCTCAGCGCTTCCACGGGCCTGATCTTAACTCGGATGTTGTTGTGATTTCCCGTTTGTTTGCCCCACAGCCGGTCAGGAGACATGTACTGCGAGGCTTCGTACCCTTACTCTGTCATGTCAGACAATTCCCTTTATTTACCCTGATTTGTTGTTTTTTTCACTTTCAAACAAATAGAAAATACACATAATCACAAAGAGGACAAAAAACCCCACCTGCAACAGCGCCTCAAACACCTATTTTAAATGAACCGTGAGCACATGACAACTCTAATAAAGTGGATCAAAGGGCATAATCGAATTAGGTCTCACTCAATCCAGACTTCAGGCCTTTGAACAGTTTGTGGTGGGTTGCACTCTCTTACTCAGCACAACACGAGCCACCCACACCGTTCGGCAGCACTCGCAACGTCAAACTTTTGTCTGTTTGTCTCTTTCTTGCAGAATTTGCATCTCATCTAACCGAAATGTGTGTTTTCTCCTTTGGTTGCGTGTCGGCCAAACAGCCCGAACCCTCCTCCGGCTGTTTCAGGTTGATGTCCCACTGCAGGTGGGGGGGGGGGCCCTTGCATCAGTCCCTGGACAAAGCCAAATTAATATTTAAAGATCATTTCTAATGCCCTGAAGTAAAACACAGAGACTAGGTAATTAATTGATTGAGCTGGGTGGTCCGCAGAGAGATTAGACCGGATGAGTGTTGTTTATCTCTGTTGTTATTGAAGTATATCTGATTGCTTAGAGCCAGTGATTTCCTACTGAATGGAAAGGAGGGGGACACGCTGCTGTATGTTTGACCTGTAAGGCATGCAGCGAGTTCATATTCTTAGTGATATAATCAGTTGGGGATTAACTGTCCCTTGTGCCCCCCCCCTTTACGTATGTAGTGTAAATTTGCAATGCCAGTAATCCATGTACAGCAGTTTATGTAGGAGCCAAGTGGAATGTGTGGACCTGTTTTCGCAGGCTCATATAACAAGTGGATGGATTTCCACCGCTGATAATAGTGGATGCACTTGGCAAGACAATAAGTTGTGTTCTACATCATTTGGCCCACTTCCTATATCAACTGTTGGATGTGAATAGAGTGTCAACAGAGTGCTAATTGTTGTTGGGCGTTTTGATTTCTCACAGGCGCAAGCCAAGGGAGAACAGAGGATGATTTTGCATTTGGCAGACTGTCCCCGGTTCCCCAGCAGCCGCATGCCAGCGCGGCTGTTTCCTGGTGAAAAAGCCTAAATTCAGTGATTCAGGGCCCTGGATGGAGCTGCCTGCTCTGTCCACATGCTGCTTCACTCTGCCCTAATTCCATACTGTATACAAATACTCCACAGTGTAGACTGAGTAATAATGCGTACTGTGTAACTGGCCAAGAGCTAAAGTACATTAATTCAAGTGTTGCACTCAACTTGAATAATTCAGTTTTGTGACCCTTTTTGCGTCGGCTGCTCTACATTCCACAGGGAGACACTGTACTTTTTATTCCGCTAGATTTATCCGATAGATTCGGTCACTTTTCAGGTGGAAAGATTTCCTTGTGAAACATATAGAAAGCTGGTGAGATACGCCACATTGCCAGTTCATGCATCAGCAGCGTTTTAATTCTAACAGTGTAAATGATCTTTTTTAAAGAATAACAGCCGTCCAGGAGAGCTCTTCAGAGCATTCAAAATGTGGGATACATATCACTAAAACTTAAATGATATTTTAAAGGCTGCCTATTTATCCCAGGAAAGATAGATATCTTTGCAGAGGATACTTTTTACCATCACTGACGCTGTCAAAAAAGACACGTACAAGATAGTTGTCGGTGTAACTTTTGTGGGGTTTTTGTAATTTCTAAAATTGATCATGTGACAAAAGTTAGAAAAAGTTTGGTTTTCTATGACTTTATATTTGCGACTGTGTGTTGCACTGCACAACTTGAGCACTTTACTCATAAACTGAACTATTTGAATATGTATTCGACCTGGCACGTTGAAATGTGCTTAATTTTGGCATTTTTCCATTTTAAACGCAGACTCCGAACTTTAGCACGCAAATTAGCATATAGCACATGACGGCGACGCAGGGTTTGTGTCTTTTTTTCTCCCTTTTGACTGCTGTTTGAGGCAATGTAAATGTGAGGAGCGACACACACGACACACATAAATAATGTTTTGGGCAGCACGATGAAAAAAAAACTTTTCTGAGTTGCCCCGAATGTCCTTGGTTTAGAACCCTTGAGAAGATGTTCTTTCTCTTTTTCTTTTCTTCCTCTTTTTTTTCCTCTTTTTTCCCTTTTGAAAGCATTTTGTGAAAGGAGCATTCAAGAATCACCGGGTTTTTCACAAGTTTTTGGAGATGCCTGTCATGAATGAACATGGCGGTCTGTTCCGGTGCCAGCTGGCAGAGGAAGCCTAACACGTCCCAGGGATGAGCGAAGGGCCAGCTGGATGCCCGCCGAGAGCTTTAACACACTCCTCACCACTGCCGCAAACTCTATCAACCCGTCCTGTTAACTGACACAACACAACACTAATTGTGCATTAATCAGTGGGTTTAGTTACTCTATCCCAGGAGCCCATGATGCATTTCAGTGGTTGTGAAACAGAAGTCTGATATTTGTGTTTCACTGTTCTTGCTCCCCGGGGACCTGGTTTTGGCTCGCTGTCTGGCATGTGGTTAGTCAGTTGGTTGAACTTGTAGGCGAGTATTTATGATTTGATTTGAGGCGAGGTGAATGTTGGCTCGCTTTAGAACTAAATATTTTATTTATGATCATCAGGATGACAGATTCTGGATGCTGGATTCATTTGGATATTATCAATTTACATCTCTCTGACATGATCAGGGCTTCACTGCACAGTTTTGAGCAACTATTTTTTTTATTTTCACCTCTTGTTACTTTTCAGCAGCATTTCTGATTGTGAGTGACATAGTGGAGAAAAGCATTAATTCCTCATCACTGCCAAAAGCGCGCAAGTAGAGCAAGGGTCAGACATTGTTGTTCAGAGAAATTCAAATGAGACAGGCGTAGAGTTGAATTCTTTTGACTTCATGATCAGGATTTATTGCAGCGAGTGTTGAAGGAGATGTACGTTCGAGGAGTGGATATTATGCCTCTACAAACATTAAGACTGTTTTTGTTGTTTTGTTTTGGGGTTTTTTGGACTATACTTTTAAAACCCACCTGAAATACAGCAGCAGCTGTGTGATAGAGAGATGGCACTGTGAGAAAATGTTCATCACACGAACGTCGACACGCAGACTGGTTTTGCGCTTCGCTCATCTTTCCGCTTTAGGCGGTAATCAATCATCAAGTCATTTATCTCACACTGGCGCTGAGTTCCTTTTATCAACTGCCAGACTCCCTCAGCTGCACAGTATCACTGACGACAGGTTTGTTGGCTCACTTTGTAGAAATTACCACCTGATAAAAAAAAGTCAAGTTCCCATGCCTGTCTGCCTTATGTTTCTATTATGAACAATTTAAGTCCTGCTGAAATGGACAACGGCTATTTGGAATGTAAGGTTGTGTTTATATCTGATAGGTGTGAACTCAGTGGTTTGTTACAGCTGCATTTTAGAGCCATTACAGTGCGTGTAATATTTCTGTATCATTATGTAGGCCAGTGGCTCAGGGCAATGGCCAACTCCCTCTACTAGAATTGTTTTGTTTTGGGGTTTTTTTTCCTTAATCTCATTAGGAGAAATAAATATCAAGAAACAAAAACAAATAGTAAATTTAACCTTTGAAATGGAGAAAGGGTTTTGCCGTAAGTCACCCTTTGCGTTTTGGGCCTCCTGGGATGTTAGCCATTACAGATGCAGCATGTCTGGCCTTCCTCCTCTGTGGGTCAAAGCCGGCTGTGTCTGCGGTAGTGAGGCACTAAGAAGTGTGTCTGTCTCTGTGTGTGGGTGTGTGTGTGCGCACGTGTGTGTGTGTGTTGAAGGGGGGAGTGTGGGTGCATACAGATGGTTCACAAGCCAACCTTTCAATTAGGCCCGGAGTATAAATATCCGTGGCTGATTGGAATGTGGCGGCTGCTGGCACAAAAGGCTCGGCCTGGCCCGGCTCCAAGACCCCGTCGCTCACTCACTTTCCCTCAGTCGCGCTGGAAGCCGCCCAAGGTTACTTTGTCAATGGACGCAATGATTTCTAACTCCCCGCGTCTGCCGCGGCTGCCCTCCCTCCTCCAGCCCCGTTTCCATCCCTTCCTGCTCGCGCTCCCGCCAGCTCCACAGTAAACTTTACATTTGAAAGGGGCCTTCAGTTGAACCCAGTCGGAGGTTTGATGTCCCTCCTCTCCCCTCTTACATTTTATGCCTCAACTGGATTTTGAAATTCAATTGCGAAAGGTGTTAACTGTATTTTTCCCTTATGTGATTTTTATATATACTCATATATATATATATTCGCCCACAGTGAGTATTTGTGTTCCAGTCCAGCTCCTAATCTTATTTAGCTAATGCTGTAGGTGAACAGTCCCTGCAAGTCCGCCTGGGGAGACCCTGTATATCCTTCACAGATTATAGGGATGAGCTCCCAGACAACTTATCCCTCCGTCCCGAACGC
This sequence comes from Psettodes erumei, assembly GCA_016785225.1. Taxonomy (NCBI): domain Eukaryota; kingdom Metazoa; phylum Chordata; class Actinopteri; order Pleuronectiformes; family Psettodidae; genus Psettodes; species Psettodes erumei. The sequence continues at coordinate 2,779,981 of JAFBJZ010000354.1, read as the reverse complement.
CTGTCACCGTAAGCTGTCTGAGAAATTATCCACACACCCAGACACATGGTGGCGAGGGCATGAAATGACAAAGCAGAAATGTTTCGGAAGAAAGATACGTTATCACCGTCACCTCACGATTTCAAATGTTGCGTAGCGCACGGCCTACAAATAGGATTGGAATTATTCCTGTTCCAAGGTAGTAAGCTGTTGTCTTCCTGCTCTCGATTGTACTCTCGATATTTTGAGTTCGGGAACTTTGCAGAGTACTTTTTAGCATCTCGGGATTTCATGAGTGAGTTATAGAAGTGTTGACTTAAAAAAAATGTTTAAAGACGTCCCTTGTTGTTCTCACAGTGATAGAGTCAAGACCCAGCAATAATATCACAAGGCCTTTGTTAAGAAAGCTTCTTTTTTCATGTCACCCCTCCCCCCATAACCCACCTACCCAAGCTGTTTGAGGGAAGCAAACCCCCCCCCACACACACACACAGTCCCACACGCACCGCTGTGGAATCAGGAGAGATTAAAAATTAGGGGATTAGATTCCCCTCCTCACCCCGTAATCCAACAAAACAATGCTTTCTAACGTGGAGCGAGAGCTCCCGAGGCGTGGGTAAGTCCCGCGTGTCAGTTATTCCTTATGGAAGGGTTCCCTCGGAAAAGACGCGCGCTTGCCTTCGCTGTCTCCGACCACCTCCTCCATCCCAACCCCCTTTCTTTATGATGCGGGGCTGTAATGAGGCAACATGGGAGATGGGGCCTAATATCTGCTAATAGGGTCAATGGAATAAACTGTTTTATAGGGGTCACTGTTGGCACAAGGACAAAGGGGGCTGCTAAATGCTTGTCTCCTCTGGTGCCAGTTGTAACTATGATTTTTTTTTTACAACAACAATACAGTGTCAGGCAGTAATAATGACTCTGATAACTCCGAGGAGCCTTGGTGATGTAAGACACAGGCAGGCTACTGAATTAAGGCCCTGTTTTAAATATGTCAGTGCCACACTCAGGCTGGAGCTATAGCTTGGCCACGGGATGCCCTCCTTTAATTTCATCGCTCTGTCAGCTTTTATTAAAACCCATTTGTCTCAAAGAGAGAGGGAGAAAACGAGAAGGAGAGAGAAAAAGTAGTGGGGGGGGGTCAGACACAGATGGAGAGTGAGAGAGGGGTAAGGAGGTGGGTGGTGGTGCGGGGATATGAACACAGTGAAAGAGATGAAGAGACAAAGAAGGGTGACTTTCCTGAGATGCTAGATGGGAGAAATTGTTGTTTATAGGAGGGGGCAAGTGTTATGGGTGGTGCTGATGTTGGGTTGGAGTGGGGGGGGTTGAGGGCAGTAGGGATGGGTTGCCATCACCTTGGGGACTGGGTCTTATAGGTGGAAGACCGGGGTGGTACGGAGGGATGGGAGGGTTTGAAGGGCTCAGCAGGAGTGATTAATGATGAATCTGGGGTATAGTGGACCGGTGGGACTCCCCATCCCCATCTCCATCCGCATCCCGCTCATCCACCTTCCCCCCACCCCTTACCAGCCCTCGCACCCCACCTCCATGCCCATTTGTAACTGTCTTGGGAGGGGCCATCAAAGACCCGGTGATGTGCCCCCTCATTTCCTTGACGAAAAGAAGGAGAAACGTGTCCAGAAATGTGTTGCGTCCACATCCAGCTCTGAAGATCTCTCCTGGACGGCTGCTGTTTATTAATGTCATTGACTCAAGGCTAATTATTCTTCCTCACTTCACACGGGAGGAATTCCGTCAGATCTCAACAATACGTGCGCGCGGACTCGAACGCTGCTATTCAGCGTAAAATTAACGCATTTTGATGTTGCTCTTATTGAAATCCTAACAGGATTACCTCCAAACTCCTGTCTTTCATTTTGAAGGTTTCAGGACGTCACGGGCCGAGAGAAACTCACGTGGCGTGTGCGTTTATTTGTTTTCGCCGGGGACGAGGCTGGGGTTTCTGCCAGAGAGTTTATTTGCCTGTTTTGGGTGTGTGTGTGTGTGGCAACCACACTTTCCTGACTCTGTCAAATAGCTTTGACTTGGCGCTCCGTTCTGAAACGGCATCAAAGTGGCTCGCCGCCACATTTCCACGCTGTCCCGCAGTCCCTCGCTCCCTGTCATCTACCTCTAAGCCCACGCAACCCAGTACCTACAATCAAAAGGAAATTAAATGATTCATTATATCTTCCCGCCTCCTTCACATGAAAAAACATGAAAAATAAAAGACAAGAAGCTTTTAAAAACACTTGTACAATGCTTTTTATGTTCCTCTCTGTTCCCCTCATTTCTCTCTCTTCCTAACTGAATAGTACATGATGGCACTTGATGGAGAAGAGGAGAAGGAAGAGATGGAAAAAAGGGAGAAAGCAGAAGGAGAAAGAGTGAGGGAGACAGAGAGAGAGAGAGAGGGGAATAAAATGAAGTGTGACAACATATGAATTTCAAATTTCCGAGCAGACATCAAAGTGCGCCATCCGGGGTGTCTCTTCGACAAGGACACTTTCTGATTTTTAATTCCGTTCCCTGATTGTATCGCTGAGGCCCTAACGAAGAACGGAGGAGCAATGCCAGTGAGTGGCATCAGGCAGTGAGAGATAGAGCGGGTAAGGGGGGGGTGGCATAGAGGAAAGAGAGCGTAAGTGAGATCAGAGGGGGTTAGAAGAGATAGGAGGAGGAGGAAGGAGAGAAAAAAGGAGAGCCCCATCCAAACAGAGGCGGCCGGGCCCTTTGTTGTCGAAGCGATCATAGCTCCTCTTTCATCAGACAGAGAGATGGAGAAGAGAGAAGGGAAGGGAGACAGTGAGAGTGATCCAGTCCTCTTTCCGCTGGGGTGACAGGGACATGCATAGAAGGAGGGCAACTTTTTTCACCCTCTGCACACATCAACATCAAGGCTCCTCTTCCAAGGACTTACCATGTTGTGCACACTTTGAGAACAAAACGCTCACAAGCAGCGTTACCGTCGTGCTCGCTTTTAACCCGAAACAATATGTTTACTGTTTACACTCAATCAGCTAACGCCAACACTGTGTTAACACAAAACTGTTATATGTTGCTAATGGCCCTGGCCTGTTCCCTCTCCCTTCTGCTTTGCAGTTCAGACGGCAGCTCTGGACCGCAGCGGACTAATTGCCTGGAGGCTTCTCAGCAGGAGCAGCAGGCCTCTGGCATTCCCTCTCCTGGCAGAGCTCTGCGTTGCCAGCTCACCCTGCCCAGCATCCACGCAACGGGTCCCGTGACCCGGGAGGATGCCCCCCGTGATGGGCGCTCCCCAGAAAGCCCCTTTGGAAACGGATGGGAAACCCCAGGAAAGCAGCAGAAAGGTAGGAAAGCTCAAATTACTGGCGCTCAAATCCAGTGTATCGCTCTCTCTCGCTCACACACTTATAGTATAGACAACATTTTGTGGCGATTTTTCAGTACTTTCAGAACTGTAATATTCATCCCTGGTAGAATAAAATTCAAACCGTGTATTAGGATTTGAGATGAGAACACAGAGGGAGCCTCCACCTAATGAGCGGGGTCGGCGCTTCACTGAAACCGTTTCCCTTCGTTTTAAAGAGGGAACAAAACCAGTTTAACCGGTGCCGTCAATCACAACGATGATGACGTTAAAGGCTCGAGACTCGAGGCTGTTGTACTTTAAAAGTATGCAACTCGGCTCTACAGGGTGCGGGAGTGGAGGCAGAGCTGCCGGCGCCTGCAGCTACGCACCCGGGTTTTCATGCGACGGTAACCTGTCCCCGTATGTTACAACTCGTGTCTCAACACGGGGCTCTGATCGAAGAACTTTTAAAAGGATGCACAGTAGATGAGTCAAACACATTCTCAAGCCAAAGCTTAACCATCCCTTCCTTTGAATCTGAAATGACAATGTGGCAGCATGTTTTGTAGTATTTTTTTCATTAATCATGAGGCCTGGTCTCTTTTCAGCTTTTACAATTAAATAATAAGCCAAGTCAGTTGGAGTTGAAAGTCTTGCGGTATGTTATTCTTAAAGTCTTCAAAACTGTAGACATTCAGCAAAAATAAAATCCAAACTTTCGACTAAACGGTAACATCCTGCTGTTTTAACCGACAAGAGAATTAAGACAGAAGGTCAAACGCACCCTGCCATGCACACCACAACACCCGTGCACACAGATGCGCACACGCGCACACACACACACACACACACTCACAAGGGCCCCTCCTTGGTTGTAGAGAGGGGTGCACGGTGAAGCAGCTGGGAGACGTGGGGCCACAATGGCCCTTTAGGGCGAGACGGACCTAATCCGTCCCCCATCCGACAGCGCCGTTGAAAGGAGGCCTGTCAATCATAGCGTGGCACCCTCGGGTCTCCGAGATGGGCGTGCTCAGATTTAGGATTTACTGTACCCCCTCTTTTCTGTCTTTTCAAAAAAAAAAAAAAGCTCTTTGCAGACAGACAGAGATACATGTACGTACACACGCACATATATGCAGTTTGCTGCCTCTGCGCTGTCACAGCTTCATAAGACCCTGTCTGAGCATATGTGTGCATGTGTCGAGAAGAAGAGATCATCAAAGAGGAAAATGCGCAGATGAAAGATGGGTTTATGCTTTTACATTCTTCATATTTCAAGAAATCTTAACGCCAGATGTGAAAAAAATGCACATCAGACAGAGATTCATTCACATTTTTTTTATTCAGATTATTTTTGCTCAGCCATTACAGAGTGAAATCATACTCCACTTGCTTACAGGACATTGACAATTCAAATGAGCAGTTGTACTTCCAGGAATGACGTGCTGCCTGTGTTAGTAATGGAGACAGGGAATGGGTGATGATCACTTTTGGATACATTTCATTTCATAGGCCTGTGGTTGCCTCTCGCACACACAGACACACATTTATAGACGGAGAGGCAGCAGTACAGACAAGTGAGATGCAAAGTCAAACACATATACACAAATACACACACACAGAGTAAACACTTAGAGGCGTCAGACACTGCATGTAATATGCTCTGGCACAGTGGCTGTGTGTGTGTTTGTGTTTGTGTGTCAGTGAGCCATCAGCTGAGCTGAGCGGTGCTCTGTCCGCTGCAGCCGGGTGATGGTGATCAAATCTAACAGACAGTGAGGGCCGGAGCGCGCTTCCTGCCTCAGAGACGCAGTGAGAGAGGGCAGTAAGACCGCCTCTGGCCACCATTATCTCTTCAGTGCATGACTGTGTCCATGTGAGTGTGACAGTGTGAAAAATAGAGTGTTTGTTTGTTTACCTACTCTGTGTGTGTGTGTGTGTGTGTGTGTGTGTGTGTGTGTGTGTCTGTGCCCTCGCGTGCACGTCGTTGTGCACTCGTGTTTGCTTGCTCATGTGCATGCCTGTCAGTGTATCTGAGAGAGCGTGTTCATATTTGCTGTTCAATATGTTGAAGCCCATATAACTGACTGGGAGATAACTACTGAGCTACATGACATGGCGGGACGATGCTTCTTCTCAGACCGTAATCCCCCCCAACTTCCTGTTTCTCTGTCGAATGACAGATGGTTCATTCATTATAACTTCTGAAGTGGACAAACTTCTCTGCAGCTACATTTTTCTCATTTTCTTTCTCTTCTGTTCACCTCACATCGTGGCACATGGGTGTCTCTTACAGGACAGTATCAGCACTGTGTGTATTCAAAACTCTTCTTTCTGCAGCAGAAAAAAAACATTTTATGTTGTTTAAGAAAATGTGTGTTGTAATATTTCTAGACAGGAGGTGACTCCAGGAAAATGCAAACTTCAGTCGTCTAAGTAGTTTTAACAAATCAAGATTGTTACCAGTAGTACTCTGAGTAACTACTTTACAGTACAGTATAACAGGGTACAGATATACAGAATTCAAAAGTATGTGTGATAATTGATGCAGAGTGTCCAGTCTATCTATTTTACTGTTTTTCATTCATTATTGTGACACTTGACATGGCAAACTTTTTTACTTTACATTTCCTACTGGAGTCAGAGAATTATTCAAACTAAAATCCTTAAGTCCGCCACTAGCCCGCTGCAGGATGTTGCTAAAAGAAAAACTGCCAGGAGCTGGGCCGGCCTGGAGTCCCACACCATTTAACATACTGCCAGCACCACCCCGCCTCTGCAGCCCGAGCAGCCCTCACACTCCATCCACACATCAGTCACTGCTCACTGTGCGCGTGTTACAGGGAATGTGTGTGTGTGTGTGTGTGTGTGTGTGTGAAAGAGAAACAGAGATGAATGACCACCTAATCACTCACACAATACAGCTAAGCCCCATAATGAAAACAGTTGATAAGAAAAATTAACATAAAACCTAAGTGGTACAGAACGAGACAGTGGACATAAATAAAGAGGCTTACGCACCATAAATCTAAACCATAAACACAAATATATACGACTCAAATATATAACTCAGACTTCCTCGTCCTAGCAGGGGGAAAAAAATGACCCTAAAGCATATGTACACATATCTGCTTCATCCTCATTTTTGCTTTTTGCCAGTTCCCGCAGCGCCGGGCCCTCCGCTCATAGCACGGTGCAGTAAGTTTTAATGGTAAATCAACAAAGGGTCGACATGAAAGAAAGGCTAGCTTTCCAGTTTGCAGGGTGAAGAATTATTCATCAGCACTGTAGTGTTGCACTGCAGGCGAAAATCCTGCAGCAGCGTTCCATTTTAATTGCCAGAAAATGACTGTAAATGATACAGAGAGAGAGGGAGACAGCGGCAAAAAAGAGACAGAGGGAGAGAGAAAGGGAAAGGAGAGTTGGAATCAGAGGTATAAAGAATGGGGGGGCACCCCCACCACCAACAGCTGCCCCCCAAATTGAAGGCCGTGGCGATAAAAAGCTATGTGGCAATCAGAGAAGTGGAGTGTCCCCCCAGCAGCCTAAAAGAGAGATAGTGAGGGGAGAAAAGAGGAGAGGAGGGCGAGGGGGAGCGCCATCAAAAAAGGAGTGGTGGGATTAGGTCTGAGAGAGAGTTTACTACGCTCTTTTTGTGCGCCGAACCTGCAGGATTAGAGATAACAAATGTTAGCCGAGGACGGGCACCTGCTGTGAGCCAGGAGGAGGAGGAGGAGGAGGAGGAGAGGAGAGACGACCTAACCCGCTAAAACAGCAGAATGGGCTTTTGTGGCTTTGCGCAGAATAGGAGGAATGAGGGCTGGGGGGGGGGTGCGGGGCGGGGGGGGGATAAAGGGGGCAAAGAAGTGGATGGAACGGGTACAAAGTAAATTTGTAATTGTCAAACAGATGAAGGAGCTGAGATTTTGCGGAGGAGTAAACATTGAACTTGCTAATCTGTGGCCCCTGAAGCCCTCTGCTCGCAGGCGCTGTTAACGCTGTCACCAATATGCGATTCCGTTTGCTCGAATCTCACGGCCCCCTATAAATCCCAACATCAAACTTCACATGAAAAAGAGAGAGCGAGAGAGAAAACAGCACAACAAATTTTCTAACTTTTTTAAGTCCCTCAGTTCTTATCCATCGCCCCTTGCCGTGTCCTAAGTACCTTTCCTTCAGCCTCCTCTCCATCTTCTTTCCGCCCCTCCGCGGCGCTTGGATGTGTGTGGCTGAAATTGCCGCTGGGGCCTGGGGACCTCCCTGCCTGCTCTTTGCAATGACCCCAGCCCAGGAAGCACTCAGACTGGTCAATCAACAATTAAAAGCCTGTCTGTAGCCACTAACTCAATTCAGCCACTCAGCTTAGTGCCCCGTTAGAGCCGAGGCACCCAGACAGAAGCGAGACAGACTCGACAGCGTTGACCCTTCCGCTCCTCCTCCTCCTCCTCCTCACGCGCCACGGCCCGAGCCGGTGTGGTCACTACTGCGCAGCCTTACCGACGTTTGAACTTAAAGGGGTGTGTCTTGAAACGAGCGCTTCCCCTCGGTGGGCAGCAGCGCAGCGGATGCTCACGTGACACGAGGCCCCAGCCTGGACATAAAGGTCACAACCTGGCTCTCGCAAATGTCTCGGTACCTGTACTACACCCTGAGGGTTTAACCCTGCTTAGCGTTCAATACTCAGTTTGACCTTCTCTTTGGTCTGACTTAAGGCATTTACTGTAGTGGCCTGTGCATTAAGAGATGCACACGCTGTGTGTGTGTGTGTGTGTGTGTGTGTGTGTGTGTGTCTGAGCAGCTCAAGTTTTCTCACATGCAGACATTAATTCACGGCAGTTGATTAAACAAGCACTTAAGTAAAAATGAAATATAAACAGACACAAACATATGCTTCCACTCTCACTGGAACACACTGACACTCCTTTACACACATACACATACACACACACACACACACACACACACACATGCATGCTTCACTCACCCCATATGTTTCCTGTTTTTACTGTTTCATCATTCACTCACTGCTTGAAAAAAAAGACTTGGAAATGTAATATAAAAACAAAAGCCAGAGAATAACTGCGGGGGCTGGTAAACGAAGCATAAAGACCCCGAGTGACCGAGGGGAATTATTTGGCTCCATTAAGCAGGCATTAACATGAATTACTATCTAATTAAAATTAAACAGCTCATTAATAACTTTGCGGTGGGGCCCTTAGTGTGGAAGTTCTCCGGAGTGAGTGTGTGTGTGTGTGTGTGTGTGTGTGTGTGTGAGAGAGAGAGAAAAGCTGTGTTGTGTCGTGGCCAAGAGAGCAGTCAAGTGGGATAAAACTAAGCAGCTGCCCCAAAGGAAAGTCAGGGTCTGAGAGGGCTTACCTGTGGAGCAGAACAACTGCTCTGAATTTGCCAAATGCAAAAAAAGAAAAAGATTTTCCTCACCAAATCAAGTTGACTTCATTCACAGGTTAATTCTGCCACTGAAAGGACCTGTGTTAAAACAGAAAGCTGCACCTCTGCGGCTCGCAGGTCCCCTCTTCAGTTTGACCAGGGCCTGTCCTCCCCCGTCTCTTCCCCCTCGCCCCTCTGCTGTCTGTTCTCTAATTGCCCCAAATATATTTTAACAGAGTAAATAAGAAATCTGTTTTTGACTGATGAGAATCTTCTCTAGTCTTAAAAAGTTGTAAAACCATGCAGGCTTCGTCAGGTGAGAACTCCAATTTGTCAACTGTGCATGAATTTAACTAATTTATGATGTAGCTTAAGGGTTTAGAGAACGAACCGAAACCGAAAAAAATCTAAACCCAACAACTACCAAAAGTGAGTTATTCATTCTTCTTCTGTTTCTCTCAGTCTCTCTCTCTCTCTCACTCACACACACACACAAAGCCATGGTCATTCACTCGACTTCAGTCGAGGGCTTTGCAGGAAATAAGACAGCGAAAACACTGGAATGGGGCGAGCAGGGTTTGAAACGACAGACTTTCCGTATCAGGCAATGCACTTGCGCACTTACACGGGCACACGTTGCGATGGCGTGCGTGAGACGCGTCGACTTCAGCTCCCCTCTGTGTCCTGTCGGTGTTGTGGCCTCTGTGTTGGCGAGCCGCTCGGCCCGCCAGGGTCTGTCAGGAGAAGAGAAGACGGGAACAGAGGGAAGGAGAGAGAGAGAGGGAGAGGGTCATTAAGCCTGGGGTCATCATGTTGCTGTTAATGGATGCTTACTGAGGGGGCAGTAATGATGACACGCAGTGTCTGACCGTGTTACGAGGAGCGAAACCATGAACCACGCTTGTTTCATCGTCCTTAAAAATGCAGCATCAGCGTCGAGAAACCAACAGCCCGTAAACAGGTTGGCTAACACCCTCCCTCCTCCGTGTATTGATCACGGAACTTCCTCGTCCAAATCCACCACATTCATCCAAAAGCGAAACCTCGACGACGTAACGGCAAAGTAAGGAGAGGGAACGGTGATAGATAGTTCTCAGAGGTGGTGAGTGAATGACAGGGGGGGGGGTACGGAGTTAGGCCTCAAATGTATGCCAGTGCATGCATCAATCCACCCCCTGCCCCCACCCCTTCTTGCTTCTTCTGGCCAGGAGCTGTTTACCTCTCTATCAGCGGTGCTCTCTAAAAGCAGGGACCCCATCCATATTCACCGGCCTCAAATTCCTCTGCTTATCTCCCCCCCAACCCTTGAAAAACCTCCCCGTGTTCCCCTCTGCACATACATACATACATAAACACGTCTTTATGGAGGCACGAGGCAAACGCGCCGGGCCAGGAGGGGGTCGGGGATAAGAATCACCTTGAATTCAAAGCGGAGGATTGTGGGTCCTCGGCGGGGCGGACGGACAGGCAGCCAGCCACACGGGCTAAGGCTGCACGCCGGCGTGACACACGAACCGCCAGACAGGTAGAAGGCGGCTTTAGGGGATGGGAGCAGATGTGTGCACCAGAGGGCCATTGGCAATTCAGAGGATTTGGAATAGTGAGGTGTGTTGCTTCTGAAATTGTGTGTTGTTGATGATATGCATCATTAGGCAACCGGGGGTGCACGCAGCTGGTTTGTGAGTCAGTCTCTGCTGCAAGTGCAGAGAGTGTCAGACGTGTGGTCACATCGGTGTTGTCTTTTCAAATTCAGACGCACAGACGTTGACATTGTGAACGATTATCTTCGCCTGACATGAAGTGACTCCCACGAACTCCAAAACCTCATGCGGATATAATACATATCTGCTCCGGCCATTTAAACTAATTGGACGGACTGTTATTCCCAACATGGACATGAAGTGGACAAATCACTTGTGCGGCTTTGCAGCAGGGAGCAGGAGGAGACCGGCTGATAAGAACCGAGAGGAGAAGTTAGGGTTCAAAGTGTGCTTGAGCAGAAGCAGACACATGGAGTGGGGGGGGACCGGTACCCCGTTTCCTCTGCAAGCTGCGTTGTTTGGGGATTGAAGTTGGGAACTCTCTCCACTACTAATTGCGCGCTGGTGCCTTTCATGAATATTCATCCTGGCGTGTTCAGACCCCGCCTAATTAGCGAGAGATAGAGGAAGAAACTCGCACCTTTTACCACAAGAGAAGCGTGTGTATGCCCCCCCCCCCCAACCACGTCGCGTTCTCATGGGGATGCTGGCAGAATAGCCCAAGTTCATTAACCAAAAAAAGAAATTGGAAAAAAAGTTACCTGAAAAGCACGGGACGTTTTGGTCTTCAAAATAGATGGGCAAACATTTTTTTCTTTTTTTTCGGTTGCATATTTAGTGCCTATTACGCATGTCTGTCAAGGAAAAAAAACGTGGAAACGAAATACAATTATCTGATTGAGTGAGTTGGTGAATATTATTCTACTCACTGTAGTTTGGGAGGTACATCACATGAATTTTAAAATCTAAACATAGCTTGTGGCAGGTCGAAATGTTCCCCCTGGAATTGAGGAAGACTCCTATTTAACATCTAATATGAGGCCGAGTGTTTTTATTTCAGGTGCTGCTTTTGGAAAATGAAACTTTATTTCGAAATGAAATGTTTGCCTATTAACAGCCTTAGAGAGAGGACTAAAATAACCTGCACTCAAATTGGCACAATAAAAAACACATATATAAAAAATAGAAATTGGCTTCATTTAAATTCTGTTCTGATTAATAGCACAGTGGCTCGTTTTCTTTTATGCAGTTATTTTTTTACCAACTTATTGGAGAGTACAGAAAATGCCCTGACTTCAAGTGATTTCATAATTCCCCTTTTAACTGCTTGTCATTTTGTACATTATTGTCTGTTTTTTGCTGCGCATCCTTACTGTATGGACAGCCAGGCAGAGAGAGAGAGAGAGAGAGAGAGAGAGAGGGACAGGGGAAACTTGGTTACGTGGAGGGTCGATTGGGTCCTATTGGTTGTGGTGCGTCCTACAATCACTGCTGCATATTAAGTAGACTGGGGGAAAGATTAACACGTGACTGACTTTAAAAAAAAAGAAGAAAAGAAAAGGCCCATCACTCTAATAACAATCCCCTAAATTACAGTTGCACAGGAATACACTCGCTGCATTTAGATATAAGCTGTTTTTCGAAAAAGAAAAAAGTAAGATAATTGCATTTGGTCAGCAAAAACATAGTGTTTAGTTAGAATCGTGCCCAGGATTAAATTAGTTTAAATTATAGTGTAAGTTTTAATGTCAATATACTTTCTGCATGTTAGCATTATGTCAAGACATCACGGGCAAAGTAACTCGCGAGAAAGTGAAGAATAAATCGGAGAATTGTGTTTCCAGAGTGACACAAAGGAGACACTTATTTCTCGCAAAAGAGGTCACCCAACTTCCTCGACACTCATGTCCGCGGTTCATACTCAGTGCGCCACGTAATTTCTTTCTTTTTTCCGCGCCGTTTTTTTCTTTCCTAATCCATCATATCGGGTTCATTTCCAGTCGCTTTTCCTGTACGGCCTGTCATTCACCACTAAGTTCTGTGTGATCCCTTTCATCGGGCGCACCATGGAAACCTAGTGCGTCCTGGCAAAAATGCACCTCAGCGCACACAAGGCCATATTCTTTACAAAAGGGGCCAAAGCATCTGGATCTTTCTTTTCCAGCAGCTCCTCGCTGACAAGGCAAGGCACAAGACTGGGTCTGTGTGGCACAAACCGCTGCTTTTTATAGACTGGGAGACACGAATGACTGAATGGCTAACGCATCTTCATTAACTAAGAGCTGCACGGAGCTGCGGTCCCTTATAGCAACGACACGCAGCCGCTCAGGTCTCTCAGGAGTTTAAGGCGCAGAGAAAAGACAGTGACAATAAGAGATGTCCTAGCTGGGATTTCCCATTACCGACTCGCGTAAGAGGAACAGTCTGTCATTGTTTTACGTGTTATATTTCTTATACCTGTAGTGTGCCGGGGATATTCCGAGGACGTTAAATTCAACCTGGTAGGTAATGTTATTATAGTTAAATCGATTCAATTTTAAAATTAATCAATTTAATCATTTAAGTTATTCTTCATGGAGAATTAAGGTAAAATATATTTGTAACATGTATCTTAATCATTAGAAACGTTTCATCACATTGCGAATACCACCAATAAAAAGAGATTGCATTATCACCGTATATCTTAAAATGTGACAGTAAATTGCCCTAAAATAAGACGCAGATAACTCGTGAGGACCCCCCCCATCCCGAATAAACATATAAAGGATGCGCGGATTTTTTTTTTTTTAAACCACGCCTTTCAGGAGATGATGACGAGCACCTGTGACCCCGACAACATTTTACACACACACACACACACACACACACACACACACACACACACAAGCACGCGCGCGCGCTCGCCACATTGTTAACGCTGAAGTCGAGAGTACAGCAAGGACGCGGTCACAGCAGAAAGGAGACAACTTACCTTTTAGTCATGTAGTCCCGGATTAAAATGAACACTGGAGTGGAGCCGTCCTGTAAATAGAAAGAGAATATAGTCGCATGAGGGGGGCGGGGTGGGGGATGACAACAAACAAACACTCGGCAAAGATAAAACGGCAGAGCACTGCTTTCAGGTAAATGATTAAAATGGGACTGTTGCGCCTGAAAACCCTTCCCAAAAAGCTCCAGTTTTAGAAGGAGTGGAACATGTGCCTGATTGCGGAGTTTTAGGCGAATGGAACGGGAGAGATGTAAGATTTGTTTAAAGCCCCGCATTTCCATTTAAGAACGTGATTGTGTTTGCAAAGATCCCTTTCAATCTTCGCACCCCCCCACACACACACACACACCCTCACCACCACAACCCCCCCTCTCTCTACCCCTCAGCGTCTCTGAGGCTGCTTTGCAATTCATAGAATTGGTAATTTGCTATTGGGACAAAACGTGAAGGGAAAAATAATCAGATCAACCGGGAGAGGTAGTGGAGGAAGAAGCCAGGAGGAAGAAACACAAGGTTTCTCTCTTTCTCTCTCTCTCTCCAAGTTGCTGCTCAGTAAAATGCTTCCAAAGGTAAATGATATAAGAATACAGCCTATTTTTGTTGTCGTCAACGGTTGAATGTATCATTTCAAGGGCTGGGGTGATGCAGAACAACTGCAGCAGCTTGGCGGCCAGGATATGGTGTCATGTAAAAAAAATTAAATTAGATTGCCTTGTGATAAATTCTAAGATGTGGCACGTCTGTATTAGTGCGCTCAGAATTTCAAAATAAGATACTGAATGATGTGACTGGATTGTGTACAACATCTGTCACCCCTGTCACCTGTACTGTGTGTGTGTGTGTGTGTGTGTGGGGGGGTAGAAAGAGAGAGAGAGAGCGAGCGAGAGGGAGAGAGCGTCTCTTGGCCTATCATAACTAAGTGGGCGGCGATGATGAGATCACACAACATTGAAAATTACCGAGACAATACAAATAAATGACATATGCGGAGGCTTTGAAATAGAGCAAATGCTTTTCAAATTTGTCACACATTTACAGATTTACAGCAGCATTCAGAGACACATCACGCGTCTTATTTGCACGCCTCTCTCCTCGTGTGGGTGGCTGCAGAGCTGGAGCATCGCGCCTTATAATCTATTTAAAATGAGGAGCGCTATAATCATCAGTGACCAATTATAAAAGGTGCACCGGTGTGTGTTTTTAAGTGCGCGCGCGCGTGTGTGCGCGTTGGGGAAGGGGGGGGGTACCCTTCAAAAAGATCTCCGTACTCCCCCACGTGGTTATTTGCAAAACAACCGATCCGAACCCAGGGAAACCTAATCAAACCCTGCTGCTGCAGCACTGTTCACCTTCCTTGGAGGCTATCTGTGCGCGAGAGTTATCAATGGAAAGCAGGTATACGGAATGAGAGGGGTACTGTTAAAAACTCAAAGAGACATTTAATAAATAGAAACACATGTTTTTCTGTAACATATGTAAGACCGGAGCTCTATTCATCCTGTGCGAAAAATGCGCTGTACCATGCTCTGAAACCCTGCGCCTATTGAATATGTCCCTAGTGGGCTTGAATCGGAGAGGAGCCAATACAAGCGGAGGGGAGGCGTGTCTTCGCTCTTCCCCAAGACCTCCCAGAGCAGGTTGTTGCGTTTTGGCTCTAAAGCCTGGAGACCTCCGAAGTGCTCGTCAGTTTTCGAAGTCGGAGCCATGGCGACAACAGCTCAGTATATTCCGAGGAATAACTCCTTACCGTCTAACCCGCTCATGCATCCGGATTCGGATAGGATGCACCAGGGGACGACCTACAGAGAGGTGCAGAAAATGATGCACCACGAGTACTTGCAAGGGCTTGCGGCTACCAACACGGGACACCCGATGAGCCTGACGCACCACCAGTGGCTGCCCACCTCCAACACCGACTGGTCCAGCGGCACCCACATCGGACAGCAGGAGCACAAAGCCAGCGTGCAGGCGAGCCGAGAGGACCTGAGCAGCGGCTTCCACCACAGATCTCACCTGGTGCACCAGCAGACGCAGAGTGGCCACCATGGTTCGTGGGCGCCCACCACGACGCACCACTTATCCCCGCTGTCCCCAGCATCCAACGGCCACCAGTCGCTGGTCTACTCCCAGCCTGGATACACAAACCTCAACGCAATGCTGAGTCCCCAGCCCGGCTCCCTGCACCATGGCATGCGGGACCCGCTCCACGACGACTCCGGCAGCCACGACAACCAGATGGAGTCGCCCCAGCAGGCGTTCAGCCACCACCAGGACCACTCGGACGAGGACGCGCCCAGCTCCGACGACCTGGAGCAGTTCGCCAAGCAGTTCAAGCAGCGGCGGATCAAACTGGGCTTTACGCAGGCGGACGTGGGCTTGGCCTTGGGCACCCTGTATGGAAACGTCTTTTCTCAGACCACTATCTGCAGGTTTGAGGCGCTGCAGCTCAGCTTCAAGAACATGTGCAAACTTAAGCCGCTCCTAAACAAGTGGCTGGAGGAGACAGACTCAAACACTGGCAGTCCCACCAATTTGGACAAGATTGCTGCGCAGGGCAGGAAACGAAAGAAGAGGACCTCCATTGAAGTGGGGGTGAAAGGGGCGCTGGAAAATCATTTCTTAAAATGCCCAAAGCCATCTGCTCATGAAATCAGCACTTTAGCCGGCACTCTGCAGTTGGAAAAAGAGGTTGTCCGTGTTTGGTTTTGCAACAGAAGACAAAAAGAGAAAAGAATGACACCAGTGGGGGTCCCTCACCCGAATATGGAGGACGTATATTCCCAAGCAGAGACCCCTCCTCTACACCGCACACTACAGAGTCCTGTGCAGTGACTGTTTTCATGAACAATCTGAGCATTTCCACGGGGGAATAGAAAAGAGAAAGGGACTATGGAGTTTACAGTATTTAAGTTTGGCTTTTGTTTTCCAGAGAGAAAAAGAGACATGGAAAAGTTGAACAGATGAGTTTTGCCCTTAGTATTCGGAGATCGTCATGTCCAACAAATAGATGGCAAAAGGGGAAAAAATGTTAAGAAAAAAAATCACGAAAAAAAAGAAAAAAAGTTCGCTATTACTGATTCCGTGCGCATTTAAAGTGAAACAAAGATCTTTATTTACCAAAATTATATGGAGGAGACATGCATATAAAGTAAATTTGATATCCCATGGCTGTTTCAAATGGGCAGTAATTAAATGTGTCAACTGAGGCCATCTCCTCCTGGTGTACAGTGAACTGTTGGCGCTCACCAGAAATGAGGTGGTTGCCTGAAAATGATCAACACTGGAGATGAATAGCCTACACTGAATGAACATTTTTTTGTTGCTTTTTTCCAGGCGTAAACTGATTAACCAGATTTCTGAATATTAGTGTATGCTTTCAACTGTTAAGTGTGATGTTTTGCTTTGGAAATATTTTTTTTAACTTTCAGTGTCTCTCTCTCTTTCCGCAGGCTGTCTATTATTTCTGTCGTTATTTTTTTTTTGCTATAGGTGCTGTAAGTCATCAGATCAGCCTCTAATTTATTTTTTATTATTATTGTTGTTATTATTATTATCACTATTATTATTATTATGTTTGCTCATAGTGGGAGTCAATTGGTGGAGTAGTGATAAATTATGGCACCGAAAACACTCATGCTTAACGTCAGACACGTTTCAGAAAAAAATAATGTCCAGTGCAACAGGACGTCTAAGTTCTGACTGCATGCCTTAAAATAACACATTTAAAGCTTTGCAGCTGATCACGTCGAAATTCGTAAACAGCACCAGACGCTGAAAAGGGCAGTTCTAAACAGGCATCTCTAGTTTTCTTTGAGGAGGAGGATCGGTTGTTTTCAAATCATTGTTTTCTTTGCATGGAGCACTTATTCTTTTGTTAATATTGTTAGTATTATTGCAGTTTTTTACGTTAGGTACTAAAATAGGGGAGTGGAGCTGATCTCAACAGGCTTAAACACAATTAAAAACAAAACAGCAACCCATGTTTACAGGTTCCTGGTTCTCACCACAGAGCGCTGTCAGCTCACACATGCTTACTGCCTCTTACCCTGTTGTATTCCAAACATTTCAAGAAGAGATTGGTCAAATACGAAATGAAAAGTAATAATAACTCAGGTAACTTCAGTGCCCCATATCGGAATATCACGCCTGTACATGATTTGTTTTCCCTCTGTTTTGTATGTTTTAATCTAGTTACAACCACACCGTTTTTCTTTGTCCCACACGTCCACTGTATTATATTAAAACGCTGGATTCGGAGATAAGAAAATAATAATTCCTTAAGGGAAAGCGATGAAGGGACTTATACTTTAGATATATTTATTTTTTTTTCTCACCTGAAAGGAAATCTGAAAATCTCATGCGTTGTTGTGTCATTTCTCAGTGTTGGACCAGTCCAAAAAGCCTACAGCAGTGCTATTCAATACAGATGAGGGAAACTTTTTTCCAAGAAAAAAATAATAATAATTAAAAAAAAGATTTTAGAGAAAATGTTGCCAGGATTATTTCCGATATGTAAATATGTCCAATATGTAAACTTGTATTTGTTCTGAGATATTGTTTTGTTTTTGTTTCTTTCCGGGCAGTTTTGTACACTTACTAATTCCAAGAAGATATTTTAATATGATTTCCTTTATGAATCTGACCATTTATATATATATAAATATATTTATTTCTTAAACGTGTTTGGAGCTTTTTGGTTTAGCTCTGTTAATGGTTATGTTGCAGTGGATTTCAGTCTGTTTTTTTCTTTTTGTTTACTACATTGGTTGTATGTTGATTGCTAAATGTAGACTGCAAAGTCACATTTATATTTATGTTATAGTAATATTTTATTACTTACATAAAACATATATACAAGAAATGGTCTTTTGTCTTCATTAAGAAAACCAAACCACTCGTCCTTTTGTTGCTGTCTGTTGTAGCATCGCCAGACAAACAAGATAAAGATGATCATAAAGTTTAATGCTGTTGAGTGTGCTGAGCATCGGTTGGCGGTGAGCGCACCATGTGTTCAATTTAAATAGCAGTGATTCGTTATGTAACAGGGGGTCGTTTAAAATCAGAAGCTGTGTACATGTGCTGTTGAAGGGGAATAGACAACAGTTTTTTTTACCTCAGGCCTTCCCTGCTAAGTTCACAAGTCTCTGGCGTTGTTCACATCTTTGTGTAATCGCAGTATTAAATTGTGCAATATTAATACGAAATTACTGTCTTTTCATTGAGTGATTATTATTATTATTAGCGAGGCCCCCGGCCATATTGCATCTGTTTTCCTCATATACACCACCGACCATCATTTGTTGTGTTTTAAGCATCTGAAAGACGAACAGCGACGAATCTTTTGGTGTGAAGCAGAAGCACCTGCAGGACAACAGGCAGTCAGCCTCGTTTCTAAAAGATATGTAGAGAGAAAACACATTTAGGATAAGCAGGCCCTGAAGTTTAACAGGAGCGAGGACAGGCCTGCATTCACAGGCGACATATTCTCATGTTATACATCACGTCCATTTCCTCGAAATTGTGTTTTTAATGTAGTTTTAAAGTTAGGCCCGTTTGTTGTTCCGTATAATCACCGGCCACAGCGGCAATGCGGACTGATTCTATACATTCTCCATCCTCATATCAGACCAGGATAGTGTTGGGTTTCATTGAGAAATTCGGTGAAGGGGATTAGAATTTTTTAGCTCCCACCACCACCACCGTTCTTTTCATTAAATCACTGTGAAAAGTTAGAAATGAAAAAGATGTAGAACAATAGGAAAATCCCCCATTCGTAAAGCGTACAGAGTCTGAAACGTTGACTCTTCAGCATTTACTGAGGCCGTTGCTTTAATTATCAGGAGAGAGTTATTTCAAATAGTCATCAGCTGCACATTTATATTTTAACAGGGTATTTTCTCAATGAGAGCGTCGTTATCAAACCCGAACACGCTGTAAAGAAGTTGGAGGTGGCATCCACTTTCCGTGGAAAACTCGAGTCAGATTTTTGGGAACAGACTTTTGATCGGCTGGTGATCATTTCTGTCCAATTTTACACATCTTTCCTTGCAACGACGCCAAAAGTCCAGAAGAACTTCTCCTTCAATTTGCGTAATTTTATTTCTAAAGATAAACGTGTGTGCATCATTTTACAGCTGTGACACGCGTTGCAAAAAAAAAAAAAAACCCAAACAAACTGTAAGCAGCAAACCACAGCATATAAGCTTGTCGATTTTTTTCCTCCTCGGACTTTAGTTGGTTCTGTGATGCAAGTGGTAACAGAGGCTTTGCAGTGGCAGAGGTGGTCAAACAGAGAGAGGAGGCCAGCGTTCAGGAGCGAGCGCTTTCCCAGAGAACAGCGAGTCGCAGGCGCCTCCTGCTGGCGAAATCCAGGGACTGTAACATCAAAGCGCCACCTCAGTTTGAGAGAAACGTGAAACTGTGCCGACAAAAGCCAAAATATAGTAATGAAAAATATATATATAACAAGATCACCCATGGTGGACGTTATTCCACCCAGCTGTACACACATACGCACAACAAACATGCACGACAAGTAGCTCCGCTTGCCTAATCGGCACACACCTTACAGAACCCACACCGGGTTGTGTTTGTCATGTTAAATATGAAGCTGATAGATAAATCTGGATGTGGGCAACACTTTAGGAGGCAAACTGTTGCGAAGTATAGCCCCCCCCCCCCCCCCGCTGACCACTCACAGGCCTGTCTGCCTCGTCGCTGTCACATATGAAGAGACGCCAGTCCAGTTTTAAAAAGTTTGAAATGTGACTCGCTCCGCTCAGGGATTCTCCCCCCCCCAGTGTCAGGACAGGCTCTCATAAGCCACTGAGTACATTTGAGTGACCACTGCAAAACAGACTGATGTGCAATGTAAAGCACAGAGGCCTGCAGAGTGGGCATAGATGGTGAAACAGAAGGAGTCCAGATGAGAGATCGTCGTGACTGGTGCCAACTGTTATTTTTTATGATGATATGCAATTTTTATTCTGGGCCGTATGGAGGGACACAACCTCCATTATGCCGATGAATCAATAATACATGAGGAGAACTCATCACTAAACAGCAAAACCCAGCTATTTGACCCACCAATCGCCACAGTTCACCTTCTCCCTCTCTTCCCCTCTCAGCAGACCGCTCTCCCGCGCTGAGTGGGCCTGCAGAGCAGCTCCGGCCTCAGCGACGGCGTGCACACGACGCCTCCTTCATCAGGTGAGTATCGTCACACAGGAGATGTGGATTAGTGATGATTAGCAGGGATTATGGCTGGTTAATGGTGGGAAAATACATTAGGAACCATTGGCTCCAGGAGGGGGAGGGAGGAGGGGATTTCACTCACGCTAGCGGATTTGCATTGATCCACAGCAAATGAATGAGGATTAGCAGCATCAAGCTATCTGCCAACAGATAAATAACATTAAGCGTATTATACGCCAACGCCTGTTATTAATGACATTACAAACAGCACTACAATGCTGGCAATTATGGAAATAATAGGAGCGGCTGAATAATGTACTTGGTTGGGATTCTTGGGATTCCAGATCATCCCCGTGTATGAGCCAAGCTGCTTACTGGCACAAAAGCGTTTGGTTTTTTGGTACCACTTTCTAAAAGGCCATAATGTATTGATGTTAATTTCTTGCTGCTTCATAGGCCAGTCGAAAGAACAGTTTTTGGGTTGCCAGGTTGGGAAATGAACATCCTTTTCCAGCTTAATTTGTCTTTACGTCTATCATTTTTCATTTGTCAAGAAGAACCCTTCAAAGTCCAGTTCCACTACTTTACTCTCTGGGAAAGAGCTGCAGAGCACCTGGACCTAAAGCCACTCATTAAAAACTTGTTAACATATCCAACTCCAGACTTATTAGATTATTGTAGTGGGGAAAGCCTTTATTAAGTATTTACTCACTCCCTGATGGCCCAGCGAGTCCATAACCCGATAACCCCAAATCTCTCCTTCTTAATTGCTTATCATTGATCGATAGAGTATTAATACATTTTTTTCCACCATTAGCACTCATTAACAAGTAGCATTAGTAGAGCATGGTGCCATTTTCATGGTACCAGGAGTATGTGAATGTCTTCATCTTGCTGCGACAGATTAACTGTGCATGTAATGCCAATGCATGCATAGCCACAACATATTGCGCGCGCTCACATTTTAACCTGACGGGTGAAAGAGCCCGTAGCTTTCTTACTCCCCATTACTACCTCTTCCTCCGGCTGAGTTCTCCTCTCCTCTTTTTGCCGTTTATGTAATAAATACTCCCCTCCCACAGTGAGTGGCAGAGAAAGGGGGAGTGGGGACTGGAAAAAGAAGAGAATAATGCATTTTTTCATCAAAAATTCCTTCTCTTCCCTTACCTCAAGGTTTCCTCCTCTGAGCCACTTGAAAGGTGGGCAACAATGTGGCCACACAGTGAACACCTAGTTACCATATGAAACACTCCAGCAGTGAACTGGAGGAGATGGAGAAGGGAGAGGAGAAAGTCTTGTGTTATTTATGATACCGGGCCTTGTAGCTATATGGGTTCCCCCTTCATGTCTACTGCGAGGTATGGCCCCCATATGCGAAGGGGGTATAAGTGCGGCTTCAGAAAGTTACTCTCCCTTCCCCTCCGCCTCACTTTGCTCCTCACGCGGAGGTTTTGAAGAAGAGAGGTAGCCCGTCTCTCTTCTTTCATGGCTTTGAGGGACATTTTATATCGCCTCAGGTGTCTGTCAGTGTGACTAACAGTTCTGAGAGTGGAGAACTAATATCTCAAGAACTTGCCTCCAGGCAGCAGCACATAGATGTTACTGTTGGTGGCATGCAATGAGAAGAAAGTCATACTTTAGAGACGTTGGGCTGCAGCAATTACTACTGATTCAGTGGGCTGGTTGGTATTAAACAATGGCTGTGACAGCCTTAGCAGTTGATAAAACACAGTGGGGAAGCAAAGATAAGCGCAGCCAGTTGTACTGCACAAGCAGCCTTCATTTTGTAGGATGTCTGACAAAAGCTTGCAAAGGAAGGAAATCTGCAAGGGATAGTACACCAACCAAACAAAGCAATGATTATAACGGTTTTATTTTTTTGGTCCTTTCAGGACCTCACAACGCATCTGAAATCCCACAGCACAGCTGCTGAGGAGGCCTTTTAGACTACTGCACAAGGTTGCAAAGTTAATTGTTGCACCTAAAAGGACATGGCAGTCCCATGTTAAAGGTTGTCTCCTCTTTTCACCTTCAAGCCTGGCTTTTGTCAACTGTAGTAAAGGCATCGCGGTGCCTCCTGACTTCAATAACAAGGTTTACTGCAGAGAAGAGGAGAGGCAAAGAAAAGACAAGGCCTTGCAGTAAAGAGACACACACTGGTAAACAATAGGAAGGTCATCTAACCCTGGAGCACACTGAGATGTTCAGGGCCTTCTTGCCATCAAGGGTATTCAAAAAGGAAAAAAACATGGCTATTCAGATTTCGCAAATGTATAGGTACAGCAGCTGAACACCCATCTTTCTGCATACCCTGAGCTGCTCCATTGTTTCGTTAGGGAGACATATGGACAATTCAGGATTGGATAGCAAAAGATTCTCATCTAGAGATCTTGGCAGTGCAAAAGTAACTGAGGAAGTTCTAGTCTGAGCTACACTGTGTGTGTGCCAGCCCTGTAATCCAAACTCAAACAGTATTCTTTACTGTTTGTCCTTTACCCATGACTGATCCGTCGTGTTACGCGTGCTACAACGGATATTATATTGTGAACCCCTGCAAATTGGAGCTGGACAATAAAAAGATCATCAAAGATGATCCCGCTGCCCCCTGACGGTCGGCTTTGCCCCGCGATGCCGAGTTCAAAGGATGAAGATCGGTGGGCAAATGAGTGCCGTTGCTTGGCGCACAGTCAACTGAAACAACAACAAAGATAAGGCTGGTGGAAATAAATAACTAAGGATGGAGGAGAGAGGATAGGAGAAAAAAATGGGGCTGGGGGATGGGGGGGTGGTGGTGTAGACACAGCGCAGAGATGAAATGGAGACCTGCCACTGTGCTCAAGGACACCGCGTGCCACTGTGTAATTAGAAATGTACACAGATGATTTGGATGCAGCGATATGATTAGGCAAAGCAGTCCCCAGTCTTAGGCCTAATCAGCTCACTTCTGAGAGACACTCCAACACTGCTGGTGTGTGTGTGTGTGCGTGCATGTTCACACGCATGTGTGTGTGTATGTGCAGGGAGAGAAGCGGGAGTGTTACCCATTGCTTACTCTCCCCTCACTGCAAGCTCTGGGAGGGGACCCAAGAGAAACTGGCATACAGACACCTCAGCACATAAAGTTAGACATGCAGATATGGGGGAAACCCACATGGACAGAGCATGCAAACACATAACATGATCTTTTTACAGTGACAATCAGGGCAACTGTATATACTGCATCTATGTTATGAGCTCTCGCTGCTGAGACAGTGTCAAAGACTTGCAATAGTGGAAACAGCGTCAGATTGGCATGATGAAGAGGAGAACGTAAGGAGAGAGCGATCGTAAATGAAGTTCGAAGGAGCCTTCATTCATGCAGGTGTTCTGTGACAAGTACAATCTGTGAGTCATGATGACCTTAACAAGCTTGGGATTTAAGATTACGACGAAAGAAAACATATCACGGCTGCACTATGAGTCAGCACCCAGGTCAGACTTCAAATCAGCCTTCTGAGAGCAACGCATTTTGAGGTCAGCTCAAGAAGAATTGAACAAAACCACATAAACTCCCAACACATATGTGCCCCGGAGCTAGAGGCCGGGACATGCACAAAAGAGGCGATGCTCTACAAAGACCTGGGTAATGAGCAGAGGCCAATTAAAAAGAACTGCTGCCTCCTACTCATCTACCACCTCCCTTTCTCCTCTTCGCTCTATCTGTCCTTCTGTCTCTCCTCCTCCAGTGGCTTGTTATTGATCACCTTTAACCCCGTCTCTCAGTGGTGTCAAAACTACCATTTAGGCTCATCCCTTGGGCTGAGCATGTGTCGATTGCACCCTGCCCCATAAATCATTACCGGGAGCAGGGCTCGGGAAGGTCTGGCCCGCCTGAAGCGCAGAGGGGAGGCCTGACTTTCACAGACACGTTTCGGCAGAGCCCAACCCCATTCCCTCAGGGGTCAAGGGTCATCGATGGTCCCATGGATTAGCACCCAGACACCCCCGCTAACCCTGGTCTCTCCAGAAAGCCCACCTCCATTCCCCCATGGGCCCGGCAGTAGCACCCCTTCGATTTTTAAATAAGACAAAAGGTCAGCCAGCGTCCTGCCCTGTCTTCGCAGTGATCTCCCTCTCTGTACGTGACCATTCTTCTTTATTAATGATGGATCCTAATTTTTCTCTTGTTGCCGCAAACTGAATGAGGGATGAGCAGAGTGTCAGGTAAAGGGAAGTTCACAGAATGATATGGTCGAGAGGAGTGGGTGGCTGGAGCTGTGGGCGACTCGAGACCATTGTTGTCACCGTCTATCTGCGTTGTCCTCATACAAACTCCCCTCTACCTCCTCCTGGGCTGGAGGCGCCTCATCGCCTCAGCACACGGCTGCATATCAGCCAGATGCTGCATTCACCCACAGCCCTCCTCCTCTTCTCTTCCCCTCTCCCTCCCCCTATGCCTTCCTTCCTATGTAGAGAGGCAAATTAACAAATCTCTCCAATCCACCCTCTCTGTCGATTTCCCTCTAATCTCTCTGCGTGTCCACCTGCTGCTCTCCCTGCAGTGGTCAGACTAGGTTAGGTTCCCCTCCGCAGTCAGAGACAAGGGGGATGATGGGTACAGGTGACAGGTCCTTTGTTGGGGTAAAGACTCATGACCCATGGGTAGGCAGGGAGAGGAAGGGGTAGGGGAATCTATCACTCACCTCAAATCCAGACCCGTTACATCCCTCTGGATAGTGTCTATTCGGTGGTCGTTTTTGTCATCTTCTTGTGTCAGTTTACAATTAATGGTGGAGCTTAACCATATACAATTACTGAGATACTTCTTAGTAAAGGTTTTTGCACTCATTCAATTTTTCTGTGTCTATCTACTTCACTTAATTTTACAAGCAAATGTTGAATTTTTATCCACAACATATATTTATCAACTAAAATTAATAGTGAATACCTTGTGGTATTACTGCTTTTCTTAAGATAAAGAATCTGAATATTTCCTCCATGCTGGTAGGAATAAATATTTTTTTTTGTTTTAAATCTTATTTACATCCATTTAAATATGATTGCTGCAGCTGCGTAATGTGCCTGTAACAGAGTGAGTCACAGATCACACACGCCAATCAGCTTGCGCTGCTAGCTGCTTGCATATACAGATGAAAGGTGAGCCATTGATGTTGTGGGGTGGGGGTGGAGGTGGAGCTGGTTGGTGGTGAAGTGGAGCAGAGGTTATGGATTTGGTGCCCATTGTTGGTAGGGGTTCCCATGTGCTACGCCACCCACTCTGCCCCACCCACCTCTCCCTGCGGGAGAGCCCCTGCCAGGGGGTGCAGGCATGGGACAGGACACTCCACCACTAAGGGGATTAATTGGTGTGGCACCTCTTTGGTTGCACATGGCCAAAGCAATTAAATAGTGGCCCTAGGCCTTCAGTTTGCAATTACTAAACCTGTGACAAAGCAGCAAATTGGGCCTTTCTCTCCATGCTTATGCCCACATATGAGCGCGTATGCCAAAGAGATGAAAGAAATTCTGCATGTGTCTGCAGAAGTTGTGTGAATAGAGGGAAAATGACGAGAGGTGTGGCGGCATCAAAGACACAGGGAAGGTGAATGATGGGGAGTGAGGATTTTAGACATAGATTCTTTTCAATCATTTGCTTATGTTTGTATATACAGTACGTATCCATGTGTTCCTGCATGGACATTTGAATCTGCCATGTGCGGAGTGTAAGCTGGTGGCTTTCTCATCTCTCCCACTGTCTCTCCCACTCCCTGCAGCCGTCAATTAGTGAGCCCGGGTGTGCGAAGGCCTCGTGCTCTTTCACACGAGCCTTTGTTGCTTCTCTCCCCCTCTCCCTCTCTCTGTCCCTCCCCCCCATGTTTGAAGATTGAGAAAAGACACAAGGCAGGTTACTGTAGCTCCTCTCTGGGGTATTGGTTGCTGTCTGCCCCTCTGTAAGCCGGCCCGGGCCTGAAGCAGCAGACCAGAGCGGCCGCAGAGCCTTCAAACACAGCAGGGAAGACACAGGCCTGGCCATGGAAAGCCAACCTCTGTCAGAAAAAAATGGCTGTGTCAGATACGCCATCACCTCTAGCAATGCAGAGAGCTGAATAGTCCCTGCACAATATATTGTATGTGTATATATTCTGTATAGATGCAGTATACAGTATTTGGTTTGTGTGTGTATGATGAAGAGGAAAAGCAGGGGCAGGACATGAATCCAAGGCAGGGAGGCAGATGAAGAGGGTGAATTTGGGAAGAAAGGAAAGGGGTAAGGAAAGGAGAAGGTGGCTCAGGAAGAGAAGGAAATGAAGTGAAGGAAAGGAAAAGGGAACAGAGAGAAAAAGGACAATGAGAAGGAATAGGAAAAAGGAAAGGAATAGACAAAGAATAAAAGAGAAAAATGGGAACTGTGTAGGGAAATTTAGGGAAGATAAAGCGGTCTGGATGAGGAAATGCCATCATATCTTTATATGTTCTTAGTTTTATCTCCCTTTTTTCCCTTTATTTATTTTCCTTGATGTCATTCAGGCTAAACAGCTCTAAGTAATCTAGGTGAAAAAATTACACAAACTAAAAAAATCTTTGAAAGTATACGAATTATCCCAAAAAACTGCATTTTTTGTTTGATATCATATACGCTGTATATATATGAGCCAGAAAAGCACCTCCCCATTCAAATGTCACCCTATTTTTACCTGTTATCTGGCAATGTGAAAACTGCAAAAGAGCATTTCCAGGTGCTACATTGAATAACTAACAGATTCATTCAGAAATTCATAGTAATTGTTCTATTAAATACAATTTAGCCTTGTAGGAACCACTGAATATAATTTTATTATTGGAATGCAGACAACCTTTTGTCTAGCAATGGCCAGACGTGTTCACCCCCAACCGCCCAGCAGCCCTGGCCCCTTCAGCTCTCCACCCCAGCCCAGATCTCTAGACACTGGGCTGGAGAGAGGCGTGAAGAAGGGGGCCAGACTGCTAACCATCCATCACATCCGTCTGACCCACCCCGCAATGCTGAAAAGACCACGGTTATCACTCACCTCTGACACAGTCATCGACATTTGCCCTTAGAAGCATACACATACACCAACTCACACATAAAGAGACGCCGAAACACACGTATAGACCCTCTGCAATGTCTCCGCGGTCACTCCAAAATGTCCCGTCACCTCTTGTCCTTCCCTCGATTAAACTCCCATCACCATCCATCAGCTCTCATCATTCACAGAAATGCCAACACGCTCAAGACATCGCTCCAAACAAATAAGACTGTTACAAATGCTAGGTAACTCCCAACAGGGACCAATCAGGTTAGCCTGCACGCTCAACTAGGAAACAGTCACTTCCAGTCCTCTAAAACGGCTATGCAAAGCTAGTGTCAGCTTCGATTGAGACTGGTGGGGGGGCCTTTGTGCTGATCTACGTTGGGCGTTACAATAGCTTGTATTGTCCCACTGCCTCTCAGCTTTATTACATATGTATGTGTTGATTGCTGCAAAACAACAATGCTGTTGCATGGCATTAAGCAGTAACAATAACAGTGATGCTTGGAGCTCCTACTCAGCGTTGGATGTTTATCCAACAAACCTCTGTGTTAACGCCCAGTGCCCCATGGAGGGAAATACCAGCAGCAGAGCCAACTTGAGAATATCATGAATGGGAACTGCAGTATATTGAGTACTCTCTATTACTGAAGCATATTTCAGCGAATTTAAACGTACACACTGAAATCAATTACAGATTAGGGATGACTAAGTGTACTTGTTGTCGTACATGTACATACAGAGCTTACAAGTCCTCTGAATATCTTTTAGTTTTGACTGTGCACAGACGGCTTTGTCTGGACAGCGAGCTTTGTATCAGGATCCAGTGAGATCCATATTGTGTCGATGTGTGAAATTGATAGAGCCCATGGCACAATGAACACATATGAGAGAGCTCAAAGGTCACCTGGACCACCCACGTCACTGTGGTGTAACCAGCCCGTGTGGAATGCCAGCGGGTCGATGTGCTCGAAAACCTTGGGTTTGTCACCCTGCCTAACCCCCCCGAGCATCGTGACACACCCAAGAGGGCCAAGCTATGTGCCACCCCCGCCGGCACCCTGTGGTATCAGAGACCTCCCCACCCTTGGGTCCCATTCACACGAAACCACACATGGGCGTACGCAGACAACAGCCATCTCTGATGCCCTTCTGAGTCTCTCCGCTGGCATTTGGCTGGAGAAGTTTAGAGTGTGTGCGTATACGTGTGTGTGTTTGTTTCAGTGGGGCGGAGTGCAGCTGGGGAGGGGGGGGCTGAGGTGACAAGACTTGTGGTGCAGATGTCCCCGCTGCCAGCAGAGCCTCATGAATGGCGGCTGTTGTGATGGTGACGGGGAAACGCGTTGGAGGCCTGGCCTACGCACTCCAGTCATCTGAATGGCTGGAATTCAATATGGTCGAAAAGACAAGCTCATGCGTGCAGACTGGAAACAATGTGCCCTCTTTATTACTTTTTTCTCTATCTTTCTGTCACTCTCACCCTTTCTTCTCTGGCCATCAGTCATGCCCCCTCTGTAAATGTAGCGGCAATTGTCATTGTGGTGGTTTCAGTGTGACACAAATGTTTCTTGGTACCTTTAAAAAATTGTATATACATTATACTCCATAAATATATGACGAAAAACATAAAAACTCATTTTAAATAATATATTAAATGAAGGAAATAATTCTTAGAGGGTGAGGCACAATCTGTGGAAACAAAGGAGCAAAGATGGATAGGAAGTCACGGTGTAATTGATTTGAAGTGGAAATGTTATGATTGATCTATTGATTAGCTCTCTGCTGGTCCAGCCCTTTTTAACAGCAGGCACACGACTTCACTCAAGGGACCGTGAAGCGAGGAGCCTCAGAGAACGCACACGCATTCTGTCGCTCCATCTATTTACCATGTGACTGTCAGGACCATGAGACAAAGGAGAGACAGGATGGGACTGCTTCTTCAAGCTCCGTCCTATTAAACATCTGCTCAGCCGATCTAAGAAGTTAATGCTTGGTCAAACACATTTTGTGACTCCAAGGCTGTTTACATCTCAGAATTTGCTGTCACACATCAGCACTCTCCAGCTGATGTCATGTGACTGATATTCAGCTGACAAAAAGACAGAACATGTGATGAAAACATATTCTTCTTCACTTTCTTCATACAGTAAGAAAATACACTGCTGCTCTCAGTTTATCCTTTTTTCTTCACATTAGATTTTTTTGTCAGCAGTTGATACATAATACATATGCAGCTGAACTAGATCACAATAAGACTGTTCCACAGATACACAGAGGACATCAGCAGCCAGCCTTTGTCCCAGTCAATGTGGATGTAGCCTCACACACTGGCCATAAAACAAAAAATTAACTCTTTAATGTTTTCAGTGACAAACGTAAAGTTGTGATTAACATACACCTTCGTTCCAACAGAGGTACAGCCAGCTTCCATCTCTTATTAGCGACAGTGAAGTGGATGGACAGACTAGAGTGAGCTCCTTTATCCTGACCCACAAACACATAAATCACTCAGCTCTGACCCACGCAGACACACACAGGGGCAAAGGCAGACAGTAAAAGTCCGACGTTTCCCGAGAGGGACCAAGAAAAGGATTCTTGTTTGAAGCAGGAAGGGGTTATTGTTCACTAGATGCCAGGGCGTGGGCATCCAGGCACAGATTAGCTGCAGGGAAACATTATCTCTTTGGCACAGTTTACAAGAACCAGTCTGGCCTGGCCTGGTCGAGTTTGGCCATCTAGGTACTTTATGTTCTGAGTGGCTCTTGTCTCCCATAAGAACAAAGTGAGGGCTTGTTGGAGATGCCCAGAAGGGGCGAGTCCCTGCTCTCCTCCCACCTCCTCTCCTCCTTTCTTTCCCTCCCTTCCCCCCCTCTGGCCCATAGACCAACTGCGAGGCCGCTGGAGTTCAAGCCCGGCCACGTGCTGGCCATTACACTCCCACAATGACCTTGTTGAGCTCAACATTTAGAGTCCCATAAAAACATTATTGTCCGGCTCCTGGGATCATTTGTCCACTACCACAAAGTCTCAGAGAAAAATCAAAATGTTAACCCCCCCGGGGTTTTGCGGAGGCACATTTTTCAGATTCTGCCCCTTCTCCTCCTCTCTACCCATCCACCCCCCCGGTACCACATTGCACCCACACTGACGTACTTTTCCACTGGTGCCCACGGGGCACTCCTACGGCAGCACATTCAGATATGAAGAAGGCTGCCTGGTCAGATCTCTGCCACATAAAAACAGACATTTTCTGTCCTGTGCTCCCAAAGAGTAAAACCAACAATAATATCAATTCTCTTCTGCATACATCACCATTTCAGCCTTTTCCCACTCTCATTTTATTAACTTTCGGCCACAAATGTTCCTGTTTGTCATCATCCATCCATCTTTCCATCCATCTATCCTTCCCATTTCAGATGCATAACTATGGACCCATAACAGCTAGAAGTCCCTAATGGTCATTTAGTCTCTAAATATGTCCATTTCACATTGGCCGGGTGCATGTACCTGCTGAGTGAATGGGCAAGGTCGTGCCAGCCTATTAGCCATATTAAAAACCAACCCATTATGGTAATTGTGGAGGTCTAATGCATGTACAGGTTGCTTAGCGCCCATGTATTAGCTCTGATAGATGACTAAGTGATTAGCATTGAAAGGTACATTATAGTACAGCACTGCTGTTTGCCCCCGTGCTTGCCGTCCTCTGATCCCGTCTCTCAATGCGGTGACCTCAGCTGTGGACACTCAGGTCAGTTATGCACGTCCCTGACCAAATGTTTGCTGCTGGGAATCAGAGTGACCGCTGTGGACAAGGACGTTCGTTATTCACTGTGACACTGACAAAGAACTTTAACTTTTTCTTTTTTTCTTTTGAGTGCTGAAAAATGAACTTAATTTCCTTTGGCCATCAGGACTGATTGCGGTCAGAAATGGTGGATGGCACATGTTTTGTCCTCATTACCTAACCTTACATAAATGGACTTAAAATGCGCATGTAAATGCAGAAACTGTGAACACTCTGTACTCCAGTTCACTAGTACAACACACACGCGCAGTCCAAATGAAAAGTACATCCTTATGATTATGAGACAGAAAGAAACAGCTGTGTCTTTATTGAATAACTAGAGCTCATCGACAGCACTGTCAAATTCTTTATCATTTTAAAATAGCTGAACATATTTCATTATGAAGAATTGAGATATCGCAAAATCAAATTCAAATTCAAATTGCAGCGAAAATATTGAATGAACAATGTGGGAAGAAGGCAGCAAAACCCCATAGTTACACTGACAACAGTGTTAATACCTCACTACAAGTATTTTAATTTAGAAACCCATAAGGGAAATGCTTTGCCTTGAGTATCCAAATCACATTTCATTAAATTTTACCATCTGTCTTGAACCACTGGCACCCACCCCAGTCTCCAGCTTACTCCCACTCCAGAGCTCCCATCCCCTGCTCTGTGAGCGGCCCTGACTGGGTCTCTCAGGGAAGGGGAGCACATTCTCCTTTCATCCCCTCTTAGAGGACAAACATCAGTCCCATCTTGCCGCCCATCCATATTCATGAGCTGCTTATAAATATCTGATAGCAGCCTCGCTACAGCTGTTTAGCTAGGAGAGCAACGTAAATCGCGTCGCGCGTTCACACACACAAACACGTTTTTACGGGAGTGCTCACGCATGTGCAGGCATGCACATGCTTAAACAAGTACTGTGTGGTTCTCCTTTCTTTGCACACACGTACATGTGCTGGTCTGAGACCAGATCTCGGCCCCTCATCTCCCAGCAGTTCTACCTGCCTGGCCCTCTGATAGCATCAGCTCATTGCAGGGCTATCACTCTCTCTCACCCTCTCTCCCTCTCTCTCACTGGTTTTAATTAAAGCGTAAGTGTGACTACAAAATGAGAGAGGAATCCTTAAGTGCCTTATTTACCTTCCCTCTGACAGGGCTCACGCTTATCAGTGCAGCGAGAGTACTGGAAGCAAGAGACAGGGACTTCTCAAAGGCCTGAGTAATCGCTCGGGCCCCTTTCCCCTCAACACACACACACACACTTCCTCAACCTGAGCATCACCCGCTTCGTGACGCCTCTCTCCGTATGATGCATGTGGAATACAAATGTTTCGCAGCGCTTCTCGTCAGTCGTCAGAATTTAAATTATCTAACGAAAAATACAGTAGGCACAAAGAGTTTAACTAAATCAACATTCGTAACACCCCATTAAGAAAAAACGAAAAAAACATGACAGTGTGTGCAGGGGGAATTTTGTATGTTCAGCCATGTGGCTGCAGCTATTAATGCTAATTATTCTGCTATTAATTCCAAACTTTTTTTGCTGTTGCTGGAATATATCACTTCCTATGAGCCAGGGGATTTTTTCCCAGGAACGATGTAAATGACACCCGTGTGTGTAAAGCAGCGTTGGTAACAGCTCATAAAACTGGCATCAGTTGTATCACTTATGTGTTACATGGATCGGTAAGAAGATTAGATGGTAAATCTCCCTCATATTGGACAGGCTGAGTGTGGAGTGTTAGGTGGGAAAGCGGCTGATCCCACACAACGAACACAATGGCATCACAGGCACTGAGGAGTGGCAAGGCAGAGTGTGTATTTTTACTGTAACTGTCATTGTAGGAGTAAAACAGCTCAGATGCTTATGTTTACTCATTCAGAGTTTGTTGTTCAGATTATTTTACAATGCACTTGGAATTTTTCTTTTTCCATTGTTTCAATGTCTCATATTAATTAAGCCTGATTTAATTAACTTTTGGCCATGTAGGGGCAGTGCAACCAGCTGTAAATACAACACTGACATATGATAGCCTTGTAGAGTTGATATGATATTAGCAAATAATTCCCTATATATACACAGTACACACACATTCTGTGAGTGAACCAGAACTGTATTCCTTTGGAGCCATAACAGCAAAATGATGAGTTGAACGTAGAGCTAAGGGAAGCTGTAGATTCAGATGATTAGTGACTGTGGGATTGTCGCTGGGAAATGACCCCTTTCACATTAATTTCATCCTTTACTAATATAAGACCACTGATTAGAGCAGCATTAAATCTCATGGTTTTTCTCTTCTTCATTTTTAACCTTTGTGTTCAATGAGAGAGAAAGTTTTCCGTATGTGAAAAGGAGCCTTGCAGCCATTTACAATGCAGAATCCTCGAGAGAGGAAAACAGAAGGGGCCTTTTTTTCCTGGGGCTCCAGATTAGAACAGTGATATGAACACCTCCCTATCACTGTCTGCTAGTAGCTTCCTAATCACATCGCAGCCACTGATACTGAGGCAGAAACAGAACGTGAGAGGGAGGCACAATCTTGGAAATCAAATGCCACAATCCACCACGTGCTTAGTATGGCACAGATACTGCTGTAATATTCAGGGGTGACATTGCAATCGGTGGACAATACTGGCACGGCTTCCTGCACCTCCAGGAAGGTAGAATCCCCCAAACTGCACCTCTCAGGAACTTCTCTGGTGCTTCTCCTCTTTTCTTTTGATTATTTTTTTTATTTACTGGTACCTAACTGCTTGCAGTCGCTCCTCTTCTCCTCCAACTCATTAGAAACATTAGAATTGCTGATGCTGGCAAGAAAACACATTTTGCTTCGGTCTGAAGAATATCTTTGTTCTGTTTCCAATACAAATAGAAGGAGATTTAAATATTGCTCCTCTGGAGTGTGCCTGTGTGGCTGAGTGAGAGAGGGAGGCAGGCAGAGCGAGAGAGAGTTTGAGTGCGCTGTGCGCGTCGAGCCGACGATTGGTTGTGCATACGAAAGGAAGAAAAATTGTGTGAGCTTGTGTGTGTGTGTGTGTGTGTGCACGTGTGCGACTGGATGTGTGTTCCCAGAGGGTATTTCTGTTTCTTGTGGGGTGTACAGTTAAAGTGAACAATAGGCAGTGCTGCACTGCACCCTATGCAGAGTGATACTACAGAGCAATAACAAAAGGCAGGAAAGCTTTGTAGTGGAAGCTGGAATTCTGGATTTACTTTTGGAAATGGTTGAAAATGCTGTGAGCTTTCAGCCATAATGATCTTAAATATCAATGATAAAACCAGATGAAGGTCCCGCAGCCTGTTTTGCCCGTGGCTTTGACCTTCCAACTGGATGAGTAACAGAACACACTCGTTGTTACTCTGCACTGCAACAGGTGCGTTGGTTACTTTTTTTGGCCAAAGTCAGAGCGATCAAAACAAATGCACAAGGCCGAAGGCAAAACAGCAGGGAGCTACATTTAATTACACTTAAACAGAGGAGGAAATTGAAGTATGAGAGAGGTGGAGTGTAAAAAAAAAAAAAGAACAAAACAACAAACAAAACAGACACAAATACTAGGTGGAGAATTGAAAAGAGAAAAGGAAGGGAAGGCTGAAACTAGCTAGCTTCCCTCATTAGCCATGCAGAGCATCTTGGCTCTTCTCCCACACCTCCCGGCTCATCATCGCCTGGGCCCTGGCTGCCAGCGCACCCCCACCTCCACGAACCATCTCTCTCTGCCTCATCCCTCCCTGCCTCCCCTTCCAGCCCCTATAATCACACCCGCAATCACAGCCCCTAATTAGGTTAATTAATTTGTATCAGCCCTTGTAGGGACTTGGCTGATGAGGCAGCCATAATAGCTTCAGAGATACCCCACACCCCCCACCCCTGAAAAAAAGAGAGAAAAAAAGAGGGGAATAAATGATCTGATGCAAACCTGTCTGTGACAAGACAGGACTATAAACCATGGGGTCACATTTACCTCCCCACCCCCAACATCTCTGTCAACTATGTCTTTTCTCCCCTCTAACCCCAACCCCCCCCCCCCAAACGCTCTTGTTATTCAATAGGGGTGACACTGACACCTAAATAGTGATATATAACCCATCACGTCACAGTGCTTCATTGTGTCCTCTGGAACGAAAACATCCCGTATCATAATAATTGAGTCTGCATCTTCCCAGTGACACACTTCCACGTCTACAGAAGTGCAGTGTTTTGCTTGTTTGTTTACACTTGCGCAGGCTGTTGTGGCATGCCAAAAGTGGGAGGAAGAGAAAAAAAACGCGAACGGTATAATAATGATTTTCTTGGCGGTATAGTCTCCATAGTCGTCAGCGAGACCGATCGAAGCATCACATTACAATCAGCGGCCCTCATCGCCCCTCATCAGGCCACAGACGAACAAACTCTGATTAGCAACCCTCTGATTACGGCAATCACCCAGGCTAAACCACGCGCAAGCACTGTCCCCCCACCACCGCGCACACACCTCCAAACACCTCACCACTGACAGACAGGCTAACACACTGGTACCATTGTAATGAAGTGAAAAGCAACATGAGCAGAGGAAATGAGCAGATTTCATAAACTCACACCTTTAAACTTTTTATACCATAATTAGCACATATATTCAGGTTTTTCAAACGCAGCTAAACCCAGCTTCAACTTCAACTTCAGTGTCTTCAAAGTCTACGCCACCTGATTGGAATTTGTGGCTGAGATGGCAAAAAGTCGCAGACATTACCAACGACATTAAACATTGGTTGTACCCTTTCACACTGAAGACAAAAGCCAGATTTAAGTGATTTTCCTCTGACATCAAAGGGGCTCTACAGTATCAAACTCAAGTACAGTGTCTCATATGTGTATCACCAAAATGCTGCTAAACTTCAAAACACACAAACACCTACCCACACACATGAACTGGGAGCATTCAATTGTGATGCAAGCAGACAGATACATAAATATACGTACACACACACACACACACATGCATGCATGCAATCTCGGGCAGACAATGACACAGGGAGGCTGCGAGACAAGGACAGATCCGGTAGTTAAAGCGTAATGAACACGTCCCCGAGGCGCGCGCCTGGCATTCCCCTGAATGATGGACTGACAGTAATACGGGGGCAGATGGGTGCGCTCCACACCCCGTTCAACGCCACACACAAATACACACATGCACCCCCCCCCCCCCAATGTATCCTGTCCCTCTCTCCTGCAGAGATATACCCCCGTAGGTCTGATGTGGGGGTGGGGGGTGGGGGGGGCACTAAGGGTGCTGTGTATGTGTGTGTGTGTGTGTGTGCTAGAGGCGGGGGGCACAAGTACGAGGCCCCCGTCATGATTTAGGCTCCCATGCAAATTTAATCAATTCGAGTACCTCTCACCAGCCAGGGCTCATTAGCGGCAATTTAAAAAGAGGGCTCTGTGATCCCCACCTCATTGCATGAGCCAGACATTCAGCTCAGGCACACACACAACGCACGCACGCACACATGCACACACACAAACACAAACACAAACACACAAACACGCTAAGATACACATACACATCCAAATAGTGACACAAATACACAAAAACACACGCACGTCAGGGGCACTGTCAAGGCTGTAAAGATTTTCCTTCAGACGTCTTCCCCCTGGCATGGAGAGGGACCCAGCCTTCACACCAGCCACCCCCCCGTCCCCGTCCCTCCTCTCTATCCACTACTTCAAAAGCCCCATGACACCCAGCTTCAAGTTAAAGGAGAGAGGGATCCGAAGATAAAGACTACCTCTCATCCCCCACCCCGCGCATTCTGAGACACCCTCCCAACACTCAAACCCCAGGCTACCTCTCTCTTCTCCCCACCTCTCGCTCTCCAGCTCTCCGTAATTGGAGGATCGATTAGCACCATCCTTAGCCATCCTTAACCTCAGCTCTGTGCGCCGGCTTTGGAGCAGGGCAGAGTTGTGTTCGTGAATGAGGTGGGCGGAGGCGCAGCACTTGTACTTTGCAAGGATCAAGTGCCAGGCTGAAGCTATGCAGGGAGGTCGTTGGCGTCCTGTATCATCTCATGATAGAAAAATACCCACAAAACAACCTGCAATCACCTGAAGATAAATTAAAGACTTGGTTCACAAAGATTACACAAAAACATTTCTGAGCTTTGGTTTTATTTGCTCAGATCTTTTAGATATCTGTCTCTGAGACTGAGGTAAACGCTAAAACAAATATGTCAGATTTAACTACTAAATCACTTTCCATGAACAATGTCTCTCTGGATAATGCACAGAACCCATTGTCCACAGTCATGGCCCACATCATGGGCCTATTACTTCAATAGAAAGTAGTTCTAATGCTCACAATTATCTACTGTGGCGTAATTTGCATATTGAGGAGATTGAGTTTGACTGATGGGAAGAAACACAAAAACCTTGGACGATAAAACCAAATCTGCGTGTAGGTCAATAACACTTGTGATAAGTCCGAAAAATGTAGTTGTCGATTTAGGTAAACTGATCTTCTAAATTGAATCAAATCAGATCCCCCAGATAAATTAAACTAAATATCTACTACGGTTGTACTTTTGCTGTAACTGACACCTCATGCTGCTTGAGCAATACATGCGTATTTAAAATGTAGAATTTTGGATGTACAGTTTTGGATAGTATTTAATAGACACTGGAATAAACACAACTGATGACAAATTGTTCCCCTTTTTAAAGGACTAGGCTTTTTCCTTCATGGATCTAATAACTAAACTTGGAGAACAAAGGTCTATTTATCGTACCCTCTCTTAACCAGGCCGCACTTTCGCTCTCAGACGGTTACTACATATCAGGGTTAATGTCATACCCTGCAGCTGTGTGACTGCCACACAAGCACTCCACTTCTAACCCCCCCATTCCAAAAATGACTATCTGTCGGCAGAGCTCCAGGGCCATTAACTTTAGAGATTGGGACAGGATGGCCTGTGCGAGTCGACAAATGAATTACGAGGCTTTTGACAATAGAGGAATGCCTGTCTATATCTTTAAAATCAGAAGGTCGCCCACTGCCCACCCCTGAGCCCTGCTACTGCACCCCGGCATAAGAGCCCC
The DNA here is from genome assembly GCA_016785225.1 of Psettodes erumei. Taxonomy (NCBI): domain Eukaryota; kingdom Metazoa; phylum Chordata; class Actinopteri; order Pleuronectiformes; family Psettodidae; genus Psettodes; species Psettodes erumei. The sequence goes on along the minus strand of JAFBJZ010000354.1, from coordinate 2,741,650 downwards.
GTTGCCGGGGGGAATGAAAGGCGAGCTTGATGAGGAACAGTGGCTCGTCTATGTTCGGGTCGCACAGTCAGACAGGGGTCCCGGAACTGCGCACACAGTGTTTTGACCCCTGGGCTCTCCTCAACGACCTCCACCCCCTCCGCTTATGGACGCTGGGCCCGAGGGTCCCGATACAGGCACGCTCTCTCAGTGGTGTGACGCAGTAGCACAGAGGGCATGAGGGTGGGAGAAAGGCGTAAGGAAGTAGGGGAGGGAGCGTTGGCAGAGGACGTCAGTCACTTGCTGCTTACGACACAATTCTTACATGAATGGTCAATGTGGAAATGCCAGTGATGAACTTTGTGCTGGGCCAGCAATGCAGTGAAATTCGCACATGCGTGTATATTGTGTTTACTATGTGTCCACTACATAAAAAAAATCCTCACACTGTGAACTGACTTGAGGCTTTTGCTTCTGTTAGTTCTGAGTTTTAAATGAGAGCAACCAAACCACCCACCATCACTCTCCCTGTTTTGGCCCGTCCTGAGCTGTTGGCTCACCTTTGTTTTGGTCAGCAGTGTTTGGGCCAAGGCCTCTGGTCCCACTCCTGCAGCCCCTCCACCTCTCGCTGCGCCCGCTGACATTTTCGCCTGGCTCCCTCTCTCCCCTCTTACCCTCCGGTGGCTCCCAGGAGAGGCTGATGGATGGGCCCTGTTTATGAAGCCGCTGCCACCACAGTGATCAATCAAGCCTGGGTCACGGTGATCCGCTGCTGGGCGCCAGGCATTCAGTCTATTCTGCGCTATAAGCTCAAGAAAGTAACCACACATAGTTTGTTAGTATACTCAAATACATGACCACATAGAGGTGAAGGCAGAAAGACACCCCTGTAGAGAAATAGAAAGGGACACATTTTCTTCAGAAAATGTGTTTGCTGTGCCTGAAATGTGGTGTTTCAGCACAATTCAGGGACCCTGGAAGACTTAACTTAGAACAGGGATCAGGGCTGATGACAGGAGGATCAACACAAGAGCTGGCCTTAGTGACAGTCAAACCAGGCACACGCAGTCAAACTCTTACACCGAGACATCGGAGCTTATCCCTGCTCCACCATGCCACTCAGTCAAACTGATTAGCACAAACACACACTCCGCTAACTCACCACACACTATGCAGCTATGTAAGGTGGACTGTCTTGTGAAATTGAAAAGATGTGGCAAAGATGCGGGAATGACAGCCCTCATAAGGCCTCGTGGAAGACACTGTGACATGTCACAGTAGGAAAAGCAAAGGATAGCATCGACTTGGTGAATACACACTTGGCCCAGTGAATGAGTAACCTGTAGAAACTCATATAGCTGTAACAATAGTTAGATGCATCTCTCAAGGAAGCCTTTTAATGGAGGTGTAGCTGCGGGCAATGAAATTAATAATTAGTCATTTTGAATAAAGTAAGCTAATGAGCAAGCTTCGGCAACAGTGTTGCTGTCCATGTTTGCTAACTGACACCTAAATCATACTTAATTTTATTAGCTGCAGCTGTGCGTACCCTGCTGTGATATGTGAAAATGGTTTGTTGGATGTGTGGGCTGCATCCTAAGTCAAGGGCAGCCACAGAGGCTCTGCTGAATGCATGCCTCAGCCCCAACAGTGTGTTTGTGCACTCATTGTCACTGTGGGAATCCGAAAATTTCACTTTTATCAACATGAAGTTACCCGAAAATTTCTGACGTTGTGGTAAAAACCAGCTAAAGTGGACATTTACCATCATCAATCCAAATTCACATACAGTGTGAGCTGTGATGACAACTGGCAAACAATGTGCCAAGTTAATAGAATACACACTGATCAGCCCCAACATTAACCCTTTTAAAACCTCGGGGATCACTGGGGTGTATTTCAAATAACCGTAACGCCTAATCATTCAAACTACCCCTGAAAGCTGTGAACAATATAAAATATATCTATTATTTTGGTGCTAAAAGGGTTAAAGCCACAGACAGGTGAAGTGAATAACACTGATTATCTCGTCTCGGGGCACCTGTCAGGGACACCCAGGACTCACTGATGTGCACGGGGCATGAAGATTGACTTGTGTGGTCTAGACCCACGGAAGAGCTGCTGTAACAGAACCTGCTGACAACTTTTAATGACAGAGAGCTGTCGACACAGGTCATCCCAGTCACTGCTGAAAGCTCCTGCAATGGACACGTGAGCGTCAGAACTAAACCATGGAGGAATGGAAGAAGGTGTCCTGGTCAGATGGCTCAGGTTTTCCAGGGGTGTGCATCATTTACCTGGGGGAAGAGATGGCGCCGGGATGCACTATGAGAAGAAGGAAGCTCTGGACAATGTTTTGCTGGGAAACCTTGGATCCTGGATTCGTGTGGATGTTACTTTGACACATACCACCCACCTAAACAGACCAAGTACCCTCCTTCATGGCAGCAGTATTCCCTGATAGCACTGGCCTCTTCCAACTGTTTTGGCAGCACAAAGGCAACCTACGCATGAGGTACGTGGTTTTAATGTTGCCGCTGATCGGAGTGGACCACTATTTCTATGTGATAAAACAGCATATCATTGCTGCTAACAAAACCAGTGAAGTTTGACAAGGAAACACTGAAGGCAGCATCAGCTCATATGCATTAGACTATGGAGGGCTACTGCATCAAAAATCAAACTTATCTGTGGTAACGACTGTAATTTGACTCTGACATCATAAATGGTGGGTGGTTACTCTAGTAACCCAGCTTAGTCTTTGTATAAGGTTCTGTATCATCACCACCAATATATTTTTTTCAATGAGAGTCATAAAGAACACTAATGCCACCTACTGGTTCAAGAGTGAACTGCAACAGCTCAGCTGGCCAAAGCAAGCGCCACACACCACATCCAATTCAGCCTGAGGCCTCTGACCTCCACACCCCCCCCCCACACACACACACACACACACACACACACACACGATTTTAAGTCTCCTACTCCTCTGGCAAGTTACCTGTATGTCAAGAAATCACATCAATCTGCATGTTCTTCTGATATTTATTTGAAAGAACCTAAAAATCTTTGATAAATATGTACAAAATTGCACAGCTGCAACACTGTGAGGAAAAGAAAAATGATCCCGTGTCTGCGATCTCTGCTATGGTCTTGAGGTGCAGTATCTCGTTGGCTAAGTTGCTGTTTTCTTCCTAGTATGATGGTTACCCCCAACTCAGCGCTTCCTTTTGGCCTCAAACTTGTAAATAGCTGCAGCACTGGTCGTCTCCTTTTTTACCTTCACCTTCTTAGTTTTATCCTGGTGCACAGAGGAAAGGGAAAAAAAGACAAATACTGTCTATTTGACAACTCATTACTGAATTTAAGATGTCCAGCAAGAGCACAATGAAGACATTCCTGTCGTTATTAAGGACCCTCTCCTCCTCACCTGTAGATCCTTGCGTGTCTGGATCTTCTGGCTGATGACGAACATTTTCTTTTCTCTGTCGATCCTCTGGGAGAGGAGCTTATACTGGTGCTTCCTCTCCCTGGCTAGCTTCTGCAAGCACAACAAAACATCGAACCATCAGTGGAGGGAACTGCATAACCTTAAAAGCACCGCAGTGTAAATGAACAGTTCATTCATGGAGAATTGAAATGTGGAAGCCAGAGAAGTAATTTTCCCCTTCAGACCTTTCAGCGCAGACATCTGTCAGTAAAGATAAAGATAAAGTAAAGGTGTGATCTGCATTCATCAGAAACTCAGACCTGCACAATGCGAGGCGCTGTGGCTCCCTGGATGCTCTTAGTCTCCAGGGTTTTCAGAGTTGGCCTGTTGTACACTCTGTCCACCAGCTCAGGAACTGTGTCGAGGTGGTTTGCCAGGTCAAATGACTGCACTGAGGAAATGGAAAAAAATTATTAAAACTTTTCAACTTGAACACGAGGACTAGGGTAGTGTCAATTAACATTGCTCATCAATTAATATTTATGATCCAAACATTTACCTTCCTTTTTGGAATCCACAAAAAATATGTGTCTGTTTTTTTGTTTGCTGCTTGCATCCAGAAGATGGAGCTCTGCTTTCAGCCTCTCAATTTTCTGAAAGCAAATGATGAACAGAGGGAGATTACAGAAGGGAACAACAGGCACCAACAGTGAGAGGTTGGTTCATGGGTAGAAGACATCTGTAATTGAACTATTTTTTCTACTACAGATTTTGTGCACCAGTTGGAGCTGTAGTACTTAAGTAAAATGCCACAACAGACACACCTCAAGCAAAATGTATCCGATACTGGAGTTTTCAGGCTGATACTGATATTGACATTTAAGTATTTGAAATACCAGAATCTTTGTAGAGTTCCCTTGGATTTCTTTTTAAAGAATTCTGACCAAGCTACATATGACACAGGGCATTTGACAGTTAAAAGATACACTTGTGAGTGCTCTCTGGCGCACAAACTAAGTAATAGTATAATACTATTTTCTAAACATATCAAACCTAGTTTGGCCTTTGTGTGCTGCAATTTCATGATAGAGCTACAACCTCCATCACATGGTGGCTTTTGTGTATTGTTAATGTTAGAATGCGCCAAGAGGTTTTTTTTAAATGAAAGTTATATGTGATATTATTTATTTTTATTGGTAGTTTCAGCTTATGTTCCTGCAAAGTAACTGACAGTAAAGTCTGTTAATGTGGAAAAGTGTACTCACCTTAGCCTCTGCAACCCTTTTCATCTCCACATATTTGATATCCTGCGTCCACATCACTTTTTTCTGCTCCTCTGTCACCACCTCCTCCTCCTTGGCTTTTTTGGCTACGTGAACTCCATCCTGCCATTAAAACAAGGTATACGCATGAAAGCCTCAGATCAAAACCACGCACAACATATTGCGCATCATCTCTGCTCTTGTGTTTGGATGAACATGCACACCTCGGTGCCCTGATCACGTGTGTGAGTTTACCTGTAGCTTAGAGTTGATCATCTTGTAGTAAAACTCATCCGGGTTCTTGTCCAGGGCTTTCTTTCGCAGAGCAGCGAGAGTGTTTTGCTTCTTGTGGTAGTCACTGTTATGACACAAAAAGACGACAGAGTGAGATCACTAACGGGGTGTTTGGCAGTAAGTGTTTTGGATCCAATTGAACGTGGATCTTGGATTAACTCACTCTGCGCGGAGTTTGTAGTCTTTCTTCTTCTCCAGTAATCCCAGATGTTTCCTGGATCCAGGCTGGGTGAACAAAAAACGATGCAGTTTAGACACGTGATGCACATTCGGTGTATTATAGTATTACAGCCTGTGTCACAGGAGCATCACCTCACATTTGTGTTCGGTTACAATCTGTAAAGTTCCTGTGCTGGCTAACAACACACACTGAAAATGCTCACCTGAGATCTTTCATGGTGGTTTCTCTGTCGGGATTTCAGCGCCTTCCTGAACGACGACATGTTTGTGGAAAAAACGTCCCCAAGAGCGGTAAATTAAAGTAGTTCAATCGAAGGAGATATGTGTATATAATTACATAAACCTACACACACGTTAGCCTATTTGTGTGCTTCGGGTCTAGCGCTTCTTCCGTGGCGGAGACACGTGGTTCCTGTCTGGTTTCCGGTCGTGTTTTCGTTTCCCTGTCGCAGATTCGCAACTCGACTCGCCGTGAAAACCTCTTCGAGAATCACGAGCAGTGGGCCTGTTGCACAGTTTTATTCACATAAAATAATAATGCGTATTTAGCATTTGTTACTGAAAAGGACACTGAAGTGTTTGGAGTTATCTTTACGGTAAACTCATGGTTTCAAGCTCATGGCGCGGGTTGTAGAAGCGCGTTAAAATCACCGGGGGGCGCTATTGTACCGAGTTTGTTTTTTCATAACTATGTTTTGTGATGGGACCAGTAGCCTGATGCACTTTCCCCATACCCTCAGATAAAACTGAACATTACACATGTGGGGTCACAGCATCAGTATAAATGCAATGGTGGAAAGTAGTCAAGTACTATCAAAGAGTATTTCCATTTTATATTACTTTACATTTCTGTCACTCTGCATTTCAGAGGGAAAAAGTTTTTACTCCTCTACATTTATTTAACATTTAAGGTAGGGTGAGATTTTACAAAATTGTTTATTGTGTTTATGCATCAGTATTATGAATCTATGCCGTGATTTTACACATAATCAAATATTATATTTTTATTAATGTTGCAGTGCCATATTTATTTAACTAAAGGGTGTCAATGCTTGTTCCACCACAGGTGTTATGTTTATAGCCTAGAACATTTAGAAATGAGCACAGGGATGGAAATACAGTTACATTTGAACAAGTTAATGACCCAACTTCCTCAATCTTTTCTTATCTAATAACCTTAACCTAATGTGATTTAAGTTCAAAGCCCTGTAATATTTCATTTGGCTTTAAATATTCAAGACTAAAAAAGTTGCATGATAGGGCTTACTGGCAAATGGAAACGGGCTTAATCATATTTATCCAACGAAAGACCAACACAATTGCTATCAGTCATTCTCAAGCTGTACACAAGCCAGGCTTGGCTCCAGAAAGACCTAAAACAAGTGAGGGTCATCATAGTCCTGCTGACTTAATATGTTTTGGCTGCACCAAATTATTTTGGTCATTATAATGAGGGCCTGTATTTGCCAGAGCGCACAGTTAACACTAATTGGTAGCAAGTTTATGTTTTTCCAACATGGACATTTACTGCGTGTTTCCCCTCGGGTTCCAGACCCCCGTTTTGATTTATGTCCAGACCAATAAACCTAAAAAAGATTAAATAGAAACTCTCTAATATTTTTTAGAACATTTGTGTGTCCGCTCAAACCAGATATAAACTGCAGCCTTCATTTTGTTGTTTGTATCTCGCATGTAGAACTAAAAGACTATGATTTTAGCTCACATACAATATACTTTACATATATATATATATGGAGAAATTCTGTGCAGCTTTTCTCCATACTGAGAGAAAAAAAGTATTGCTGGAACTTGGAAGATGAGGGGGTCACCACTCTGCTCTGGGGAAAACAGCTAAACAGCTATCCACTTCCTGACATGATTCTGGGGAGAGAAGAGACAAAGGCAAAGCCGCAATGGCACCAGTCCCCTAATCTCACCCAGACTCCCTGCTTTTTGTGGATGTGAGAAGAAGCCAGTAGGATGGAGTTATATTCCACTCAACATCCATTTTCCCCCATTGCAGCTCACTATCCCTGCTCTAGCCGCAAGGAATTTGTTTTATACGTGTGAGATTTGCCCGGCATGCAGAAATGTTTTGCGGGTGATGAGACCTATGAATGGGATCAGTGTTTCCACATTATGTCACAGGCGTGTTTATCAGTCTGATGGCTAATGACCCCGATTCCTGTGAAGGCTTGAGCCCAAGGCCCGACTGGTTCACCCACCCGGGGCACAAACTTGTGTTTTAACTAGACAAACAGAGACGGCAGCTTGAGCCAGAATTTATGGGTTAAATGTCTGTGTTCTAACTTATTGGGCCCCGTGCTGTTTAATTTATGTGAGTATTTATCATTACAAGTGAAATGCCCGGTGAGCCACGGCAGGGGTAAATACTACTTTTGGAAATCAGGGGCTTGTAACAAGCTGATGCAAGAGCAGGAGGACAAGAGGTTGTGGGTTTGTTCAGGGTCAGCAATGGAGGAATGCCCTTGTGGGACAGATGCAGAGCCGTTTGGTTTTCTAATATGACCCTGTAAAAATAACACTGCTGACATATTGTAAGACTGCAACACTTGGGCTGAGCTCAGGGCTTTGGTATGTCTCCCCTGACCATGGTTGGTCCTCATCTGCAGTGAGCTACCAGGCCACACCAGTCAAATTCCTGAGCCAGTAGTTCCTCGAGTGTGATTACTTAGTTGCATCTCATAAATTTTATGAACGGGATAAGAAACACCATCAGATGGATTCAGTCGTCAGCCTGTCAAGTTGCTATTGTGAAGGCTTTGTGTGGCTGTTTACTTAAGAGTACAGTTTTGACATACTTGTCCTTTACTAATTTGAATTTTCTGCTGATTTACTTTTTAAGATTACAGATTTATTTAAATTATTATGTATGTTTAAAGTTAACATCAAGGATCCCCAACCTTTGTAATAATGTCACACTTTTTCCATTTCATTTGATAATTGGTACTTTTATTTGCATAAACTGTTTGAGTATTTTTTACCCTGTGGTGCTGCTACTTTTATTAAAGTAAAGGATCTAAATACTTTTTCCATGTGGGGTTATTGGTCATTCCCATCCTCACCTCCAAATATTCCCCTCCACATCTTGTTGCCCGGTCCCCAGCTGTGACAATAGGTGAGTTCCTGGGTGGGATTCTCACCACAGTGCCTCAACCACAAACTCTTGTAAAGCAGAAAAAAATGTCTGTAATTAAGTGCCAACACGTTGCTTATTTTCCCTGCTTGAGTTTTCAGAGTGCGTATTGTAGCGTGGCCCGTTGAGCGCTCCAGACAATCACAGCAGAGAAGTGGTGAGAAGTGAATGGGTTTCAGATGAGGCACAGTATACCTCAAGTGCTCTGTAAAAAAGCTGTTATCGCTAATATCATCAAACGTTCCTCCAGCTGATGGTCCTTGAGTGTATTGAGTCCATCTTTAAAAGCCAGCACATGATTTCGCAACCCACCTGAATCTAAGGCTTCAAACTCAGTGTAAATGCATTTTCAGTATCTATACTCCCTTTTGATGTTTTGTGCATCACACCACTTTGTCCATTTCCTCTTTGAGCCATTTCCTCTCATCATTGTGTATGTGAGGAAAATAGACACAAACTCTTGGAAGTCATTCCTACATATTACATAAGTGGGACCTTTAACAGCGTAATTGCTTCATTAGTCATCAGGGTCATGATGCTTGTTAGAGTTAATTTCACTCAGGTGTTCCATAATCACACATCCAAGAAAAGAGCTTAAGGTTTACAGCATAGCACTAATTTAAATTTCATTTGGCAGAGCATGAGTGTCTTTTACAGTTTCCAGTCTGACAGTTTTTCCCACAAATCATCTCAAGCATTAGAAGCTTTCACTGATTATTCAGTTAACCTCTGTTAACCTTTTAATCTGTTTTTCAAAGGTAAAACAGAGACACATTGCATGGAAAATAATAAAAGGACCTTCCTTTAACTTTTTTTGAGGGAAACAGTGAGGGAATCATCAGACCAGTTGGCCCACCATGAATTGACAGGCGTCTATCCTCTAATTTGTTGCAAGCAGTCTGACGGGACCACGCCTCGGAGTGTAAAATTAGAATTTATAATTAGGTTGTGGGGAATAGAAGGGTCAGACCAGTACGGATCACACTCTTTCAGTTATCATAGGACCATGAAAGGCGAGAGTCACATGTTTGGGCAGTTATGTAAAAAAAAAAGGAGTCTAATTTGAGTAAGTCACCTGAAACATTTTTTTATTTGACAATAAAACGCATAAAAAGGAAGAATAACATTGATGCCAACACAATCAAATTTGCTGAAATTTACAGTGTGTTGAATGCTCATGATTTTCAGCGTACCAAATGTGTTTTAGAGAATTTACAGGTGTTGAGTGATGTAAATCTTCAAGCATGAAAGTTTGAAACAATGGTGATGTAGAACCAAAAACAGTTTTTAGAAAGAAGCTGGAAAAAAAATCCACTGTCACTTTCCATGTAGTGATTACACAATGATTTTTTTGTCTTTTGTAATATTTTAAAGCACTGACTTCCCTCAAAAGTCTTACATCAGTGACAAGTCAGTTTCCATATTAATGTCTTGCAAATCCTATATCTTTATTATTATCTACTGTATGTGTTTTAATGAGTAATTTCTCCGAAATTGCAAGTCCAAAAATCACAGTAGTTTGCAAAAATGTTTTCTTTCCAATCAGATCCATCTTAATAATCGTGAAACCAAATGAATAATGCCACTTACCTCTAAGTTGTACATTTTAAGGTGTGGTTGGGTGACATGCCTCTGTGAGTGACTTCATTAAAGCATCATATATGAGATATGATGAAGGTACAAGATTGACTACACAGACAGACAATGTTGAGTCAAAACTACTAATTCCTTCATTCATTTATAATTTTGGGAAGGAACAGTTTCCATGGTTTTATTTTTCTTTGCTTGCCAACGTACAGACAAGTGCACCAGTACCACTCACATGCTTAGCATGAAGACTGCAACTAGGGACCAGTAACTTCATAGTGTCTGGAAAAGGTGTCTAAGCCAAGAAACAAGTGAACTTTAAAACTGGTCAGAGAAAGACATATATACTAAAATTGCATTTTGCCTCCCTCTATGACAGCAGGGTTTTTGACATGATCCAATAACATGCTGTCCATAATGCAGTTTTTTGTGAGGACAGCCTGGCACTGAAAGAATAGTCTGACATTTTGGTAATTGCACTTATTTACTTTTTTGCAGAGAGTTTAATGTCAAGATTAGTGCCATTGTCATGTCAGAACCACAGCTTCAGCCAGTTAGCTTAGCTTAGCACAAAGATTTCTTGCAGGCAACCATTGGAGATGCAGGAAGGCCCTGCTCAGAGCCAATAAGTACTCTGGCATGTAGCTAACCCCCAATAGGATTTTCTTACTGTTTGACAGACTAGCTGTTTCCCCCTGTTTCCAGTCATTGTGCTAATCTTAGCTAACCAGCTGCTGGCTGTAGACTTATATTTAACATGCAGACGTGAGGGTGATATTGATCTTGTCATGTAACTCTCAGCAGAAAGTGAATAATGTATTTCCCAAAATGTCAAACTACTTCTTCTCCTCCAAGTGTTGCATGGTGAATGTGCACTTGCAGATGTCCATTATTTGAGGAAACCCTGAATTTTTCCTAATAATAATATCCTTGTAAAGAACAACACAGTATTTCCTTTAGTCTTGGTATCGGCCTACAAAATGCCATATCAGTCAAACTCTGATGTCCTCTTGTGTATGAGTTGCAGCAGATAAGCTTGACAATCCCAAACCACAGAAAGTGCATGGCAAATGTGAGCTGGTTACTGTTACTGGCAACCGCTCCAAATAGTTAACGTCATGAGGGGCTGTTGAACAATGCCACCTATCATACGGGGTGTTACCTCTGTCAACAGTATTGTGTTTTAATGTGGTGTGCACATGCTGATTAATAGTAATGACTCAAACGATCAGATGTGAGGTTCTTTCCATGTTGTTGACGAAACGGCAGCCAGCTGCATCCACGATGAACATCCCTCCCCCTTGTTGAGTCACGACAGGAATGAACCATAAGAACTGGAGAAAGGACCCACACTGTAAAATAGGGAAGTGAACTTTAAACTCCATGTTGGCTTTTACCCTGATCAGTAATGTCAGGGCCTACAGAGGACTGTCAACAAAGGTCACTATGGTGAAGTAATGCACATACAGAATAAAGAAAAACACAAGTCATGATGTAGGTTTTAATAAAGCTGGTATGTATGCTGGTTAATTTAACCAATTTAATGCACAAACATTTACATTTAGATCCTCCATCAGAAACCACTTTCATTTCATATTTTGTCATTACAATGGCGAAACTATGGCGGGGGCTATGTGTGTAAAATATGTGACCCTTTTGAGCCTTGATATGTGACTTACTTTACGTAACCCCAACCGCAACTGCAGTCTTCCCCACAACCTATATCTAATTGCAAACCTAATCCCTTAAGTTTTTTTTCTTTTTCGTTTTTTTTTTACATTTTAATGACATTCTTTGTTGGATAAGATTCTGACTATCCAAGCAAAGTGTATCCAAAACCCACTGTACCACCATTCTTGCTCTTAGTGGTTCTTAGATAACCCACCATTATTGACTCAAAGGTGAAACTCCAGAACTTGTTAACTACAAAAGTGAAATTATTGCAGAATTTTCACTGCTGTAAATTAGCAAATGAGAAGTATTGTATTGAAATGTAGTGTTTTCAGGTACTTGCATCAAATTTGGAAGTTTTAAAAGTAAAAAAATTAAGAAAAAAAGAGTAGAGGTATTGACTTGCTGATTAAGCTTAAGATGATGAATGCATCATCACTTAGACACCCATGAAAAGCAGGTTTGGTTTATTCAACATTCTCACCTGAGAAACACAATTCCATGAAAATACTTGCACTTTACTTTACTAGCATTCCCCTTTCCAATGTAAGGACTTCTCCCCGGTCTATTTGATAGTCGCTGGTGAGAGGTAGGGAGGAATTTTTTTTTTTTTTTTTTTTTTGGAGTGGGGGCGGGATCTTGTGACTCACCAGCAACTTCCTCAGTAGTAGGACAAAAGTAGCCGGCAAGCTGCATCACTCTCCGCCGCAGAGGTTTGACTATACAGTCGGAAGAAATAGAAAAAGTTTGACACAGCTGGCGGCGCGACGCTCCTGAGCCGTCGGAGTAGCGACCTGCAAACTGATCCCAGCCCTGATCTGAGCGAGTGTCCGCTGACAGAAAGAGAAAGGGAGGCGGGTTACCACTATCAAGCTGCAAAAGGTGTCTCCTGACTTCAGACAGTACTCCTGGTAGGACTTTTTCTTTCTTTTTTTCTAAATGCATATCTCGACTTTTTTGTTACGTGTTGAGTGTTCGGTCTCAGCGAGGTTTCACGAAGCAAGGAAAAAAAGTCCTTTTAAGATAAGACTGTGAAAAGTGTTTTATCCATTTGGGAAAGTGGATCCCATATGTCATTTGAAGCATCACAGAGGTTGCGGGAGACGTTTCCAAGCGAAAATGAATGACATGAAGAAATCTGTTAACTTCAAACGTTGTGATTATAGCCTAGTAAAACTATTTGAATCTATAATGAATGGAAATGACAGTCTTTGAGGGGAAAAGGTGTGTCCTGACTTTGCCAAAATCAGCAGTTTGAAAACAATTAAATAAATTCTGTAAATAAATGTGATTATTATAATAATTCTTATTTTTCGTAAAAGTAGTAGTATTATGGATAGTGGCAACTAAATTATGATCTTCAAAATTATTATTTTGAGATCATATTTACACTATATTTTTCATTTTGTGAGTTTTTTCTATGTAGTAAAAAAATAACTGGAGTGTGAGGATTTACAACATGACAAGCCTTAATACTTCACACCTTAGTCAAACACGTTGCCCAGAGAGGAGCCAGCAAACTAACACCCTAACAAAAGAGGAACCACTTCCTGTGACAAGAGAGGGGGGTCTGGACATTTTCTGTTCGCCTGTGTGTTTTTCAGCTTTCCTTGTTTATGCCTTTTTGTTTTTCTCTTTCCTCTTTCACTCTATAGCCTCACACCTGCACTCATGGCCCTCTGTTATTATAATGTAGGTTTACACACACACACGTTAGAGGAAAAAAATAAATAAACATCATCCCTTCAGTGGAAGAACAGACTGTATTGGATTGTGTGATCCACTGAACTGTGCAGAGGAAGGATGAAAGAACAACAGTTGTGTCTCCCAGCTGAGCGGTCCGTGAAGGCCCCAGAGAGCAAAGTCCCTCAGGCTAAACATGTCTTTTCTCGGGGAGCAGGAAGTGGTATATGGCAGCGTAACGTCTGGGAAGGGTGTCTCTGCTGCAGCTTCTGGATTTGTTTTGGGCATGCATCATACCAGCACATCACATAGTACCGGTGTTGCCCAGATTGACGACTGTTTGGAGCTTCACCTGTTGTTTCATCTGGGAACAGCGGGAATGGTGGGAAAGTAAAATGCTGGGTCAATGCCAAAAGGGAAATTTTGCTCAAGATGATACACGTTTTCTTTGGAATGTATCACCTGTTTTTTTTAGTACCTTTTGGGTAAACAGAGGATGAAGATGTTGCTTTTCTACAGTTCACTGCAAGGCTGCCATGTTTTGTCTCAGATCCAGGTGAAAGAACTTCTGTTTGTCATGACGCCTGACTTGGCAGTCAGATGCAAATAGAAAATTTCATCAGAAACAAAAAGTGTTTATTTTTAAGACTGTTTAAGCTTCACAATTCATTTTAAAACATATGATACAAATGTGCTACCTTTTGTAGATAGTGTATTAAGGATTAAGGTCATTCAAAAGGGATCTGATCGAAAGCTAATTAGACAGGAATGATATTTAGTAATTAACAATCACTTCAGTCAGGTCGGCTTGAGACTGGAGGTATGAATTTTCTGTTATCAAAAGCCCTTGGGTGTTTAAACACGTGCTAATCATTTATTTGTCCATTTGGGGGCAGTGGAAACAAGCTGTAAACACAACTCTGACATAATATTGCCTTATCAAGGCAATTTGTTGGCAAACAGTTGCTACACATCCAGCAGAAATGGAACATTTCTGAAATGCAACATTGGCTTCCACTGAGTTGTATTTCTGGAAATGCATACAAGTAGCTCCAATATTCCCATTTTTTTTCAGCCTCCATCAACTCCTAAGGGAAAAATCTGGCTCTCAAGCTGCTAAATTCTCTACTGTGTTCCCCAGCTAGCTGCTAACTTTTGCTGTCTGTTGCATGATGCTGGTGATGAAGAGTGGGCTGAGAGGTTTTTCACTAAAACAACTGTGTGCTTCTGGTGGAAATGACATTGGTGAAGGCAGTCAGTGAATTAAGAAAAAGGGGTGAAGCTGTGGGCTGGAAAACCAAATCATCATTCAAAAGATGGTAAAAGGCTCTGCAGAGATGAGGGAAGCTACAGTCGGCTCATCACTGTGAGGGACCCCGTTCACATTAGACTTGATCACTTGATCCACTGTTGACATGAAAGCATTGTTTAGTGAAACTTTACTTGAACAGGTTTGCTTTAGAATGAAGGGATTTTCTGTCTGTTCCTACAGAAATTACACCTTGGAGGAATTCAGGTTTCTGTGCAATCCTGCTGTGCTTTGACCACCGAGTGTGACAGTACAAGAAATAATCCCCCTAGCAGCCAAACAGCCAGTCTTTCTGGCCCATTTAGCATCTGGGAAGTTTGCCTCGACAGAGCCCATGGGCTGTATAATGTATTTGTTTGCTTTCTTCCTCTTCCTCTCTCCCTCTCTGTTTCATTGACCATGGTCACATTCTTCAGAGGTCTCGGTGTTTTACAAAGGTTAGGCCCGCGTGGTGGCTGGACCCTGGCCAGCTCTAAACTGCAGTGGGACTTCAACTAAATGACTTGGACTGGCTGTGGCTGGTTTTATGGGTTGGCATCGTTTGAAACCAGGCCAACGATAATGATGGAGAATCGGCGGTCAAGTGGTTGCAGGTGGTTAGGGAGCAGAATTTAGATGTCTGTTGTGTAGTATGTAGTTCTCCTTTGACAATATGTGTCCGTCTGTCCCCCATTTCAAGGGACACTGGGTACAGTTTGACTGGGCTGGACACAGTTCCCATTATATTCTGTGTAAGGCTACAATTAAGCAGCAGGTTTTCATGATGACTTCCAAACTCTGTGTTGAGATCTGATTACTTTTTCCTCAGAATATAATGCTCCCCCTGCCATGCGCAAAGCATCTGTTGTCAAATTCTCAAATATATATGGGGTGTCTCCCCAATCATCAACTGCTTGTTTGCTTCTTTGTTGTGTTTGTACAGTCTGAACATTCCAGTGCAGCTATTAGTCTGCATACATTGTTTTCTTATTCATGTGGTTCCAGGCAGAATTGAAAAAAAATTCAGCCAATCCAGCTTTTAGCTGTTCAGACTGATTAAAAAAGCATCACATCTGTGTTACATGTGAGATCAAAAAAGGGAAATTGGAACTCTTTCTGGTTTGGTGCTAACAAAACCTGTCTGGCACACAAATGTCATGCACTTTTTTGAACTGTGCCAGTGGAGGAATGTAGAAAATGGTAGGTTTCTTCTGTATAGTTTTGCACATAATTCAGATGTCCTTTTTAGTTTGTTTCATGTGTGTCTCCATGTCTTCCCCCTCTGGTAGTCAGCCCCTTCTCCAATAGGCCATGGGGGCACTTGGCTGGCAGCAGGAGTGTGTCTGCATTCCGTGAGGAGGGGGGAAGTGACCTCAGGTTTCCTTCATGGCGATGGCCAGGTGCTGTGGTGTTATTGTGAGGGGTGCAAGACTTCCTCCATGGATGCTTTGTTGGTAAACGTCTGCAACTTGATCCTCTGGGCTCGGGCCCCTGTGGGAGGTGATATGCCCCCCCCCCCCCCCACCACCACCCCCACCACCACCACCACCACCACCACCACCGCCACCACCCACAGCCCAGTCATCCTGCCTTACTCCCGTTCCCTCTCTTCTCTCTCTCTTTAACACTCTTTGCTGCCACAGCGTCACTCTATGTAAGATTTTATGTAAAGAGAACATAAACATTATATAGGCAGCTAAGCAGTGCAAAAGGTAACTGAGTCTGTGCTAATGGGGTAATTACATTCCTCTCGGGATACAATTACAGGTCCATACCTAGCACTTACCCACTACTCTCAAAGGAAATGCTGTTTTCAAAGGGAAAACCAAATTGTTATTACAGAATCGCAGATTCCCCATGACTGCACACTTATTAGTTTAATACAAACTAATTATAGCTTCTGAAAGAATATAGCTGTGCTGTGTCTCACTCCACCTTTCACCCGGTCAAACTCCATTTTGCCTCATCTCTCTGTTGTATTTGTTACACATTGAATTAATGGCTCCCCCTTCTTCTCAACCTCGTGAGTGTCTGCTTTACACTCTCTTACATGAACCAGATGTTGTTTGGGTGCAGGATTCCTGTTGATTCACTGCTGCATCATCACATTCAGCCACATTATGAACTCGCTCTGAGGAAATGCGTGAGTCATGTCGTGACTGTTTCCCTGCACCCTCGCCTGAAGGGAGGAGGGTAGGGTCATGCTCCGACAGAAGTGTATGGCACCTACAATTCACAGGACTCGATGAAAGGAGTGTTATGACAAAAAAAAAATGCAGCAGTTACCAGCCTGTTTGTTACTTGGAACAGGATCCTAGACAAACCTGTCTGTTTTTCCTTGGAGCCCGAGTGACTCTTCGGCGGGCTGAAATATTCTGTGCGGCAAATCTCTCTGGAGTTGCTCAGTCCATTGTCACCCATACAAGATGCTATCCTGGGAAAACAACAAATTTATACACAGGTAGTGAATGTTGCAAAAGCCCATAATAAGAATGACTGACAGGCATATTTTGTCAACAACCTGGCCTCCATAACCAAGTAAGCAAGTTCCATCAAGCAGCAGGGAGAAGGGAGGACTGAGAGGGGAGATCAAATTCAAAATCTGCGGACAAATTGCAGTGGTTTTTATACAACTGGAAATATGATGTGTGTTATAAATTCATATAACTAATGGTTATGTTGGGCTGTGGCTAATGGCTAAATCATAGGATAACCTATAGTTAATGGAGGCACTTGAGGAGAGGAATGTTGGGTGAGGAGTATTTCTCCAGTGCGCGAGGTAATAAGATGTTATTTCAGCCTGATAGATCTCTGCTAAGAGAGATGACAAAGTAACAGGCTAAGGCTTACACTCTATACTGTAACACCACATCATCATATCTGGGATAAGAAAGTGATCTTCTGGATAATATTGTTATTGAGGGAATCACTCGGCCACTGACCTACAATTATCATGACTTTGGTCAGAAGCGGATCGCTAAATTTCTGTATGCTTTACTGATTTGTAGTTTCAGTAAAGAATTAAATTCCAAATATCCGACGATGACTGACACCCCTGCCCACCTTGATATCATGAGAACTAAGAAAATTAGCATGTGTAAATATGCAATGGTCTAACTGCATCCATCCGCCAACATGGAAATGGAAGTGGTTTTATTTCTTTGGGAGCAGCGATGTCGTCATCCCTCCCATTGGATGTTCTTGTACACTGGCTTAATTGGGCAATAATTTGAGACCATGTGGCATACAGTCCTTAACCACGCAGTGATACACAGCAGGCCTCAAACATGGCAACAATTCTGGAGGCTCATAATGTCACCTTTCAAAACACTGTGGACCCTGGAGAGAGTGGGCCGTTAACAAAGTATTTCCCCACAACAGCACGCTCTGTTCTCACAACAGATGTCTTGAAGAGGTAATTAAGCCTTGGCACTGTATTCGTGTGTTGTTTGTTCCACCATGCCACTACTGTATCCCCACCTTCGCTGCCCTCCCCCGCTGCTGTGGTAGCTGTGTCTTTATATGGCCAGTAACTTCAGTTTGCCCCAATGCCAACTGCATCTGTGTTGATTGCTTCCCAAACACTTTATTGGGTTGGCTCCCACATCTGCAAAGAATGAACCCAGACTGTGACATCATGGCAGAGGAAGTGCAGTCATGAGAGTGTGGGTGTATGGCAAGGTGTTGGTGTTTCATACCTTCTTTTTTTTATTCAAATGTGCACAGAATGTTCTCTGTGTTGCACAACTGTCTTCCAGGGATGAACCAGAAGGACCTGACTTTGTTGGACTGTATGAATAGCTGTTGCTTGTTGAGATTAGATGTGTATTATCTTGTCTCTGACAAATACAAGACTGTTTATTTGGAATGCAGCTGCGAGTGAGAGCGTTCCCCTCGCTGAAAGTAAACACTGTTAAAATGCCTGCTCTGCATGATGAAACTAGTGAGCGATCAAGAATGTGACTCCTTACCCAGAACATCTTACACCATCTCTCTCTTTCTCATCGTCGTCTTTTACCCACCAGTATTTACAGGCACCCACTTTGTCTCACCCTCTGTGGCTCAGTTGCAGAGACGGTAGTCTCTACAGAGGAGACAGGCTGAGACAAGCCAGGCTTGCTACATACACTGAGGTGCGGATTTATGTCAGTCATTAGTCTGTAAATTGAACCGTGTACGACAAAATACGCAGAGAAGTGTGCACTTGGCACTGCTTGGGCACACTTTGGCACTAATTTGTAAAGCTGTCAAAGTTGCACTGAATAGGAGTAAGAGGCGGGAAGGATGTTTCTTGGCCTCCTGTGCTTCCCTGTCTTGTCTCACCTCCATGGGATACTGACCGGCCCCCATATGGTGTCTTGGTGGAGCCATAAATGGCAGAAAGTGTCCTTGGAGGGGCTATAAAAGGACGTCAGCTCCTCCATGAGATGACAGCAATTTATAATAGGGACAAGTAACAGGACTAAGGAGAGATTTCTTGGCTAAGACAGTTAGGAGAGAGAATGAAAGAATGAGATGGATAGAGGAGTGGCCCAAGTGCGCCATTATCGCCCGTGGGCACATCTGTCAACAAGCTGTCACAGAAATGCATAATCGAAGATAAACGCAAGTCTCCACTGTGTGTAGTTTATTCACTGTGTACCACCTCTCCATCTTGGAAAACGTTCTGTCAGTATGCAGAAATTCCAACAACTGTTTACGCTTATCACAACAAATGTACACAAGAGAAAGAACGTGTTGTGACTGCCCCAAAGCATCCAGCATCAGCTCTCCTTCACCTTATGTAATTAAAAATCTTGAAACCGGTGCGGCCAGGCTGTTACAGTGAAGTACTGCTTTGTTTGACAGTGTGTTCACAACCAGCAGATCATACTGAACTCAGGATGTTTGTAGTAATCTGGCATAACTCAGTCCAGATCGGGAGAGAACGGAGCATTTATATTCAGCACAATTACCAAATGATTCACAGACAACAAGTAGGGTTGGGTACCAAACTACTTTTAAGGGTACTGACGGAATTACGTTGGTACTATGTCATGTCAAATAAAACCATTTTTGGTACCTGAAAATGTAACTAACGTGACGACGCCACACCTGCAGCTTGTTGAAATCACAATGAGTCAGGGCCATGGCGAGCTGAAAGTAGTTGCAAGTGTGGTCAACACAGACAACACTTGATGCAATATTTGTTATGCAAATACCAAGGCAACATGTGTAACCCGGGGAAACATCTGGTGAAACCCAACATATTTCTTAAAGCTGATGAGTGTGCTGTCTTTTACAGCCTGAAAAATCTAAGTCAGGTGAGTTTGCAGCAGCCACGCAGCTAAGATTAGCATGCTCTCAAATTCAAACCTCCATAGATGCTGAGAGGCCTCGGCAACAACCTGATTGCGACTTCACACAGCTAATTAAGTTAAACAGCTGGGCTCGTTTCACTGGGACGTTAGCTTAGAATTTCTACTAGCGTTAGCCGTCGCTCAGCCACTAGCTGTGTCTGACATTCCATCTACAAAAACAGGTGCCACTGGGTACAGGTACCACTACCATATACTGTAGGTTCAGATGTGAGCAGACCCCAACCCAATACTGTTGTTGCTTTGACTTTTATTTTTAAGGGCCTTTTTAAGGAATATAAATGTTTTACAAATTTAGTATCTAATGAAGAATTTTATTGTCTTTAAATATATTTTTCAAAAAGATTTCCTTTTGTCAGCAACATGTTTAATAAATGGAGTCCTGTGATGCTGCTATTCTCTTGTTCAGCTGTTCGCACTGCTCATAGAGATTACAAAAACACATGCATAATCACAAATATATTTTAGTATTCATACTTTACTACTTACTACATTTAGTAAAGAAAAACAAAATGCAGCCATGTAGCATATATGGTACAGTGACGTAGAAGAACAGCAACTTGGTGTGCTTTTGTAACAATTTAATTTAATTTAATGGGAAAAAATTACAGATGTCTGGACCCTGCTATCGTAAATGGTAGCTGTAGCCTTAAAAGAAATATTTTTCTGTATCTGTGGAAAAGTATTTTATCCTGCCACTGAAAACCTCTCATCTTCTGGAACATCACTAAAGAAACAACAGATCTTCGGCAGTCCTAAATCCTCAGTCAGGTGTGTGGACTTCACTTTGTGCAGTTAACCTTAGTGCAGTGTACTTTGTCTTATCTGAGCTTTAAGAATTACTGTGTTGTTCTCTGCAGTAAAGCCGAGAAATGAAGACATCTCTGGGATGCTGGAGAAATTATGTGACAGATACAGGCCCCATTACATTGAGCCACTTGATAAAGTATATGTCTTGGGCATTCAGCCAAACCACCTACAGAGATGACACTGTAGCAGCAGCAAGGTGCAAATGCAACACATCTCTGCCACTAATCTATATATAGGCACAATGCAAACGCAACACAACAGGAAGCACAAGCAGTTCAAACCAGTGACAGGCTGCTCAGACACTTAGGTACCATTTGAAAAAGATTTTTAGATAGACAAGGAGAATGCTCAGGCCGAGGATGCAAGAAGCTCATTAACACCAGTAGTAAATAGATTTTTTCCCACCTTACTGGGCACTGCTAAAAAGTGTAGATTGTCTTTAGTCCATTCCTCTCAAAGGTCTGGCAAACATCACTAAGTTGTTTTCTTCTTTACTTTTCATGAGGTCCGCCATACGTTTGCAATTCTGTCAGTGCTTTAATGGGTCTAAACATTCAGCTTCAAACAGAACCACATCCAGTGTTGGCAATGGAAATTAGATCAATGGGTAAAATGGGGGCCAGACGGTGAGCAAAGCACAGCAGAGGGCCAATGACACAAGCACCATGACTTCACTGTGGAAGTATTCAACCCCCCACCCCTCCTCACTTGAAAACCCCCATCTCTCATCCCATTGCACGCTTTTCTCAACACTGGTGAGTAGAAACTGTTTTAAGGTTTAATAGTTACTGAAGAAAGACTGAGAGAAGAAGTGTCCCGTAGTATGAGAAGTTATGCATAATGACGGTCATTGGTCATACAATGTCATGCTTCTGCTGATTGGTGAGCGGAGTGTTCCAGGGCCTCTGCACAGAACTGTGTATAATTTCATGCCACATAGTTTTTAACCTTCATACACTTGTGCCATTTGATTCTGCTAGTCCAATAACCAAGGCAGAGCCATATATTCTTTTAAATTACACAATGCGTGACATACATTTACACTCCACTTGATCGATGAAGAGGCCACGGAGCCATGAAGAGAACCTTGTGCCTTCAACTATCCTCTCAATTTGAGCGCGGCTGTTTTGTGTTCAGTGCTGTTCCCACATCCCTTGAAGCCAAGAGTACGCCTATATAGAAAGGGGGGACAGGATAAAAGCAGAATGGGGTCAAACAAGTCGGATGAGAGTTGTGGTTAATAGATTGAGGGCGATAGGCAGCTCTGCTTGGGAAGCAACATAATTCAACCACGCTATCAGTGTTTACCGAAGCACCTGTTTTCACGTTGTCTTTCCATTTAACAGCGGCAGCTGGGACTTTGCATTTTATCACCCATAATGAATTAGGTGGAGAAGATGAATGGAGTTTTGCATGTCTGCATGATAAAGAGATCCAAGTGTGTGACGCCGTAAGATAAGGAGCTGACGGATTGCAGCTCTCTTCTGGCAAAGTTGAGAAACTAGCTATAGGATTTCTGAACTTACAGCTCCTCTCCAGACTTAAATGAACCGCGGATAAATCCACTGAGATCCGTTGTCTACCAATGGGAGTACTGCTTCTTGATACCAGTGCTAATCAGTTTTAGGGTGATTACATGTATACATCTGCTACTACCACCACTGCACTCTTACCTGTTCCTCTGCTATGATTGATTTAACATGGTCTGTTCGCCGACAGGTCACTACGCAGTCAAATTCAACTGTCAAGGCACTGTGTGTGTGGATGCAAAAGCTCAAAACACAAATGACAGGCAAGACCTAGCAACACACAAAGGCACAGGGTCTGAACCTAGACTGGAGGACAGCAGAGCAACGTAGATAAGGGGAGGTGGGTAGGTGGTGACTGATGGGGGAGGGTGTGCAGAGATGAGGGGTGTTGGATATATGGCAGTATGATTTATGGACACCTTTTGAAGTGAGCTCATTCCAGCCACACGGCCTGCCTGCTGCATTTAAGGGCTGGGACGTTCTCCTGGTGGTACGGTTGGGGGGGGGGACAAATGACCCTTAAGTCACTAACTTCTGTTAGTGTGCCTCTCACGTAATGCACTTTCTGATTTTGTGGCAATTCATCAGTGTGTACAAAAAATTGAGCTGCCAAGACGTCCAGTGAACACGTGACTCACTCCTCAGTAATCTGTGTGGAGGTCAAAGCAACAGGAGAATGACACAGAGGAAAAAGAGGTGATCCCTCTCAGGGATCGTAAAAATTGGGTCAAGAGAGACACGTTCCTACAGAGTCGTTTTCTGCTTTTGCTTCATTGCGCAGAATTATCAGGGAAAACGTGTAGTATCTCCAGTGGTGTCTGCATGGAAACTGATTGTAATCATCTTTTGCAGTTTGAATCTCTCCCCAGTAGTCCCTCGTAAAGATGACATCATTGTTTGAATAAATAAAGCCTCCATCTTCTGTTCTGCTCGTGAGGATTGAGGACTAAGGAGGGTGGCTTGGCAGCAGTCGGTTCCAGTTTGTCAGTCTGGTTCGAATTCATCGTCTGCTCGACTTGTTTAGATTGTTATTACCAAGATCTTTGCCACTTTGTTTGAAACTCATTTCCTAAATACGTCAAATTGTTTGATCTTATCAGCCTCATTTGGGTGAGCTGGGGATTGTGAATATGAGCAGTAATTATGCTCGACAGGAAGTCCCCACAAAGAGACTTAAACAAACTGCAGGAGTGTGTGTATGCAGCTGCTCAGTGTGTTTGCTCTTCCTGCACAAGTCGCCCATTGTCCCCCTGTTTGGCTGCTGTGTTTATTTTTTGTTTGATCTCTCTATCTACTTTGTGTGTTCACACATATGTGTGTGCATGCATAACACTGTAGGTGTGTGCCTACTCATGCACGTGGCTGCAGGTGTGTCTCTGCAACTCTGTTCCGCTGCAAGGCTGTGTCAGCGTATTTAGACATAATACGCCTGTTTTTCATTTTTCACTGTGTGTTTGCAAATGTGTGCGAGCGTCTTTATGAGAAGTCCCAGAGATGTCTCTGTTTGGGGTAACAGGAAGAAGCACAGTGTGTGTGCATGCTGACTGGGATGCCTCATTGTTATCGACCCCACATTGGTGAAAGGGGTCGTTACCCCGAAGGAAATGGACCCACGTTTGGTTCCCCCAGTAAATACTGGAGTAAAGGAAGAAAACATTGTGCTTTTATGACAGTGAAGTGGTGCACAGGGATGTTTTAGAGTTCAAACCACATTATCACATCTATTTTTAGATCCTTGGTTTTATTCTGTGGGATTTTATAGTTGGGTGATTTACTCAAGGCAAGGCATTTAACTTCATGCACTGATGAATTGTTAAATTTAAATTTACTTTATGCATGTTTGAACATGTGCATCACAGGCTCTGTTCCAGAAATAGCCAGAAAGTCTAAAATCACTGACATGACCTAAGGTTGTATTTATGTGATAACTGAGTTCCCTGATGGGTTCAGTATTTTTTTGTAATGGCACAGCACATCAATTTTCATATTGCCGCAGCATCCCTAATAAAAACTCAGGGTTGTGCCCTCAGTCAGCATTGCGCAGGATGAAATGAGACCTAAACATCACTGCCAGGAGGTTTACGGTCCGGGGGAATGAGGGCACTGTTTACGTGTTGCCATAGAGATGTGCCTGAGAAGGGGAAAAAATGGCTGCATATACTGGAAATGACTTCTAAGATATTCATCCCAGTCGTTTCACATTTGGCAGGCCCCCATTGGTTTTCTGAGCCAATGCACTTTTTTTTCTTCATATGAACCCGTCTTCTCAGGGTTACAGAGTCAAAGAGGGAGAGAGGTGAGTTTTTTTGGCCTGTTGGTGTTGTGGGAGATAATTCGTGCAGCTGTTGTTGAGAATGTGGATTAGTCTCACCACTCATAATGTGTAATATCTATGAAAGCCCCCTGTGCACATTGATTAGAAACATCCACCTGCTTGTAACAACATGGTGAATATTCATGTCTGGGGATGTTGGGGTGCATGTTTGATTTATTTATTTTAAAGAAAAAGAATTCTTGTCTGGGCATTAACCTCAGGGTCAGGTGCCATCACTGCAGCCACGAGCCACAAGTCTGAATGAGTTATAAATAATTGCTTGCAGTTGTGGGTGCGCACTGCACAGTTTTGTGTGTGTGTGTGTGTGTGTGTGTGTGTGTGTGTGTGTGGCTTAGATTGCTGAGTGTGCAGTCTGTGAAACCCTAGCCTGGGTCCTTGATGTCCTGGCTAGTTGTGCTGACTCAGCAACATGAGGAGACCACCTGGGACTGACCAGGAGTCTGTTTTTCGGTCCACACTTAGCCTTGGTGTTCAGTACCTGCGGCTTATAAACAGCCACAAACAAGTACGTACATCAGCGGCGGTCAGGACACATTTAGGTCAAACTGATGACACAGCCATTATAATCATGCTTTCACAGCTGTTTGGTCCAGTAGATTTCAAATGATATAATTAAGAAGGAATTTGAAACAGCGTTGGATCATAATGTGACCAGGATTAATTGAATTTGCATTCAGAGTGCAAAGGTAATCAGCTGAGCTAATCAGGCAGAATTGGGGTTATTTTTCTTTCTTACCACTACTGAGTTATACATTATTACAGAAAAAAGAAGAAGTTTTTGAGGTCTTTCTTACCATGAAATAAGAGTGAAACCCACATTTTCCACTTGCGGAGCACAAGAGCATCTGATAAAGAAAACTGTATTTGGGTTTATATTAAGGCCACAGAGCTGTACAACTCACACTTCTACCAAAGTTCAACAGTGAAGACACAGCAGTAGCAGAAGGACACGAAAAACAGAGAAGCCCTTGACCAACTTTCTTTCTTAAGGCAGGGACAACAAAGTCAAAGCATCCTCACAGTCCTGTGTGATCAGGTTTCATGGTCCAGAAGTGCACAGCAATGGCTCACAGGCACGTTTCTGAAATCCATATTTGGACCTGTGAAAATCAAAGGTGGCCAAAGTGGCCCCTAAATCTTTGGGCTTTGACAGTTTAAAGCACTTTGTTTTATTTATAGTAGCAGTCCAGAGGTAATTTTCCATTGTGGTGACATTTGCTGTGTTTGCCTGGCCCTGTAGGAAAGGCATAAAGACACTGACAAAAGTTGATATTTTCTGTTTTTCCACTAAAGATATTGCACTGAAGGGGCTCTTTTGGTTCTCCCTCTGGAGCTTTGTCTTGTGGAAACAACATCCTCTCCTGGGGCTTGCAAAGCAGTAACTGAATGACCCAGGCTGCAAGTGAAAATACCCGGATCTCACTGAGCAAACTTCTCATTCTGGACAGATGTGAGCGGAGGAGTTGTGCTCACACTGGATAAGACGTGTGGGGCAGGGCGTTTTAATTAATTAATTTATTTGATGGATGTGCAGGTCCACAGTCCTCTAACAGAACAAAGCAGGTGTCAAAGTTGAAATGGGTCTCTGCTGAATAGGGCAGGCTTCAGGTTTCAAAGGGATGCCCTATCCCTTGGATCACAGGGCTGAGGATGACAGGGAGGATGTGAAGATATCAGGACAGTGACTGAGATAACTATGTTTGGGCACAACTCTGCCTGGGAAACTCTGGAGTAAAGGGGTTCCTTGGATTAATGACTGCGTTTGTTCAAAGAGAAATAATATAAACTGTCTCTGATAGGGCCGTACAGAAATAAAACAACCCTACTTAACTTCTTTATTCTTAAACCAGTGGTCACAACAAGAATATGGAACTATTGGCATGATATCTTACAGCACCTTTCTTGGTTTCCCTATTGGTTTACTACATACAGTGTTCTTGTCTTTGTCAAAGTGCATTGTTGTTCAGCAGACATCAGCTTTGAATCTTTTTGTTGAATACGGGCTGTTTATCGCACGTTATTTGTAACTCCATTGTTTTCTGCATTCCTTACCTTCCTATCCTCTCACCACAATGTTTACCACCTCAAAGTTATCCAAAGATCAGCAGACTCTAAAGCTGTTGGGGTTTTTTTTTCCTTTTTTTGTATGTGTGATTGCTTTCAAGATTTTCTTTTTCACTCTCGCTCCACTTTTCCCTCTGCCATCTAAACGTTTACCGGCAAATACCAGCAGAGAGAAGGAGAGCGAGAGAGAGAGAAAAAGACAACCTTTCTCGCATTCTCCAGGCAGTGACTCTCCAAAACCTCCACTGGCACACAGGAGTTGACTGCATAGTTTCCCCAATGCAAACCAGATGTGAAGCACTAATGTATGGCAGCGTTTTTTTTGGTGTTTTTTTTTTTTCTTCAAAGGAAGACAAATGTAGGCCAAAAATGTAGT
This sequence comes from Psettodes erumei, assembly GCA_016785225.1. Classification (NCBI taxonomy): domain Eukaryota; kingdom Metazoa; phylum Chordata; class Actinopteri; order Pleuronectiformes; family Psettodidae; genus Psettodes; species Psettodes erumei. Next base: position 2,714,648 of record JAFBJZ010000354.1, on the reverse strand, counting down.
CTTTTGGCCATCCGTGCAGAGTGATACAAAAATAAATTCAGATTCATTCCTGAGCTCCAAACTTTCCCTCATGGCGGTTGGGACAGTACTGTATGATTTAGAGTAATTGCGATGTTATTGTTTGGTGTCGGTGGAGTATTGTGGAGACAGGCTTGTGGAAAGGGGACAGATGAGATGCGACGATCGCATTTTCAGCTGCGCTTTTCTTTCAGAAAGTTCCATGCGTATGGAGTCTGCCTTGCCAGCACGTCCGCGGGTCACAGCGTGCCAAGTAAGTGTCAGACTTCAACAAATTTATGTTTTAAGTGTAACTAAACATACATCAGCGGAAGATGTGCCGGGCCTTTTTGTTTATCTTTTGTACACAAAATCACTGTGTCAAATCCTTTTTAATAATTGAGTTCACAAAGTTCATGCACGGTTCTTGTCAGGCCAGCTGCTATTTACTCGTAGCTTTTTCTCTAACACTGCAGTGTGTACAACACAACAGATTCAAGGCTAATATTAAAAGACATCAAGTCATATCCCCACACTTGCATGGTCATTAAAAGTTGCCAAGAAGGAACAAATTACAAAGGCCGTGGTGACATTTTCTGCTGCAGGTAGTCATTTTCCGCCTTTATGTTTATGATGTCGGCTTTCATTTGAGCCCTCTGTCGCCTCCCACTCCACACCAGCCGGTGTTTAAATGCTCAGGGACAATAACAGGTTAGCGTTCCAGTGTCTGGTCCTACAGCCTCTACTCTATCCTCAAGTCTGACCCAGGCTCCAAACAGAGGAGCAGTCTCCCCCCACACCAAACCCCCCACCCCTTCTCCTCTCCGCCCTGCCACAACTCGTTTGCCGATGTTCTTCAAAGACACTCGGTAGGTGAAATTGTTCCCTGTCGTTTCCTGTATATGGGCTCCTGTAGTGTCCTGAGAATGTGGGTGGCCCAGATTCTCCTCTAATGGAGGACAGGGGGAGTTTGAAAATGACAACACTCATAGTAGAGATACTGGTTGTTTAACAATAGCATGCAGACCCCGTAGTATAAACTCTGATGTCCGTAGATTGCTCAAAGCCTTAAATATCATAGTTATGATTACAGTTCTGGTTTTCCGGTTAAGAACCAGTGTCACAACTACACTAAACAGCATGGTCTTTAACTAAAATTTAATTGTATTGTACTAGATTGTTTACCACCTTCATGTAAGCAAAAGTCTCTCTTGACATTACAATTAAAATGTTTTGTTTTTTTTCCATAACCAGTACTTGTAAGTTTGTTTAAATAAGCACATCTGTTTATGAATAGGTTGCAGCATTATCTCCCCTTCATGAGCAATTTCCTCCACTTCCTGTGATAAGATTCATTGCCTCAGTGCGTCCTTTCGATTGCTGGACTTCCTTTATCTGATCCAGCGAAAGCCAGCAAGAAGAACACACCAGACATTTGACTGAGACACATAACAAACACAGCTCAGTGTCTAACTCTTGTGTTGTGCCATCCCAACCTGAATGGTTTTGACCACTTTAATCAGTGCTCATAAACTGTTAGTCATGTTTATGCGATTTAGCTTGTGCAGTGACTAGCCTCAGAGAGTATGTGGATCTGGAAGCTTCTCCCAAAGGACCTGACCTCAGTTGCCAGTCTTGAAGAAAAACACAAGTGTAATCCCTCTGACATTGTGTCATAAACATTGAGCAAGTCCTGAACCATTAAAAACGTCTTTTGCAATTCATGCCTCTGCCCTTTTTGCATTAGTCACCAAGCGGAAAGTCTGCCATGGTTGTGAGGCGCTAGAATAAATAAGATCAGACAAACATCTCCATCAGGCTCCTTTCAAGTGACCACTGTACTGAGACACAAATGAATTTTTCTGAAGTGTGTTTTTGACATTGTACTATATTTTTGATATGCTCAGCCAGGCCCTCAAATGATATACTTAAGTGTCCAGTGCTGTACTTGTTTTCCCCTTCTCAAACAAAGCCAGGGAGCTTTACTGTGTCTGGAAGATGTCCAGGCACCAGCGCAGTGGGATCTATGTGTTTATCCAAATGCAGCCCTTTCACTTTTCCTCTGATTTGATTTGAGACTTGGTTTAAGAAGGTTTAGGTTTGAGATCCATCTACAGCATTCATTTGCCTTTAAATTTCAACTTATTCAGTTCTTTTTACTTTCTCTTCCTCCTTTTCTTTGTCCCATTCTTGTGTTTGATTTCTTCTCTGTTCCGTCATCACTCTCTCTGGGACCTGTGTAAAATGAAACAGAGTCATGTGCACTTACAGGACACCTGTTTAACAGCACGCCCCTTCCTCTGGCTATTTGCTGCCAAAAGATCCAAGCAGTTAAAGGTGATTGAGTTGCTCTTGTGGCCCCTACTTTTTCTTTTTTTTTTTAAGAAAATAGGACATTACTATTCACAGTAAAATCCACACTTGTTAAAGTATCTGCTTGGACATGAAAGTACACAAGTCACAATGGACCTATAAAGACAGACCTAATAAACAGAGCAGTTGCTCTTAGGTTCTCTTGACTGTGTTGCTTGTTGACTGCATACGACAGCATAGCCACACTTTTTGTACAGTTTCCCACTTGGCAATAAACCATTTTAAAATCATCGACCAAGGCGTCATTCGCGGACTGTGATGCTGTTTCCTCCACAAGTCATGTTGTGTTATCAGGGTGGACACAGTTGCACCACTTCCACTCTTCACTTTTTTATGTTAGAGATATGACATTCCCACACTGCCCCTGCAGTAGTGTAGCCACATACTGTAATGTGTTTATTGATGTAATGTGTGATGTTCTAAAGAAGGAAGAAAAACTTTTTTTTTCTCTTACTGACACACTGTCGACAAGAGACAAAAACAACAGCAGCTCCGCTACCATAGCTCTCACTTTGTGTCCTTGTTTTTTCGGTTTACCTCTTGGAAACTTTACAGACCAGATTTAGATTTTTTTTAAAAGTCAGTATTTCTGTCAAATAGATCTGAAGTCTTAAAACTGAAAAATGAAGTAATCCATGCAGCATGAATGTTCACACTGATGCTTTGTCTTACAAAGTCATACTGTATACAGTATGATGCATTGCCTGTCTGGTCTGTGTACTGTATGTGTACTGCAAAGTCACTGAGGGAACTGAACACCTGTTGACTAATGTACATAATTGGTGTGATTTTGCTCAGTTGAGCTCTTGTCCCAAGGTCAAATTTTCATTGTTTGCCCGGCCTCTTGCTACACTGACTCACAATCACTCACACACACTCTGAGCCACAATAGGTGCCTTTGGAGCTAACCTCTCATTTAGAGGTAATCTGTTTTTCATGACTTCTGCAGTGTCATTCAAACCTTCGTGAACTCTTTAAATACGGTTCCTAAAATATAACAATGTTGGGGTTTTTCTAAAATATACACATATATATATATATATATATATATATATGTATATTTCAGTGTCTTCCTTTTCTCCTCAAGTATGAAGTACAATTAGAAGTTTGATAAAGTAGAAAGGAGACAAACAGTAGTTGAGTTGTCATTTGGCTGCGGTCAAGGTGATCTCTCCCCCTTTTGCTGATGTTACATCATGTCAAGTGTGTGTCTCGTCTTAGGAAAACATATATTTTACAAGTAGCTTCTTCTAATGGATGGCATGGGGGAGGGGGAGAACCGGGAGGCTCCCTCCTCGCAGGTTGCACAGAACATTCATATGGTATCAACCAGAGCGTAAGCAAAGTTTGATCTGGGGATTAAAGGGCCTGTCTGTGGGACTGGGACTGGACGGGAGTATCTGCTTGCCCTTTAGTAACCAACCGTGACTGTGTTGCCTGGCAACAGCATGCAGCCTACTTGTTTGCAATGGGTCTGCCGCCTTGTGCTTGTCTCTCACTTGGCCCTGAACTTCACTCCCTTATGTCAATCAGGCAGGGTTGTGATGAATAGCTGAGTGCAGCCTTGGCGTTCTTCTGCTATCTTACATCCGGATGCGTGACAACGAATGAAAAGTTTAAGGAAGACGCAAGGGTACATTGCATCCAGTAATGTTAATGGTTTGTAGGGAATGGATAGCATTCTGAGGATTTTGGTTTTTCATTAATCCTTGGTTAGATTGTCCTCAGGCAAAGGCCACAGTGTCATTCAATTAAAAGATTTTTTTTGTCTCCATAGGGGTATGTGCCCAGCCAATTTTACTGAATATCACATATTTTTGGCCTGGGGTCGGTGTAAGAGGAATAATCACAGAAAGCCCAAAAATGTATGGAAAACTGCACAATAGATTTTGATATTTCTGTTGTTGTGATGATGGTGCTACAAGGCAAGGGAAAAAAGACAAACATTAGGTTTCATCATCATGTATCAGACATTTCATGGAAAACTGGCAATTAATTTTGGAGATAACTTGCTTTGAACAGACTGATCAATTTCTGAGTCATTCATACTGACCCATACAGCAGCATATAATATATCTTTTAGATCTCTCAGATTAATTCCATCTGGATCATTGAATAGAGTGGGATGTACTGTTGCCAGTATTCAACAACGATCCCAATTTTGTTCTGCAGCACTATAATTAAACTCTGGACAATATTTCTGGACCATTGTCCTGTATGGAGACAGTGGTGATTTCCTTGAAGCCCACGTTTTTCCCAGCGGGCTGACTTTAGTCACAGCTTTGGTATTTGGGAATGTTATTAACCCAGAGTGGGGTTCTTAGTCACTGGGTCCTGGGCAAGACAGAGATGGACCTTTGCCGGGAAGCTAGCATGTACAGTAGTAGATACAAAGCTTTGTGAAAACTGGCCTCAGGACTGGAGTTCAGTGTGACCCACATCCAATTCTTCTCTTCAGTTTAGGATAGTGGGTTTTTGGGTCAGCAGTTTCTGCATGCAGTCCTGTCTCAGGGGTCTGTGCGCTGATGTCATGCCCTCTCTGTGAGAGCCTGTGCCATTGGGAGTTCAGTCCAGGCTCTGCACCAGCCACTCCAGCACTGATACTCACAGTGAATCTCAATGAAATGGAAACACTACAAGACCTGGAAGTCAAAACAAGCCCTTCCTCTAATTTATAAAGTAAAACATGTTTATGTAACAGGCTTTGGAGTCCTTGCTGTTGTCATGTTGCCATATATGCTTTGGTGAATTCTCTTTTTCTTAATCTTATACCAACCCCAGAGCAGAGGATAACTGTTCAGATTTTAGATCCGATTCACCCCTCCAAACAATGGTGGGGGCGTCCCTGATTGGAGGCTTTGCTGTGCGCCAAGCCTTACTTGACTGCTAGCAAACTTAACACCTACACCTCATTGGAGACCGCAAAAACACTTGTGGGGAGGGGGGCTAGCCAAGGCCACATAAGGCTTTAGGAGTTGGGAAATAATGCAACCAGGAACACCCTCGGTGATCCACCCCAGGTCCGGGGATGTTGGTAGTGAGACATCTGCATTCAAATATTCATCATACTGTCAGAGGACATACTGTACGTACTTTGCCCTATCTGAAAAAAAGTTACATGACCTACTTTCTGCTGCCTTTTAGTAAATGGATATGTGGATAATGCATATGAATTGCGGGAGGGCAATAAACAGCTGCCTTTGGAAATTAAAGCTGACATCAGACGTCACAGCACTCCCTTCCCGGCTATGAGTCATCCTCGTCTTATTCCCTCACCTGGCAAAGGCAGCACATACCTACCTGGTGCTGCAGATAACGTTAAGGTCACCGTGTTCATTTTCAGCTCTATATTTTGTTGATCTAATCTCGATGCTGCGGTTATGCGGGCCGACGGCAACATCGCTGGAAATTTCTGACGCATGATGTGTCTAATGCACAGAAAGTGACATTAAAGCAGAGACTTGCAAGTTCAGCACGCTTGCCGTCGATTACCCAGGTCAACCACAGCTGCTTATTCTGATATTTTGCCATAACCTCCAGATGGATACTATAATGTGAGACATCAGATACTTGAGATGTATGCACTCAGCCGTTAGCTCGAGACGTATGGCAGTCTAGTGATGCAAGCCAGTGCACACACATGGCCACAGGGCTGTCAAGCATTTACACTTTCTAATTTATGTCTTAAGGTTGTCGAAGGGGGCTCAGAGTGTCTCTCCAGATCTGGGGAAATGGTGTTGAACTGTGGTGGTGAACTTCGTCACCCCGACTCATTAAGAGCTTTTGTCTCGTGAAGGGCTGAGACAGATGAAACATGAGCGTCTGGGACTAATGTTTTCTTTCATGGCAGATCCTGTGTGATTTGGCTTTTATTCTTTGTTCGTTTTTTTTCCCTCTGTGTTTGTGTATGCTTTGTATGTACTCTGCTTTCGTGCTTTGCGTAGGTGGATGTTATTGCGTGTGTGGGTGTAAGACAGGCAGCACGGGACCAGTTTGAAGTTTGATTGATTATTATATCAGAGGTGATTATTATTATTGGATGGTGGGAATGAGTAGTCGGCAGTGCACCCGGCTGCCAGAGGGCTGTATCACTAATCACTGGGCTTTCCTCCAGCCATGCTGTAATGTTTTGGCAACCTGATATTGTTGCCATAATGCCCTCACAATATTATTCTGTCACTTTTGTTTTGTGCTCAGTCATGATCAAGGGGCTTGCTGCACCGTGAAAACCGTGTTCTTAGATAGTAACCCTCCTGTATCTGTACAAGCACGTCACCGTAGCTGCATCTTTAGGCTGAAAGGAAGCCACTTGTTAGGGAGTTGTGTTCAAACAGCTTCAAGTGTCTGCTCTTTTGACACACACACACACACACACACACACACACACACACACACACACACTCACACACACACATACAAACACCCACAAGTGCGTCGCAGAGTTTCTGTATCTGTTGGTGGTCCAAGCTTTATTCACAAATAGACTCTTCCCTCATAAATATTTACAGGTGTGTATGATGTGTGGGCCTCACATGCGCTAATTTAATTCCACTCGGTCATTAGAGGAGGTGGCTCACTTCGTATCGGTGCTTTAATCTTGCATTTGCAGATTCGAGCAGTTGACAGCGACGGGAAGGAGTTTGGTGGCTGCTGAAAGAAAAGCCAAGTGACACCTCCCTCTCTTATCCCCTCCCTCTGCATCCACCACACTTTTAATCACACACCAATAAAAGTTAGTAGGCATTTTGTGCTGCCTGTCTTGACTCTCTTTCTCTCTTTTCCTTTGCTTCTCTTTCTTTTTCCACTTGCTCCCACTTATGCTGCGTGTTTTGTTTGAGCTCAGCTTCTTCGCTGGTACAAGCCAAAGTATTTACAACATAAATATTGGCACTGAAAATCTATACTGAAGTCCAACTGACGTACCGAGTCCTCAAGACTCTCCCTCCTCTTCTGTATACTACTTCCCTCTTGCCATCTTGTCTCTCTACTTATCATTTGCTTTTTATTTGTCTGCATTTGTGTACTAAAATGTTGCTGCTCTTCTGTCTGTGTTTCAGATTTGTGGAAAATCACAATGGCTGACCGTTTCGACTGTGACAACTGCAAGGAATCCCTGTATGGCCGCAAGTACATCCAGTCAGATGACAGCCCCTACTGCATCCCCTGTTACGACAGCCTGTTCTCAAACACGTGTGACGAATGCAAAGAACTGATCGGGCACGATGCAAGAGTAAGGCATCCATGCTGACATGAGCAGACCCGAAATCCGCTATGTGTTGCACAATGAGTCGAGTGCATACATAATTTCAATTGAAAGATTTATTTTACTGATCATAGCAAAATATTTAAACCTAAGTATTTCTGATAACATTTATTCCCTGTAACTTTCTGTATACACTGGAATGAATACCACATATGGCCTCACTCTTTCCAGATTGTGAGCAAGAAATTAACAGTTCAAAGGAGCAAGCCTTATTAGCTTCTAAGTCATCTTTTATCATGTTGTGATGTGTCCATGGATGGCTGAAACAGAAGTAATGTCACGTTAATTATGCCTAATTTATGGTAAATGAGGCGTGTTCTATATATTTTGTGTGGCAAAACACAGTAAAGGCTAATTTAACATACAATTATACAGGCAATTTCCACCAAGGCCGCATAAGCCAACAAACTAATTTTGGCTAAGACTGTAAAAATGCAGCATGAGGGAACGTCTCCTTCCCCACAATCAAGTTAAAACTTAATCTTCCCCTAATGGAAAACACTAACATGAAGTGGATCATTTGAGAGCGACGTCCGCTACTTAGTGGAGTTTACAAAGTGGGGCGTGCTACAGTGCTTTAGCAGTTTGCTCAGCTGAGGAGGCCGATGAGTTGTCAACACCCTCACAGGCGGCGGACGATAAATAAAGCCAGCATTTTCTTGGCCCGCTGCCCAGCAGACAATCACTTCACTCCCATCCTTGTAAAACCTTTTTAAACAGAAGCATGCCCACATAGAACGATATGTGTAAGTTAACCCCGTACTTACTTACTGTGCATGCAGACATCATAGGTGTCAGTGTGACCCAGAGCACTTCAACACGAGTCTCTCTGCTCCTGTTGAAACCAGAAACCCAGTGTTTAGTCTTGAATTCTGTCCCATGTTTGCTCCCTTAAGATGACTGCAATACTGAAACCTTAAAATATATAAAGATAAATGTTTGAAGGTGATGACATTTGAGTGATGTCTTTGTAACTTGTATGAAATAACCTCTGTTATCCTTGTTTCTCTCCTTTCTTTGTTCTTTTGGAAGGAACTCTTTTATGAGGACCGGCATTATCACGAGCACTGCTTCCGGTGTTTCCGCTGCGATCGCTCGCTCGCAGACGAACCCTTCACCAGCCAGGATGACGCGCTGCTCTGTAACGACTGCTACTGCAACGAGTTCTCCTCCAAGTGTGTAGCCTGCGACAAGATTGTGATGCCAGGTAAAGGTGGAAACAGTGATGTTGTAAGTTATTTGTGAACATGGACTTGGCTCATTTCATCCATGAATCTCTGAATTACTATTTTTTTTTAACCATTTACTGTTTTTTGTGTACAACATATTCTTTCAGTAGATGTTTTGACAGGTATGGTTCGAGCTAGACTGTCACCAGATTAAGGATAAAATAAAGTATAGAAGAGTGAATAACCTGTGAAGTTTCTTGCACAGAGGGCATTTGAATGTGGAACTAACTCATCCACTGAACATCAGTCTCACTGTACCACATTTCATTTTCCATGTAGTACACAAAATCAAATTTCAAGATGGAAAACGCAAATGACTTTGGAAAATGATGACATGGCAAACTCCAGGAAGCAGGGACAGATGAAAAGTATACGGTAACAGATCATAAAGATACAGCAAGGAAAGAAGTTTTAAAAAAAAGAAGTGGGAAACAAATGAAATACGAAGGCAAAGGGTCCACGACTGAGCAGCAGGCGAGGCTGAATATGACGGAGTAATTGCCAATGTGCTTGACTCGTTGTCTGTGAGCCAGATCCCCAGGGCTGGCGGGCTGCCATCAGGCTGATGATAACAAGAGATAAGCAAGTCAGTTATTCCAGCTTCCCTGTGGCAGCTTACACAGCCCTAACAAAGCAGAAAATAACTCCAGGAAAGTGTGACCTTCCCTTTCGTTCCTACCGTAGGTAATCTCTTGTTTTCCTGTGGAGACCACACATTCATAACAGCGTTTAGTCTGAGTTTGGCCTGAGTCACCTTGAGAAGTAAAGATTGTTACAGAGTGTTTAGATCATATATGTTTTGCCATTAGGCCAGAAAGGAATTTAACAGCATACAATATCTCTGTCATCGATATTAATGAGCAAGATAAATGTAGACAGACTGGAATCCAGATTTTTCTGCCTCTCTAAAGAGTAAGAACTTTCCTCTAACAAAAGCCTTAAAAATCATATCAGTCGCCATCACGAAAAAACATATACACCCTCAAAAATAACCATACACAAGCATAGGCATGTGTGTTTGTTTAATGACTGGATGCCAAGCTGAGGTGGTTTATGTTGGTAACAAAAGGAGAGAAGACAGCCATGTTAACGGATTCCTCATGAGCTTCTGGGTTAAAAGGTGGATCTGATGAAGCTGCTCCCGTTGCTACAGATACATGTGCACATGTTGTGTTGTTGCGCTCTCCTAGACAACTTCTTTTGTCGCTCTGGTGGAAAATCTTTCGACACAGATGCATTTCAGATTCATTACAAAGGCTGAAACCATTTATTTTTCTGGTTCAAACTGTGAATCGATTTAAAACCTACAATACACTGCAGCGTCAGTGTAAGTACAGAAAAGGTGCAAAGAGAAGCTTTTGAGGTACACAACTTGATTAGACAAAATCAATTAAATACTTAGTGAGCATTGCAAGTAGTTTAGTTTTTTGTGAGATTTTGTTTTGTGATGCTCCCAACAACAATACCTAAATGCTAAAGTAGTCCTCAATGAGCCAGTGTATTTCCTGTGAGGTCATAACCAGGAATGTTTTTTTGTGCGTGTGTGTTTTTGAGTGGAGACCACTGCAGCGGTGAAACATTAGCATCTGCAGACAGCAGTACAGTACAATATGTCAGCCCCACACAAAAACGCTGTGTCACCATAAAAAATAAACCAAATAATCAAATAAAAAACTCGACAGCCGAGGGGTAGAAGATGGATTGGTTGGGGACATGGAGAAGAAAATGGCTTTATTTCTTTTCTTGTAAGGCCTGGAGCCAGTTTCCAGCAGTAGGAAAGAAGCAGGGGCCTGTGGTGTTATGATTTTAAATAAAATAAATCTTAGTGACACAAAGTGAGATTTATATGCCCTTGTGTGATTCGAGTGTTCTGTTTCACAGTTCAATAAAATTCCCACCAATAAAGCCCAAAAAGGTCCTGTGAAAGACGGTAAAAGATGCATTATACACAAAACCGTTAAGTCCCCCTGTCATTCTTTCCATCCTTATTTGACTTTTTCTACATCTGAGTCGTGTCTTCTCTGTGGCGCTCTGCTAGGTACGAGAAAGTTGGAGTACGGGGGCTCCACATGGCACGAGGGCTGCTTCATCTGTCACAGCTGCGAGCAGCCGATCGGCTCGAAGTCCTTCATCCCCGACAAGGATGAACACTACTGTGTGCCCTGCTACGAGGACAAGTTTGCTCCACGCTGCACGCGCTGTAAAAAGGTTTGAAGTCATCAAACTGCTGCAATAATTGTTTGCTGAATTCTCACCAGCACTCAAGTGACGCATAGTAGAAAAACATGCAAACTCATGGGAGACATGAATGGGATTAATGCTTGGACTATAGAAGTGATCTTCTCATGACCTCTGACCTGTCGCTATTTCAGACCCTGGCTAAAGGTGGCGTGACCTATCGGGATGAGCCGTGGCATAAGGAGTGTTTTGTGTGCACCAGCTGTAAGACGCAGCTGGCGGGTCAGCACTTCACCTCCCGAGACGACAGCCCGTACTGCCTCAAGTGCTTTGGCAGCCTGTATGCCAAGAAATGCGAAGCGTGCAGCAAACCCATCACAGGCAAGACTGCGTCATTGCGTTCTGCCCAGATAATACATGGAATTATGATTTTGCACAAAGAGTTATGATAAGTAGTGTAAAAAACTTGCAGACATATGCTGGATTTTACACCTTTCACCTTATTCAGTAAGTATTCAGGATTTCTCAGCACCGCTGTTTTTCCTGTTCCAGGTTTCGGAGGAGGAAAGTACATTTCGTTTGAGGATCGCCAGTGGCATCAGCCGTGCTTCACCTGCTCCCAGTGCTCTGTGTCGCTCGTGGGTGCCGGCTTCTTCCCTGACGGTGAAAGGATCCTGTGCCGCGACTGCCACACCAACCTATAGAGCAGTCGTTCACGATGTTCTCAACCTTTTTGTCTCCCCCTTTGCCACAGCATTTCAAGAACCCAGAGTCATTACCGAGGAAGGTAACACAGGCTAACAAATGCTGCCTCTCAGGTTGTTTTTATATAAAGGGCATCGGTTCCTCAATGTCCTTGTCTGGATCAGATTTTCATCCAGGAGCTAGGGCGCAAAAATCCTGTTTGTGCTGCGTCCTTGGCATGAACCACCACAAAGATTTCCTCTTTAACCAAAAAAACTTAATTATTTTGTGAAAGAAACTTTATGGAGTGCCTTAGGAACAACATTTCTTATATGATGTGTACTATAAAACCAAAGAAAGGCAAAATGCTAGTCACTTTGCAAAAATATTCCTTCATATTTTATATAAATAAGTTGCCACTTCAGGTAGAGGTCAGAGACACAGAACACTGATACAATATAGATTATAAACCTGTATTTTCAACGTATGGTGGAGTTACTGTTTGAATGCTCTTATAACTGCAGTTTTATGCATTTTGAATGTTGCTTTTCTTCACGACAATTATCTTTCTATAATGTTTGTCTTGCTTTATGCGTCCTGAACAAGTTAGTGTATATAATGACACAGAAGGAGATGTGACACTTGTAAAAAAAAAAAAATAAATAAATAAAATAATAATAATAAAAAATTAAAATTAAAATTAGAACTATTTCAGAAAAATTACATTTATGGAAAGTTAAAAAAGAGAGACTATGCTTTCAGTAAGGCTGTCAGTTTATAATAGTCGTGGTCAACAATTTCATTTGCACTTTGGAGAAGATATTCTCTTGCTATCATGTTACGTGCACATAAACACAATTCAGAAATGCGGCACAGGCCACACAAAGCCCTTTTAACGTTATGTATCTGCTTGTGGAACTTTGCAATGACACTTATTTTACATAATGTCTCATCATATTTCTGTCTTTTTCATTTGTTGTAATGAATCTCTTTTAATCACCCTTTGCTCACAGAGCCAGCATTTATAACCCCAAAAAGAAGCTGAAATGAAATGCATTACCGCCGTGTACTGCATGACTATGCATGTCTTCATCTGCCATGATTTGCCACAGTATTTTTTTTTTTTTTTTACTGGTAAACGCTGTTTTGTTTTTTATTGTTAGTTTTTAACTTGTATTGTGAAAATTATAAAAAAAAAAACAACCAACTATATTTCTTTTTTCAGCTTTGATGCTGGTGAGTCAGAGTTGGCAAATATGCATTTGAAGATGGAAAATAAGCCATTGAGGCAATAATGGTAAAAAAAAAAAAAAAAAAAGATAATTGATATGTCAAAATGCTACAATGGTTATTCTTATTTGTGAAGTCTTATTAAATACATTTACATTGAACTGTGCTGCTTTTTTATAATGTGTGGTTGTGAAATATCCATTACTGGTTTATGAGCTCATAGCTTTCTGTAGAGTTATGTTTACTGTCGAAGCCAGAGAAAACCCTTCTGCTGTGTTTAAAAAGTCTTTCTAGGAAAGATCAGTGTGTGTGTGAATCCAGAAGGGTAGGGGCATGAACGTGTTTGAGAAAGTGTTGGAGAAAGAAACCATGTGTGTAATAAAAGAGAGTAAAAGTGTGTGTGTGTGTGTGTGTGTGTGTGTGTGTGTGTGTGTGCGTAGGTAGTTTTAAGGTGTGTGACAGAGTAAAAACAGAGTGTGTGCGCATCTGTTTGCATATGTGTGTGTGTGTGTGGCTGAATATGTATACATGCAATGTTGTTTATGCTGAGTCGACCATTTCATCGCCTTGATGAAGTGCGCACACACACACACACACACACACACACACACACAGGCAGCCAGATACACTCTCCTGTCTGCATTGGTGAAACGTCCTCCTCCCTGCCTCCGTTTCAGATTTTTTCACCAAAAAAGGAAATGGAAAAGTCGTAGCTGCATGGGGGAGGGAGGGGGGTTGACTGGTGGTGGAAGTGAGAGAGAAAAGAGTGTGGGAGAGAGAAAGAGAGGGAGGGAGGATGTTCACATCTGGAGTTGCTCCATGGCACTTTCACTGGGGGGGTCAGCTCGACACGCGGCCCACTTTGGATTTATTGGAAGGAGGAGACGGGCAGGGAGGTGACAGCGAGCAGGAAGGGTCAGAGGGAGACAGTTCACTGTCTCATGTGCTACATGCAAGATCAACTTTAACAGCTAGTGTGAGGGGAAAGATCTGCTCTTTGGTTTGAAAACTGATGGCTATGAATTTCATAGTTCTCTTTTGTCAAGCCTCCTTCTCTTTCTGTAGCTTTTTCTCTCTTCTTCCTTGAAATTGTCCCACGTCCTTTTGTTATCACTGTCACCCAGAATCAAGGCTTCAAGCGTGCAAAGGGCAGCACGGCCGAGTTCCCACACGCTCGCTCGCTTCACACAAAAGATTCAGGGCTCACAATTTTGCTGCTGCGCTTCACTTTAATGTCAACCGTCGATGCACAAAACAACTGGTGTGACTCATATTTCGGCTTTGAACATGACAAGAGTAACACACACGTAGTCACCCACTTACAATGTGTTAGGCTGTAGGCAAGTAATGTCATTTCACCAAAAAGAAACCCTGGTGGAGTTCACACACTAAACATAGCTCAGTTTACCTCCATCAAAGCTGCACATCAAAAGTTTATGCTGGATGTAAAACTCAACTTTTTGTATCTGCCCAAATGACTCTGACAGAGAGACACTGATAACCTAACTTAGACACTTCAAGCTCAGTCAAACATGCAGTTACCCTTTGTGGCTCTCTGTCTAGTGTTACCTGGCACAGCTTGTGATAGAGAAGACAATCACTCCACTCCCTCCACTGCAAAATGTATTGACCGTATAGTAGCAAACTAATCACTTTAATTAATTATTAACCATTATTGATGGGATTACCATTGCAGAATGTACAGTAAAGCATGAATCATGAATAGCACAGGTTAGGGCTACTTGTTTGGTCCATAAAAAGGCTGAACACAGGCTCAGATCCTGACGGCTTGCTGAAAGTTTAGTCCATAAAAACAGCGGTAAGGGATGATTAGCACGACCCCATCTGTATCGTTCCCAGATGTCTCCTCTTAGCCGGCCTGAGCACCTCTTAGCCTAAAATCAGAAGCACTTATCACAGTTTCAGAGCAAAGTTAACCCTCAGAATCCAGAGTAAATGTGGTGTGATAGGAAACACTGTTTTTTGGGGGGGGTTTTAGTGCTTGGACTGTTTTTTAAACCAAGAATATGAAACAATATGGCACCGATCTATGGCCATTTTAACATCTTATTTGCTCCTCTCTGAAATGGCTAATCAGATTGGTGTTAATGTTAAAGGCTTTTATGTTTGCATATAATATTAAACTAAATAGGTTTAGTGACTCAATAACACTTATTTGTCAAAGATCAGAACTGTTTCATGGAAACTCTTTCAAGCATGAATAAAAGAAAACTAATCCGATTTCCTTGTCAGTTTGCATTAAGCTGTGTGGTGCCGATGCCTGAAGTGATATCAGAAAATAATTCTCTTAACCCATGTGACGCATCTTTCTTGATTGAATTTCTCGATTGAATTAATTTAAACTGAATCCATGCGTGTGACAGATTTACTAGCCTCCTACGCTACAAACAGATGATGCCCTGTCCCCTGTCCTGCATTTGTTGGCTGAAAAAGAGTGCACTCAAGTTTTACCAGGAGCAGCTGGGGTCACACTCAAGTGCTGTGAGGAAAACTATGAACTCCAAAGGTGGTAAGTGATACAAGGTAGTATCAGTGAAGCAATGTTGAAATCAGAATTTAAATAAAGAGAAAAGTCATAAGTGTAAAAATTTCCTGTTTTGTTTTTCTGTCTGCAGCTTTTTTCTCATGTAGTTTTATGACCTCAGGCGGTTCCCAGCGGAGTTTTGCCAAATAGCAAACTGAGCAGCAACGTAATTAGGTATATGAGTGACAACACCTGTGTGGGTGTGTAGGAATTACAAAATAAGCCTCCTGTTGAAACAGTCTTTTGTCTTGTAATTGCACTACAAACACTCTGGGTAAACTATTACCTCAGTGCCCCAAAATCTCAGAGAATGTAGACCAAGTACTACTTACCCCAACTCCACAAAACATGCAGTAAACTGCAGGTTCATGGGGTTTATGTGCCATATTATATAATTTATGCTTAACTTGAACAAAATCACCCCATTTTGATGCCTTTTATAATATGGACATTTTATACTCCTTGTATAACCCTGTCTGCATGGGTTTCAAATAAATGTTACTTTCTTTGCAAGCCTTTATTTTTAAAATCACATAGAGTTTGATTTTCCACTGGCAAAAACTTGATTGTATTATTGTTTATAGTCTGACAACCCATTTGGAGTATTTCAAAACCAATAATTGAGAATAAAAACTGAATTACAAAATTAGTTAATGAATCAAATTATGAACGAATGACCACCCTGCGGTCACTCATTTACCAAAGATCAAGGCAAGTATAATTAGAGAAACCTGATCACTCTTGAGCCAACCACTTTGCAGATAAGCACAGTGTGGCATGAGTCAGTTGCACAATGTTGCTGTTCATAGTACAGTGTGCCATTTTCTATCAATTTATCAAGATGAAGGGGTGGACAAGAATTTGCTGTGAGCGTCTTGTGCATTTCATTTATTCACAAAATACTTTTTAGTCCCACATATGGGTAGCAAAGACCCACCAGGTATGTGATTACTGATTGGGAAACAGACCTGCAGTGAGTGATATGGCTTGAATAAATAGTGAGGTGTGGCAGTTACTCTTGTTGCCAATTTAGAAACACTTGCGTGGCTCCTTTATTTTCTCAGCAAACCATATATTAAGTTGCTGTTATCTGAGATTTGGGTTTTGGGTTGCTTTTTTGAGTAGTGTTGGAAATTTCCTCCACTGGCAACGCCTCAAACTGTGGTGTGTCATCAGGGTTGTTGAAATTAGGATTCGTCATGCCTGATTAAAGTCTGGGGTGTGTTGATTAATTGGGCAGTGTATTTGATTTTGACGTCTCCAGTCATAATTAGACTGGTAAATCAGTACCTTAAACAAACAACAAAGACCATTCCCACTAGATTTCAGACCATTTTTGTGACTCCATAAACTGAAGTTAGATCAATATCAGATGAATGCAGTGTTACTTCAGGTAAATGAGTGAGGCCTATAAATCAATGAGTAGCCTGTGTTTAATCATTGATGATAAATCCACAAACAAAACTCCAGCCTGGGAACATCTTCATATAACCTCTTTATCAATCCAACCACAAAGAGCCTTAACTGTAATTGTGGGAGTCTACAACTCTCTTATCAGCGATGCAACAAAAGCTAAAAAAAAAAAAAAAAATAGCCAGCAAAGAGAGGCAAGGTCTTTCTTTTCACATCAGAATCAACACTGGGATTCTGTCTTGTGTGTGTGTGTGTGTGAGCCACAAGTGAGCACAATTTTTAAAAAACAAAATAACATGAACATTGTAGTTTATCTTAAGTGGCAATAAAAGAGTTGTGGTCATGGTGTAATATTCTGGCTGTTGTAAAGGGATTAATGTAAACCTCACAATCAGATCATCTCAGTAGGTTTTGATTGATTAAAAAAACAAAACAAAGCCTATTGACTACATGAGCATGGTTTTATTTTACAAGCCATGGAGGCAGCACAACCAGCTGACAGCCACGAGTGCGAGTTTTTGAAGCATCAGTTAATGTTAACTCATCAGAAACACAAACACAATTTATGTTTTGTTGCATGCAGTTTGAGAGACAGAAAGAGATATGCTACAAGTTTTGACAAAAATTTTGGTCTTTTTCTACGGTGAAACCTGGAAGCGGCAACAGAAAGTAAAAACAAAACCTTACGCCATACGTTTCCCTGGTCTCTTCCTGCTCTCCCCTGGCCCTTGTCATTACCTGGTTTAGTGTTAGGTGTCCACTTGACAAAGTGCACTGGTCCACCGCAGTCATGTCTGTAGTATGTAACCTCAGCAGACGTGGGTTAACCCCAAATGAGAAAATGAGAGATCATACTCTCATTGGTAATTCAGCTGAGCTCGGTGTCTACTTCAAATTCAATTTCAAATTGTATCTGTCATGTACACAGTTGTGTACACAGTGCGTAGGGAAATGCCTTTAACTGCATGTTTGCTACTAGAGAAGCTTGAGAGTGGAGTGATGCAGAATGTCAGAATGAAATTCAGTCACATATTAGTTTGACGGTTGAATGAAATGCTTTAAATTTGATGATGAGCTATGTGACAAACAAATGTTGCAAACACCAGTTTAAAGTGGTTTATTAGCATCTAGTTCACTGTTTACTCACCTGTGGTCCACCACTTTGGTCAAGACTGGTTATCTGAACTGAATATGTTGCCATGAATTTTGACAGAAATTAATGGTCACTGGAGGATGAATCCCTATGACTTTGGTGATCCTCTGACTTTTCCTCTGGCACAGCCATGAGGTTGACATTTGTGAGCCGTTGCAGACAGACAGATGTAACTGCAGTATTTATTGTAGAGAACCAGGCAAAAGACAAACAATTTCTGTGTCATTTCGCATAGGGTAGAGCAGTAATGGATAAACAAAAGAGCATCACAGTCATGTGCTAGTTATATTATATTTGTCTAAATTTGTTGTGCTTTTTTGGCTGAAGTACCACAACAGGACTCAACAGGAGAGCAGCTGCAGCAGCTGACATGTACCGAAGCTCTACGTGCTGTGTATGGAGGAAAAAACCCCAAAAACATACATCTGTGTCCCAAGCTGACACTCACGGGGCTGGTGCTTGTTGGCGAGGTTTGGAGTCTGCCTTTGTGGCTTGGCCTGAGCTTTCATCCTCTCCATTCACTCCAATCTGAGGTCAAGGAGTTGCGCTTGCTTGTGGGAAGCTCTTATACTGTCTTGTAATGAGCGCTCTCAGCAGGAAAACAAGGCCGTGTTTTTCCAGAGTTCAGGGTTGGATGCGTCCACTGCTCTGATCTGACCTCCGTTAAAAATCCCTCCTTTCCTGAGAGTGACTGATGACAGCCACAACTCTGGATAGGATCCCAGCTGGTTTATTGTAAATACATCAGCAAGTGAAAGATAGTTGGTGTGCAAAACCATGATAATGAAGTGAATGCTCTGCTTAAATTCAGCTTATATGCACCACGCGTGTGCTTCACACCCAAACTGCAGTTTGTTTGTTCTGCTGCCTCCTCACACATTTTTACACTTTTAATGGTTTGATGTGGTGTCGGAACTAAAACACTGTAATAATGTGGGAACATAGGAATGTGATAAATTCTTAAAAAGTAAGTCAGACTTTAACATCCCTGGGACACACGGATAGTACTCACAACTATTGTCCGCAACTATTGTGAATGTGGTTTTGAGCTCTGCTCTTCTCTGTATTTGGTATGGTGAAACCATAAAATATATAATGCCCTACAGCACGCAGTAATAGCTGCTTCTTTCCTTCAGAGGAGGACATTTTGTGTCAGCTTATTATTTCCTAAGCTGACATCTTTTTTTCTTGCCCTTTTGTCTAAATTAGCCTGTAAATAGTATTAAAGACATGACAAGCCAATCAAATATGTCATGAAGAAAAACTTCTTGTAATGTTTGTTTTCTGACGTGTTTTTTTTGCCTTTCATCCAACTTTAGGGTTGAATGCAGGTGGCTGAAGAGACAGCTTGTCATGGGGTTGAACTGGAGGAAGAATGATGGAAAAACAACTGTATCAGGCAGTAACAGGACTCCAGACAGCAGTGGAGCATGGTTCACAGTTCACTGATTGTCCAGCGATTGTTAGGAAAGAATCCAGCAGCAACAATCAGGCCAGCAGCGAGTGCAGTGAGGACGATGAACGACAGATCAAATGAGCCAGAGCTGTTGACAGGAAATGAAAGACCTATTTGATTACTTTTCAGCTTCAGTGCGATGCAAGGTTGTCAGCGAAAACATTTGTACTGTAGGATATGTTTGAATCTGTGTGGGTTCATGAAACAGAGGTGAATTAAGGGTAAAATAGCAGCTTGCTTAACATACATTCTCTTTAAAAAAAGAAGTCAGATTGATAGTGCATAGTCTTCATCATTCATCAGTCCAGCATAAGTCTTAGCCTACTACAGAACAGTCCTACTGCTTGCAGTTTGGCAGCTCAGTTGGAACAGTTGTTTGGAGATGAGATGTTTGGAATGCAAAATGTTTGAGGAGCGGATTGACCATGATTGACTGTAATTCAAAACGTCTAAAAGATTTATTTTTGAAAAAAAAAGTAAAAGAAAAGAGCAAGGAGGGTCTGCAGCTCTTTCAAAATGAGTGTTCTGATTCCTGTTTCAGGTTAAAAAACAACTTTATATGAGAACTGGACTGTAATGGAATGAAAGAGAAAAGCGAGTACATATGTGACTATTGTGATTATACATTTTAAGAGGGTTTATTTGCAAAGGCCAATATTGAGGTAATGAATGAGATGTCAGAATGTTATTTACCCTGGAAAATGAATACTTAGTATTAGATGAAAATATTTTAGACATTTCTGCTTTATCTTTAATAATGTTCACCGTATTCATAAACTGCAAACGTCTTTCTGACAGTAGCATTTGTCGTAAAATTGAATCGCAATAAAACACGCTAAGGAATGACTAAAAGGAATTTGTAGACAGAATGTTAAGGACAGAAAATGAAAGTCACACATCTGTCATCAAAAGGTCAAGAAGGACACAAGTGGCAGCCAGTCGTGTAGAAGTAAATACAACTTTTTGGTGACAGATTATTGTTTGATGCACTAGAAAAGAGAAAAGAAAAAAATGACTCTTTGTTAAAACTTTAAACAGAGATTAATCATTACAACACATCGTTCAAATTATTTGTTTTTAAATGTGACACCTCTTCAGCATAGTGATGGACCACAACAACAAAGACTTGTATGGTTTGAATTCATTATTGGGCCACCCTCTCCTCTTTATTGCTCTTTTTCTTTTGGCTTTTCTTTGGCTTTTCTCATTCCCTGACCAAAAACTTTCCAAACACTTTTGACAAGACCTCTGGAAAACAAGAGAGCTATTTATTATTTATCTGGATTGCCAAATTACCCATGACCATTACTATGATCTCATAAATAATACAGCAAACCTAGCCTCAGTCTCAGATGATGATAATGGCTGTCAGATAGCAGGAATAATCTTTTATGTGGTTATAGCTCCCTCTTGTGGTTTTTTAAAATGACATTTGTACGTCACTGGAAGTGCACTATAGGACCATAATCTGCAAGATTATGTGATGGTTTAATTAAAATGACGCCTTCACATGAAGCCTGTGTCCTCGCACTGAAAAAATACTGCATCATCATCTGTTCACACCATCCATCCACACCCTTCCTCAGTCCTCACCCCAAAATCGGTACTGTCATAACACTGCTGATTCATTGTCATAATCAGTAGATCAGATCCAAAACCTGAATGTGAGAGTGAGAGGAGTGATCGGTGGTTGACAGTAAAATTTTTGTATTAGTTTTATTGATTATTTATTTATTATATATCACGTTTAATTTGTTCCTAGTGTTTGTTGCAAAATCAGATGCAACTTGCTGTCAAGATGAGTGCCCAACCATGATGCTTGGAGTTTTTACATCAAAATGTACTTATTTATTTATTTAATGAGGCTATGATTGGACATGATTATCTGGTTTCTCCTAAAGATCTGCAGCACCTATTTGGATCTTTATGACATTGTTCGGTAATTTCCCTTTGGGAAAATTAAAGTTTACTCTACTCTACTACTCTACTCTTTTAGCTTTCTTCCCATGCGGTACTGATTACCTTCAACAGAGGGCAGTATATATCAAGTATAATGTCTAGCACTCAGCATGCAGACTCATCTTTGAACGCTTCCTCTCCTGTGTCAGCAGTTTCGGACCCTTTTCTCAGCCAAAGACACATTTGTGTTAAAGAAAGCTTTGTATATAGAAACTACACCTCTTAAAATTTGCTGCTTATCCTATGCATTCCCTGGGTTTTCCACTTGCTTTTTATAAAACCAACTGATACATCACTGACTCTCCCTGAGAAGTATAAAGCAAAGGTCCCTCAACTCTGATTTGCATTCTAAATGACTTATGTCTTTTTAACTATAATCAGATGTAGAATTGCTCTTTTCATAAAGAACATTGGCTACCATGTAACATTAAATAGTTTTGTTATTTTGATTTAGCAACACTGCTTTTACAGATATCTGTTGCTGATCAAACATGTCAGGCTGTCTACGTTGATGTACAGTTCTTCGGAATATTTGAGAATCGAATCGGACATTTTCTCTTTGTAGAATTCCAGATTCATCCTCTCAGATCTTGAGCCATAAAGAGAGGACGGTTGTGGAGCTTCAGAGATGGAAATCATCATGCCTCAGCGGGACCGCTGATCTTGAAAGGGCTGGAAGCCACTGTAGTGGGAGGAGAGGGTCCAGTAGATACTGCTGGCAGTTACTGGTGACTCGGTGGGAGACTCCAGTGGCCTCATGTACCCCAGACCTCTTATTCACCCAGATGATGACAGAATATCTGAGGGAGTTTTCTGTAAGAATTATGTCATTCATGCTGTGCATTATAACGGAAAAACAGGGCAAAGGAAATATTATTGCAATCTAACAGTGATTTCATATTCATCTTGGTTGAGACATTGCTCTGAAAAGAAACCAGAGGAAGAGTGTGAAGGGTCAGATCTGCAATCACGCGAATTCTGTACAGGTCAATGGAGGTGAATTGAGTTTCTTATATGGTCCTCACATCATGGAACAATTATATTTGAAAATCTCAACAGCAATACATCTTTTCCAGAATCATGTCCCTGCTTCTTTGAACGACTTGGCTCAGGAGAGTTTCCAATAATTTCTATGTTTGAAAAGGATCTTAACTGTGGATTAAATTAAACTATTCTTTGCTTTGGTGTGTTTGGTGTATTTTTGAAATTATCTAAATTGAAAATGCTGGACTATTCTTCCCCTTGGTTTCCTGTTGAAAAACCCCACCGGCACCAACAAAATGTCTGCAAGAGCGCAGAAGTTCATCAGTGATATTAGGAGTAGTTTGTGTGACAGAATGGAGTGATGGCTGTGTTCTACTGGTGGCAAGTGTTTGCATGTTAGCTTTGTCTTTTTGTGACATGTGTCTTTTCTATGAAGCATCAGTTCCATCAGTCATGGACAAATTGGGCTATAAAAACAACCTTGAAACTTAATCATCTCATCTAACAGGTCCAACTCACTATTTTCAGAGCTTCCAACTCCATCTTTCAAAGTCATGACGGCAGCTTTTGGAGTACAAATGTGTGAAATTCAATTGTGATTTTTCAATTCTTGTTCCACACTTCTGTCACATGAAAACACCATTACCAGATGGAGACTGCAAGATGCAGATAAGAACTGAAAATGCAGCCACCTTTGTATTAAAAGACCTGTTGGCCAGTTCAACAGTGATATCAGGTTCGCATCCAGACTTTCTGTATGGTGGTGGTGCCCTTTCGTTTACATTTGGATCAGGGATTGTGTGTTTAAGTCAAGCATGGACATGGGCGTTCCTTTTTGACGTGATGCACTCCCCTGGGGCCTGGCCTAAACGCCAAACTAAAGCAATGAAATCATTCAGTGTTAAGCATCTTGGCAAGTCACGGGCACCCATATACTCCAAGGATTTACCATTCGTTTCTCTAGGAAAACACGGGAGTGGGGAACAAGAGAGTGAAAAAAAAAGAGGGAGTGGGAGGTGAGGGAGAGCTCCGTCCAATGGAGCCAGGGTAAGAATTTATGGTCAGGAAGAGCGATGAATGTGTAATTTACGGTGCATACTCTACCATTCCCCCTGCCCTCCCCTTTGGTAATGAGAAACAGCTGTTTTGTTGTAGGGCCAAGGCATGGTATACCCCCCTCCCTTCTGGCTATGACACACCATTAGTTTTTATTTCTGTCTCTGCTTTTACGACCCCTGCCCAGACGCCAGCATTTGGCCAGCGATCGGGACCATCACACTATCTAAGCTCGTCCACCTCCCAAGATGGCCTCCTGTACCCTCGGGGAAGACCATACCATTAACTACTGAAGGCCATAACCTGGAGGTAGATCGCATCATTCTCCCAGCTGATTGTTTTTCTCATTCTTTGAGGTTTTGATTAAATTCTGGTTGGAGAATACGGAATAGCTACGGATAATAGTACAAACTTTCCCTCACAAAATTGTCAGAATAATCCTAATTGACAAATACTGACTTTCCTGGGTATGTATTTGCTTTATCTGTAAAATAAGTAAATGATTATGCTATTCTTCTCATAATAATAATGGACATATTTTGTTGTTTGACCATCATTATGTTATATAACTATACTGACCAAAGTAATTGTTGAGATCTGAAAACAACACTGGCGACATTACCACAGTAAAGTCCCATGGGGAAGAAAACACAAAGTAAGGCAAAAAAAAGACAAAGTTGTTAACACTCTGCCATTGCCTCCTTCCAAATAAATGTGTTACATGCAGGTCTGTTTTAAGAGCTTGTATGCTTGTGCTTCTTGCCACGTGGGCCTCGTGGGGTTTCCCCATCTAAGTGAGCAATTTAGTAAGTACAGTGTTTCCATAACAAACACAAGGCCAAAGCACTGGTAATAAGACACCAGATATTAAAATGAACTAATAAAAATAATAACAAGTAAAGATATGTTTTATAAAAACATGTCCTTATGTATAAAAAGTTCCTTACATGTGTGTATTGAGTATAAGCATGTAGCACAGTGTAAGAGACTACAACGACAGAACTGAAAAGGTGGAGTCATTCCACCTGCAATCAAAGGGGCTAAGAGCAAAATCAGTGTATGACTGAACATTCATCAGCTTCATCTGAATTTTATTTAGACTTTCACAGAATAAGCTATACATTATGCTGCTAATACTTCTTATGTTGGATGATAAACACAGTTTGACATATTCAGTATCACAATCCATAGTATGAATGAATAACGTAGCGTGTAACTTCTCCTGAAACTAATATCTTGTGGAAAGCAAACAGACCCATGTAAAACATTCTAGGAGTAATAAAAATAATTAAAAAGAACCCCTCTGTATCTGCAATGTTATGAAGCCAGCTTTTGGATTATAAATGTGTAAAATGCTATGACTGTTCTGAAACTTGAGCAGTAGGAAACATTATTATAGTTGTGCAAAATCTTCAGACCCTGTTGCAAACATACATGATTACTGAGCAGCTGATGAGTTGATGGCTTATATAACAATCAGTGGCAGTTACTGCATATTTGATATATCACTGTGCATTTACATTTTGATATCCACAACCTTAATCCTTCAATCTATGAGACCAATATCAACACACGTGCAAACACATGTTGAAGTTTTCTGTCGACAAACAACTTTGTTCCGTGTTGAAATGTACATAAACACACGCATACACACACGCGCACACACACACACACACACACACACACACACACACACCTTGCCTTGCACCATGCAAATGTTGGTATTTTTAACTCCTCATTTTCTGTGCAGAGTTATTTTCTGATACATCAACATTTAATTCCAAACAAATGACTACACTATTAAATGGCAAAAAATCTGTGTCAGGACACCAGAGAAGGATAATAAACTGAGCTCCCAGTAATCCCCATCCACATTTTCTCTTAGGCTTGTTTTGTAAAAGACTCCCTCATCAAAATAAAATATAGAAGATCTGTCCTCACCAACCACAAATGGTTTCCAGTGCCTTTTCTTTTTGTTTCATCTCACAATAGGAAATAAAGGTACAAAGACTCAATACTATTTTCACTGTCTCTACATCTCATACAGCGGCTGTTGAGAAAATCCATCTGCCACCTCTCAGCAACACGAAAAGCAAATGAGGAACAGATTGTGATTAAATCGGACTGGAACAAAATGCATCATAAACCAGAGGGGACTGAAAAGGCCCTTCTTCATTCATTGTCACACTTCCAGCATTAATGCTGCATTTTTGAAACACAGGATGTGTTCTCGGTTCAAGAAGTGACATAGGTCGGTTCGTGATATGAGCCATGCCGAAGCCACAGTGACTTTGCTTCTCCAACAGTGATCCCTCAACAGTGGAATGAAAATCAACAAGTCTTTCAGAGTGCCATGAAGACACCACGTCCCTTCCACTTTGGGTCATTGATTCAAAAAGCTCTGGAAAGCCTTTTGTGTTGCTTCAATCCCTCGGTTGTCTTTGCATCTTCTACATACTCATAGCAGCATTAATCCATTCCTTCATCACGTTGTTCTTTGTCTATAGGTGTGCACTGCCAGGTGAGGCACCATCTCTGCTCTTTTCTCAGCCCCACCCTGCAGCCACTAATGTCTAGGTGACAGAGCTGGTTGTGATGCTAGACACAGTGGTTGTCCTGCTCTGGCCTTTTCTCCTCTTCCCACCACTGCTGCCACCACCAACACCACCACCACCACCGCCGCCTCCTCCGCCTCCTCCCACCCCTCCTCCTCCACCTCCTACACCTCGACCACCATCTTTGCCTTCTCGTCCTCGTCCACGTGCGTTACCCCTCTCTCTGCCGTTCGTATCATCTTGTTGGTCTCCCTTACTCTTCCTCTCTGAAATGAGAATGCATGAGAAAATGTGATTAATAGGCTGTACTGTTTCTCAAATAAACTCTTGCAAGACATCTGTCGTCATTGGATGTTGTGTGATGAAGTGCCTCCACTTGGCTAAACAAAATTTGAAAAAAAGACCACAAATTCCTGAGAAATGAGAACGGGGGATGCGGGATGTGTGTTGGATCGGAACCCGTGGGTGTGGTTGTGTGGTTTTTGATGCAGGCAAAACAAGTGTAAACCATGCAAATCCAGCCCAGAATCATTCATATATGCTAACGCTATCTTTGGCCAAGCTGACAATATATGCACAGGCACATACCACAAGTGGCCCACTAATAATAATCACAGTATAAAACATGTAAACATTTAGGTGCTAATTGTTTTATTGTTACTTTGATCCACAATAATATATCTCAACAACTGCTGAGAAGTGCCATGAAATTTTGCAGAGACATTCACGTTCTCCTCAGGATTAATTGCAATAACTCTGGTCCTTTAAGTTTTTCTCTAGTGTTACCACAGGGTCACAATTTTAATCTGACCAATATTTGTACCCCAACACCTGGAAGCACTTGTGACTTCCCCATCAGCCTCAGCGGGACACACCAAAATAATATTGACTGCAGATTTAGCCTTTTTAATTTCTGTTTCAACAGCTACAGGCTCCTTTTGTGCTGCAAACCAACCCCAACCCCTTGGATAAGGATTCACACCTGTCACACATTTAAAGAGTATAATTGCTCCCTGAATAAAAATGGTGTGGTTTATGTTTATGTGTAGCCCTGTTCAGGAGAGTTAAGAGCTGCCGTGCTGCTGCTGATTTAAAAATGGAGCACATGTGTAGACTGTGAGTGCACTTAGGACAGTCAAGTGACACTCATTTCTGTCACATAAATAACACCTTGAAATCACTTCTGGCATAATGAGTTAAACATTGTCAAGGGCTCAATAATGGACATGAAGAGCTGTTACAAAGTGGAAATGTACATTGTGTGTAGTTGTGTGTCAGATGGCTATTGTTTAGGCAGCACTCAGAAGTATTTGGTTTTGTATATCTGTGGGAGTGCAGTTACGCTGGAGGATGCTTGTCATGAACTTGAAGCGTTGAAAATCTCTGCACATCCCAGAAACTGAGTGAACACGTGCCAAGGGCTGGACAGTGTTCACTGTGCAGCTGACAATAGCAGGGCTTATGGCGCCACCATGTTTGTCTACTGCCATGCAGTAATAACTTATTGTCTGTGTTTATTCCTCTACAAGCACTTTTAAACTTGTTGTACAAACAGTTGTGATTCTTTGCTTTAAATGCATTTTTTTAAATCTAAGAGCCCAAAGGTACAGTGATTCTCAAATTTCACCAAAAACAACATTTCTGCACAGCCAGTGAAAATCATTATCTGGTGATGAAGTAGTTGAATGTGGACAGACCTAACACAAAAACATTTATTCACCGCAGGCCCATGCAGAGTCACAGTTGCTTTACTCTCAACTGAAAGCTAAAAGGCTCAGTCCCACACAGTAGTGCAAGGATAACTCATCTTTTGGAGAACCTTTAACGCTAAAATCATGAAAATGTCACTGAAAACACATTTTCTGGTGAATTGTCTCAAATCATAAGATTTTATATCCAGCGTGTTCATCATTCATGTATTGTCTTGAATTAGTAAACATATTTCTCTGCTTTTATGGCCACTGTTCAAACAACCACTTAATGCTGAACAGTAATGGTTTCAATTTAAATCAATGTCGGGTACTGAACAAGAGTGGAGCCTGAATGAAGTGAAGGGTCCTCACACACACTCTGCAGCATCGAGCCCATGTGCTTACTGTGTGAGGACTTAATTACTCTTCTCTAACAAATTACTAATGGAGCCAAGAGAGGGGGACTCCATCAGTTTATGACAGGTCTGATTGCACGTCCTCTCCATCCAAGCTAAACAACTGCCCCTGACAAATGCAGTAACACATCCAGAAAACTCTGTTTTCGCGTGAGACCATTTTGTGGAGCTTCAGGGGAAAAAAAAGGGGGGGGGGATTTGCAGCCAAATCAACACAAAGCGTGAGATCTGCAGACCACTAAATCACTGAAGTTATACAAGGTCTGCCCCCTGTTTTATATAGCTAGTCGGTCAGCCAACTCCCACAGATGAATCTGCAGTTATGCTCTTTTTGCACAGTGTTTACCCACATGAACTGGTTCTCTGGAGTCATCAATTGCCTCACACAGGAATATTCATTTGTGTGCATTTTGGCAGTAATATGCATTTTATTTATATGAATTGTATTTAGCAGCACAATGGAGAAAAAACGGGACTGAAGACTTGAAGAACACTCTCAAGGTGACACCTTACATGTCATTCTTGCCTTTTTGATGTGCCCTACCTTTGGCACAATATATTTGGCAGTCAGCTTTTATAGGGCAATTCATAATATTTTACTGTTAATCCTTCTAGGAGGCAGGTGTTGTACAGAGCAAATATGCTTCTTATTTCTCAAATTGTTCCATCTCCACTCCTTCTAATGAAGAGCCCACTCCGTACTAAGCAGTTACAAACCACACAGCTTCCTTCCCTCTAGACTTGCCCGCAGATCTACGTGAGACAATGTCAGATCATGTTCTGTTCTTGGGACTCAGAGTCGTAAAAGAATTCTGGAAGAGGAGAGGATGGTGATGGAATATGTGAACCTCTTCTGTGTTTACTCACACATATCCAGGCATATCATCTGTTACATGTTGCAACATCTGCACGGATGTCAAGACTGTGCAAATATTGTTACGCAATGTTGCTGCTGTGCCCTAAATCCCCTAAGCGTGCCACCGTCCAATAAAGTCTTTAAATACTGCTTGTTGGCAGTCTTTAGCCCTTGAAAATAAGTGCAAGTTTCCAACTTTGGTCAGCAGCAGCAGACTATGCAAAACAGATTCGTATTTGGTGACATTAAGAAAAAAAAGAAATTTGCTAATGACGCTTCATTAACCATAATGACTTTCGGCGCAAGAGAGCAAACCCTATAATTTGAAATAGCAGGGTTAAACAACAGCTTCACTTTCTATGTTTTTGTTAAATTCATCATCCCAGCACCACTTCCAGTAAATATATAACTTCTTTGCCTTACTATGTATTAGAGACAAAATGTTAAAACTCAAATAATCCAGATCATTAGTGTTTTTGTTGCACATTGCATCCAATAAACTCTGGACCACCTGGCCTGATCTGTCATTTATTAGCCTCATCTGTAAACCAAGCCAAAAGTGTCTAATAATCTGTTATGAAATATAAAGCTGATAATGGCCATTGACTGGTGAGAATGACTGTTAACCTGCTGGAGAGCAAGCTGCTGTGTGGGTGATAAGGGCCCAAGCAAACATGTCATGGCCATGTAAACCTCACGCTTCAACGGTCCTCAGAACAAATAGCTCTTTCTAGCTCTGATCCTTGTCCAGGTTTGCAGTGTGTAATGCCTGCCCTTCATCTGCTTGGCTCGTAGATCGGGGTTTATTGTTTACATGCTGAGAAGTCAAGAGGTTCTGTATCCTTCTGTGAGCTAAGCCAAACCAAACCCAATCAACGTGCTGTGGGTCACAAACACACTGGCGGGAATGCAGGCTTTTAGAAGTTGAGTAATGGTTCCATCAGTCATCATGTTAACTGGCCGAAGGATTCAACTTTAGTGCTTATTTATCTTTAATCAGCATAGTGTCATCATTATAACTATTATTAATTGGTGTTTTGAATTAGTAGTCTTCCTTGTTGTGCATTGGTTTACTATGTGAATATTTGTATTTTACCTCTTGTACAGGGCGTCTTGGTCACAACACATTTCCTTCTCTCTGTCTGTGAAGTGCAGGTCTGTGAGGGTACAAAGGCCGGGGAGGTGTCTGGGCTGTGGACCTGTGGAAGGGGTGAACGAACCCGAGACTGCGAGCCTTTCTTAAATCCACATGTTTTGTTCTTCTTCATGCAGGGACCCCATTGGCTCCACTCACCCAGTTCGCACTCTGAAGCACGCTGACCTGGGGGGAAAACATGGGACAAAGGCTGGGGTAGTGAGTGAATGGTTCACAGCTCCAACTTCTCACATTTGTTCTGCAGCCTTCCTGCCTGCTTCTTACGGCTCAGTAGTTTCAGCTCAGGATAATGAGTTACATTAATTTCCAAATCTGGAAGCAATCTTTTGTTTTTTGACTGGAGATGGACTGATGGAGAATGTTGCTATG
The DNA here is from genome assembly GCA_016785225.1 of Psettodes erumei. Classification (NCBI taxonomy): domain Eukaryota; kingdom Metazoa; phylum Chordata; class Actinopteri; order Pleuronectiformes; family Psettodidae; genus Psettodes; species Psettodes erumei. The sequence continues at coordinate 2,684,085 of JAFBJZ010000354.1, read as the reverse complement.
AACCTGAAAATGCACAAAAGCATATGGGTATTGAATATCATGTGCTTGTTGTTGTGCTTGTTTTTAAGTTCACATCTATATTCCCTGTGGACAAGCAGGGTCAGGTTAAAGGAACAGCACATGATGCATGGGTTTCTCTGTTAATGGTGTTGTTTCCAGCTTGTGACAGAATTATTTTTAACCAAAATTATCCAAAGTATCCTTACTTTGGATAACCCTAATAGATTCTATTATTTTTCTATAATCAGTTCCTTATTTTTCCAGGCCAAACAACTGCCAACCTCTTCAGGTGATGTGGTAAGCATAGTTTTCATATTACGGCAGGTAGCACTCAAAGACGCTAATGTTTGTGTTTTGAAGCTGGTAAAAAAAATGGGAGGTTAAAGGTCACTCACCGACACACTCCATGGTCTCGTTGGAGGTGCGCTGGCCTGGAGGGCAGCTTACGTAACATCGGCCGCTGTGTGAATACAAGCCCTCCTTACATTTTGTGCAAAAATTGCGATTGAAACATGCTTCACAGTTGTCTATTTTACATTCTGAAAGACACAGGGGAGACAGAAACAGAGGATCACATGAAAAGATCAAATCATTTAAAGCTCATGTAGAATCTAGTGAAGTAGGATTTCGTGCAAATTCATTTCATTGGCTTCAAAATTTTCTTTTCTTGTTAAGGAAAAATTGTGGATACGCATAAAACCTGTATTGTTTTAATGGAGAATTCATTGCATTCTGGCTCAAAAAAAGGAAATCATTCTCCACAGAGAGGACAGGGAGAACTTAAATTTTATTCCCTCTGAGAAATTAATTGGTGATTAAACAACACGGGGTCTCTTAAGGGTGAGTAACGCTCTCTTCTCTTAAAAACACATGCACCACAGGCCTTGTTTTTTGGAAAGCGGGTGTGAATGAGTACAGCCAGGAGTGTTTCGCTTCACTAGGTTTCTCAAGAATGGGTTTCTCCACACCTCAGTCTCATTAAAATCGCTGACTCTCTAGTCAAACAAAGAACTTCTTGAAATTTGGATAATTACAAACACAAGAGGATAAAAAACAGACATCTTAAAAGACTCCCAAAGCTTTGGTCTCATCATGAAAGGCCCTCCCTCAGCCGCATCATTCATTCCATCTGAATTAACCTTCCTCACATGAATGTGGGATAGATGGAAATCTGTAAATTTTCATGTCAGTGTTTTTATATGGGGAAACTCATCATGTTCACGTGTGCTGAAGTCAAGAATGTCTCCTCCGCAGCTTGTCTGATGCCAAGGTCAGAAATATTTTAACACTCGATCCCTCAATGGGATCTTAAAGTCTTTGCCTCCTGCTCCCAATTACTATTTTTAAGCCCTTGACAGCTAAATTTGACAGTACTGACGTTTGTAGCCCTATAATGTAAGACAAATGTTGCTAACAAGACATTCTGGGATGACATGTATAAAGTCAGATGATTGGATAATAACCCAGTTTAGCCACTGAGGGCCTCTGAAAAGAATTTGCTGAGGAAATTCAGCCCTTTCTGCAACAAAATCAGGACATGAAATAATGCTGCATTGAAATAACAGCAAGACATGTGGTTGAACTTGTTGCAAATGAGCCAGTATTTTCCTAAAAATGCAAAGAAATAGAAGAAATAATTCTAATTGTGCCGTTTGCACTGATGCCGCAAACTTCACAGAGGAAATAAAATCTGTCATTTTAGAATAAAGTACTGTTTCTGTTGTGCTGTAAAAACCCACATCTCAAACAAAAAAGTAATGTGGCAGAGAGCAAAATTGCATCTCATGAGTACATTATGTTTTGGAAAACATAATGTATCACATCTGACAGACACTATGAAATGCAGGAAATGTCAGTCAAGCAAAAATATCTTGAAAGAAAAGTATAGGCTGCATCTTTCTCCCTATAGAAGACATTCACTAAATACCAAATACACACCTGTAGGGCGAGCTTGAAGCAATGAACATAACGGAATGTCATTAAACAGGAGGTAACAATAATGGTGGAAGCACTCCTCTTTCATTATAATGAATGTAATATTGTTTTAAAAATATACCTACACGCACCCTTAGTTACTTACAGATTTCCGAGATTATATATACAGACTGTATATGATACAGTAAGGGTGTATCAGAATAAAAAAATGTGCAAAAGTGAAAGCACAATAAACATGGATTGTGGCCTGGCATGAACCCTGCACACAAGGGCCAAATAATAATAAAAACAAAAAAACGCAGACATCCTCTTAAAAAACAGACAAACAACATCGCATTAGAAATGTTTTTGTTGGGGATTTTGTTGCAATCTTGTTTTCTGCCCACACATAAGAGGAAACAGACAACAGGCTGAGGTGCTGGCGCTCTCCTGCTTTAAGTGCAAACTTACAACTATGTGAGTTTGGTAAGTACCGTGAGTGCGGCCCTTCATCCACTTTACAAATAAGCCAAGCCAGCCAAAAAACCAAAAAAACATGATGAAAAGCAGTTCGTTTAAAAATTCTTTCCTTCTGCAGAATATTTTCTGAATTTATTTGTGTGCTCCTTTCCACGGGGATAAGTAGCAACAGCAGAAGGATTTCATTCACTGGTCACTAATTTATGTATTAGTGGCCACTTGCATCTTGTTAGTGAGCTTTCAATAATAAGGGGTACAGTACCACTTATTCACTCACAAACATGAAAAATAACAGCGTGGACTGGTTAAAAAATATGAGATGTGTATGGCAAATAAGGGATTCACTCGTCATTCAGTGCTGATTTCAGTGGAATCCCTATTTTCCTGCATTCATATTTTAGGTCTTTAGGTCACACAAACACAGAGAGTGAAAATATTTGTGTGACACACAAGCCAAAAAACTAACAGGCCATCCCTGTGCTCCTCTAAATGGCCAATTATTGTACATAAACAGGAGCTGATGAGGCAAAGATAAACAGATCGTTTACACTCTGCAGGTCTGATTTGACGTCAGCTGTGTAATTTTTACAGAGTGAGCCATTGCCAACCAGTTAGCACAAGCCCTCGTGTATTTGGAAGATTCCAGATGTGTATTTACAAATCTAACATGCCCGCTTACACATCCTGTTGATATACCACTGACACTTGCAGTGTGCCATGGTCAAGAGTCGACAGCACAAAGCAAAACTCACGGGTGCATCTGTTGTTGCCTTCCGGGTTCCTCATCCCAAAATATCCCATGGGGCAGGAGGCGAGGCACACGCCTATCTGTCGGATGTCGTTGCGCTCCAGGAAGATGAAGAGCTTGGGCTTACATTTAATGCAGCCATTATACTCTGAGCATCGCTCACAGCCTTTAGAGCAAGATGGCGGCCCCTCAGTACTAACTGTGGAAACATAAGGTAAACAGAAAGAAAGTAACAGGCAGATTGAGGTAAGCAAAAGAACAGCATGGTGTACCATTACAGAAAAACATAAACTGTTCCCAGTCAGATATGAATTTTAATGAGGAAATAAAAAGAGCATTTGTCATTATTTTTGCCTATGAGAACAACATCAGGGGACTGTAATATTTTGCTGGCATGTCCAATGATCCAGCAATAAACCTGCCAGCACTTTATCACTCCAACAAGCAGGTCTTAATGCTCAGAGCTTAATCTAACCAGGGGCCAGGCCAAACATTTTTGTTTGAACAGTTACTCACTGTTTACTTCAAACTGCCTGCCGGAGATCCTTAGCAGATTTTTATTTGGAGAAACCCGGGTAATTGGGGTTGACAGTCAACTAAGAGCCAATCAAAATCAGGCAGCTCGCATCACACACGGCCTCCCGCTGGGGTCAGTCAGAAATATTCTTGGCATTAGAAAACTGCAAAAGTGATGGATGTGGCCAAGAGACAAATACTGCATGTGCAAATAGAGTGTTTTTCCTATAGAGGTAACAAGCAGCAAGTATCCCCTGTCATGAGTCTGAAAATGCACTGCAGATGCATTTGTGCGTCACCTCCTTGTAATCCCAGGCTCAGCCATTAATCCAGTTCTTTATCTTCCAAAAAGGAAAAGACGCGGTATGCACACAACCAGTAATGTAAATCTTAAGTGAGTGCACATCTTTTTTCAAGGAGTCATTCAGAGACAATACCATGGTCACTGGAGTCAGCTCTAAATATACACACTGTCATTCAGTGCCCTGTCTCCCAGAGATAAGATGGAGGGTTGAAAATAAATATTAAAAAGTTCTCCCATGAACAGATTATGCCAGGGCCACAGTGACCTTGCATGCAAATAACTACAGCCAGGTCTTACTGCTCACTATCAGTAGCATTGATAGTGGGGGATAGAGGGGACTGTATGCATCTAAGAATGTGGTGTTGCAAATTGATTGTGACACATGGTGGTTTACAAAAAAATGAGACAGTTTGTGCTGCCTTGAGAATAAGGAGCAGTATGCTACTCTCTCCTCTGATCTCTCTGCTTGACACTAAATTTCAGTCAGAGAGGGAACACAGAAGCCCATGGGGAAGAAAAACAAACTCCACTTTCGTCAGCCATTTGCCTGCCAAGGGCGATGGTTGACAAAAACACAGCATCTGATGACATTAAAGACGTAAAAGCTGTAAAACAGACATGTGAATTGCGAACCTCTTCCATATCTGGGGTGGTGGAAAGTCTCACATGACTGATGCTGTAGAAGGTGCCTGTGTACAGTATCTGAGTGAATAACCAATATCCTTCTGTCCTCATTAGACATATATGGTGTGTGAGTATGTATACTGTAAAAATATTTTATATCTATGAACCAAACAAGGGTTCCTTCCTGGTATGTGTGATTTTAATAACACCACCATCTGTTTCTGTGGCCAGTCATGGTATTATATGAATTCTGGTTCACAGACATTGGGGTGAGCTTGGCATTGGCTGAAAGCTCCTTGTGTGTAAAGCAAGAATTATTTCAAAGCTGTCAGTAAGACCAGCGCTGAGGCTCTGAGGCCGGAGATATACTGCGAGTCGGCCTGAGCACCATCTTTGGTTGCGTGAGGTCAGAAAAATGCTTACAACAACACCAGCAGCACGGTCCAATTGAGAGCTTAGAACTGTCAGGTACTCCTTCCATTATGTGCCCGCGGAGCCAGACACACAAAGACTGAGGGCTTTGAGGGCGAATACATCAAACCCCCCTCTATAAACAGTCCTAATACCCATAAAAGTTTTACATAAACTGAGAGAGGCATAATCTTAAAAAGAGGAAGAAAGATGAGCCATTCAGGAGAAACACTGAACCCAACATATCCCGCCCAGGAAAAACAAATAAGAATGATGAGAAAATAAACAAAATGTTATCTTTACTGTGCTTGTTAAATGTTTATAAGAGGTCCACCACTGTGACTCAGACCACAGTAACGAAAGGCAGCAGTTCTGAAGAGGAAGGAAAAAAATACTGAAACAAACTGAGGAAGAAAGGACTCACCCCGTCTCTGCCTTCTCGCCTTGGAGAGCTTGAGAACATCGCTATGACCCATGGAGCTGAGGAAGACCATTGCCAGCGCCACCAGTCCCAGCTGCATAGTCCCTGTTGCCTTCCCGGCCACGCAGGATCCCCCCCTGCAAACCAGATGGATCAGTTGGGGGGGGTCCCCTTCCTCTGTGGGACAGGTGGATCCCTCTGCTGCTAGGACAGATGATCCCTCCTCTCTACTGTGGCACTGCTCTCTTTCTCTGTCTGTCTCTCCCTTTCCCACCCACCCCCCACCTCTGTCTCTCTGTATCTTTCACTCTAGTGGCTGCTGCATCCACAAGTCTGTGTAGTGGAGGATGATGCTGTATTTGCGAGTCCAAACAAGCCCAAGGCGAGAGAAGCCATCACACTGGTGGTAGTATCGGCAAAGGGAGTAGACAGAGCAGGGTTGTAGGATGGAGGGGGTTGGGGTGAGGCGGGGGTTTGGGTTGGGGTGGGAGGTTGAGGGGTAGTGCAGAGGATGAAGAGGAGGAGAGAGTGGAGAGGAGAGTAGTGAACTTCTGGTGTTTCAACCCATGAAGCTTGGGGTGGGATGGCAGAAAAGCAGAGAACCCGCTGTCTGAGGAGCGTTCGCTGTCAGTGAGCGCTTGAGCTCACAAGCATGCGTCTCACTGAAGATGTTCTGAGTATACACTAAAATCGTGACTTGCAGATTATGAAAAGATGGGTACAGGTTCTTAATTATGTGTGATGACACATCACCAGGTCCTGCTGAGACAAAGAAGGAGGCAGAGGAGACAGAAAGGGAGAGGGAGTTAGATGCTACGATCTGTACTGCTGTCATGCTTATAGTCAGATAAAATGTGTTGTTGGGCCACTATTCACCCACACTATACATGGCACTTTCACTATTTCCCCAGGCACTGAAAAAAGTAAATAGTGATCTAAAACTGAAATGATTAGTTGATTAATTACTTAGTCATTTTGAAGAACAGTAATTGGCAGTAATTTTGTTACTTCTGGACAGTGTCAGGCTTTCTGTTTACTCTGGTTTTCCATCTGTTACACAAAGCGAACCCAACCACCTGCTGGCTTTAGCTTCATACAGATATGGTTTGTTCAAACGATCAGTTGAGGGAACAAGGAAACTTAAAACCACAAACACGTTTGGGTCATTAGGACTTGGATGATGATCCAAGCGTGTTTATCTTTGGAAAAGACAGTGTACTCAGCTCTCTCTGGGTAATGCAACACACACACACACACACACACACACACACACACAGAACTGAAGTCCTATTTGGTGCTGAGATCTTTTTTAGATAGTGTCATGCACTGCCTGTATTTACAGCTCTTATGTGATGCGAATACACAGAACATGTAAGGATCTGAGCAATGGGAGGTCCTCCCTCACAGCTCAATAAAGAAAAATAGGACCATATTTGGCTGTTGAGTTGGTTGTGGCTCTGAATCACACTAAGGACAATGCCATTTGGTGCATCTAAACATTCCAGTAAGAAGCATTACATTCTTTGTTAAAGTATAAATCAAAAATGAGAAAATAATATCAGAACTACAATATGCTTGGTGCCAGAAAAAACAATCTGCGAAATAAAAAAGAAAATCACATCCATTTTTTTATGATACATCTCACTTATACAAATGGGTATTTACCAAATCTATATATATTTCCAGTCCTGATGATAGCTAGAAAATTTATCTTGACACAAGCAGCAGAAATTGTGGAAACAAGGACCCCTAAGTACATAAATGCCTTGTTCTTATGTAACAAAACACTTCATATGAGGTAGATAAAGTTTAGTGAAGCCATTAGTAAATGAGAGCATCTGTCGTAGCATGTTGGTGTGGCATGAGTCAGGAAAATGACACATACATGCACACAACCATGAAGGGTTTGTCAATTCTGAAGAATCAAGTTTGGAAAAAAGGAAGCTCATTTCCGAATAACTGCTCTTCTATAACATTGCTTTAAACTTTGTTAAATTACTCTGTGGTCCTGACAGAGAAGAGGGGCATTTACAGCCTCTCCTAACTGGGAAACACTTGAGACTCACTTCCCAACCGGAGTATTTATTTTTTTTCTTAACACTTAATGACTCGCAATGTCACTGACACCTCTCAGCTAGTCATATTTACGGGAAAGAGCCAAAAGAGTGGCGCGGCCAGTCTTCGGCAGCACCTGTTTGTTACTCTGGAGAGTGATGATTGGAGAATGGGACATGGTAAGTCTCTGGATCAGTCAGTGCACAACCTTTCCAGCGCTGAGTAACTCAAGACATGTGCCAGAGACTCTTTCATAACCCAGCACTCCCACAGCTCTACAAACTGCCAAAAGCCCACCTCAGCCCATCCATATCTGCTCTCACACACCATGGAGATAAGAGTCAGGATTGGGCTGTTAACTTACTGAGAGAATTGATTGGTGTTCTCTCAGCCCATCTACACTGTAAGCCCCCCCAATCCCCCCCTTTTTTAAACATGCCACTTAACAAGCACTCATCTCATCAGGGAAATGTGGCACCTATATGTTTTCAAAACTCTTTGTCTGTGCTCTCTCATCCATTTAACTGTGTTCCTTTCCTCATCGTTAGCCACATTCAGCTGAGACCGATGAAACTAAGCCGCACTCATCAAATAGTCAGGCGATTAAATTGCCTCCTTTGTAAGTTCTAAGTTTGATCTATCAATAATTCAAGCACTGAAAGGGAGCTCCCACATGGGGAATTTATTGAACTCGAGAAGGTGCCAGAACTCTGAGCTCAGAGTTAACAATGTAACCTGTCGATGAACTTTCAGCCTGTGACTAAACCTACTGGCATATTTCAAGAGCTGAACAAAGATCGTCAACATGTACAACTTGTGTAAAAAATGCCTTGGGCATGCACAATCTTACTGAGAGGATATGGAAGAGAAGGTAAAGGTGTCATCTGCAAAGTGTAACAAGTCAGAGGCACAGAGGGCATTGAAAACATAAAATAAAATAAAATGGGCAATTTGACTTCATAAGTCATAATGTCATTTTCCACACTTGGGAATGATCGAAATACTGGGGCCAACATTTTCCTGTTCCGTGGCCCCACTCTAACCTCAAAACCCTTGCTTTATAAATTTAATTGATTTTTAAGTGGCATCTGCCATATGGACACTAAATGTAGAAGTGGCGGTACATTCTGGCTTTTAAATGAGCACATTTTACTCCTGAAATTTGGCTGCTCATGCATGCAGGGAACATAACAATGAATTTGTGGGTGATTTCACGCAGTCACAGTGCACAGCACTTGATATTTGTAAAAAAAAACTGATTTGTACATCCAAGCCATCAGTCCTGTTTGTGATAGCCAATCTAGACCACAACGAAAAACAGAGAAGAAGAGGTGATGCAACAGAGAAAAGGAAATAGGTAAATGGGGTGTTGACTGAGGCTATCTTAAGAAAAATAGAGCCAGAGTCATCATTATCCCTAAACATGCACCCACTCTCTCAGCACCTTTTAGTCTAAGTGTGTAGGTGATAAGTTACCCATCCACTTCAGCTATCTGTACAGCGTGTGGAGAAACACCTGGCTGAACCACCAACATCCACAGAAGCCTCAGTTGTTTTAATAATCACTTCCTCTGCTTCAAGAGTTCAGGGAGTGAAAGGTCAAATGTGCATCAGTTGATAACAGCATCACTGACATCACCACCACTCTCTTTTTAAGATATCACATAGCACTGAAGTCTGCACAGCTCCACCAGCCAGAGGGTTGATCTTCTACAGCCCGGCTGAGCACAGATTAGCTTTGCCTCGGAGGCTCCCACACCATGCTGGATTAAAGTGCTTTGCATTGTGCTGCTCTTCAGGGAAAAGGGAAATCAAGTGCAGATCTTCACCTGTCTTCCAGTCCAGTCTCTCTGCTGCCACATCACTTGTGTTTTCTAAATTCCCCTGCATGTCCTTCGCTTTGAAGCAGTGGAGGCCAGCAGCTGGATGACAAGGAGTTAGTGTAATGTGTGTGTCTGTGTTTATGGACAGATGCTGTAGATTGTAATTTTAGTTAGTGAAAAATAGGATGTAAATTCTTTCCTACAATTAAGTTCACTCTAAAGTCAAAATGTGATGGTGTGCCAAAATTAATTCTCAGTGTTGTTGGACCTATTTGGTTAACTAATAGGTATTTTTGAAAGAAAATTAGGCTGTATTTTTTTTATTTTAATTTGATTGCAAAATAAAATGTATTACCCCAGGCACCCCAGGCAATGTTACTACTACTACTACTACTACTACTACTACTACTACTAATAATAATAATAATAATAATAATAATATCATAAAATAATAATAGAGATATTGCTATGTTATAATAATAAAGGTTTGTTTTCATTTTTCAAGGCACAATAAAGTCACTTGGACATTATGGAATTGATAGATCGTTCCATCATAGTTTAACCACAAATGGATATTTATTCAACAATTTTGTATAGGACAGCTGTCCTATACAAAATAACCAGAGCAATGAGTCAGTTTATCCAAAATCATACAATACAAATCATACAAAAATTATGTACATGTATATATATATATATAAATCAACCCACCTGTACATCGGGGTCCCCGGGTAATGCTGTTCATTGAGCGGTCGTGGCTCAATTTCCTTTTTTATAAGGGAAAATCCGTTACTTGTTTGGTCACAAAAAACTCCTCCTACAGGATACCCCCATGCAACTTTTCTCTGTCATCATTTTAAAAGGCATATGATTTCATTTCGTTCACATCTGTCACTATTTCGAGACACCCTGGTAGACCGCGGAGAGGATGAGCAAGACAGAAAATGTGTCACTGTTTAAAAAAACCAAAATCTCCAATAAAAAGATTATATGCATAAATATATATCCCGATGAAATGAGTCAGTCTGACTTTTTTCGTCGTCTTAAGTGAGGAAGCGTGTTTGCACTGAAGCTCCTGCGAGTCGCGCTATTTTAAATCCACTTTGGAGCGTCGAACTGCATCCAACTCAAGCAAAGTAGAGTCACAAAGCCGTGATATTTGCATCTAAACCCCACAACTGCCAGCGGGCATTACAGGCCCCACCCCTCAAATTCTCACTGAGAGATGAAAAACCTGCGCTGGACTTGAGTAAGTGTTGCTGTATAACAACCGATACGGTATGCAAATTCGCATTTAACACATTTATTCCCTTAAAACAGCATTTTGTTTCATGGGGTAAATCCTACTGAATTTAAAACTGACTGACAGAGAGAGCAGAGCATAATATGAATTTAAATATGATGAGTTGATGAGATGTACAAATCCCAATATTATAAAGCAAAGATGATGAGACAGAGGGTGATATTGATAAGATGTTAAAATTTTGGTTATTGAGTTGTTGGTCTTGATATTGTGCTTGGATTTCTGGCCTCTGTGGCTCTTTCAATAACGAAAGAGCATCATTATTAAGTGAAGAGAAAGTATCATGTTATATTTTAACAATACGCTTCAGGTTTCAGCATGACTTTGTCAAAATGAGAGCAAAAATAATTACAATAAGAGACCCTCACAATCCTGTAGAAAGGCTGTTCATTTTAACACGTAATTAGTATACATATGCACATATAGTACACAATTATTATATATCAGAGCAGTCTCCATTTCCCTGTTATCCAACAGGGGGCCATAAACAACAATACTTGGAGATCATACAGACCAGCATTCCTTGTTTTGAGACTGTGACATTCATCAACAGGGTTACGATGAGAAGGACTACTGGATAAACAGCAGCCCCATTCAGCTACACTTATCCCGCTGAAGGATTTATCATGAGAATTAAGTTACAGTGTGGCCTGTTTGTTTTTCTGTCCAGTCTCCAAGAAATAAACAGAGCCAGAAGCCTGAAAACAATACATCATCACTTCATCTTTATGATGGCCTGTAATCCAGTTTGACGTCTGCCATGAAAGACAAACAGAGATGATATTATATCTTAAATGTGAACTGATTTATTGGGGCAGCCAGGTACATTGAGTCAGGTTGAGTATGATGTATTTTTTTTATTTGCTCCTTATTTGGGGTAAACATGCAAGATATACCTGGCTACATTTTTCTACCAGCTGACTGGTACATTCTGACCTAGATATTTATCTGCGGTTTGTGCATCTCACAGGGAATATCAGAAAAGTAATAAACGCAAAAAAGTCCACCTGGTGCAACAGAAGGAATATCACAATACATGACGGGTTATGCTGCTATTTTACATTTTTACATCAAGAAGGTAAATGACAAGTAGCTTTTTTGAATTGGCCAGCTGGACCTATTCTTCTTTTTGAGTCACTTTGACGCGCCGTTAAGTCATGAGGACATCCGCTGCCTGCCAAGAGCCAGCCCAGGGGAGCCCTAAAACAGAGCCAGACAGTCTTTTTGTATCATATGCTTATGCATGCAAATATTGCAAAGTCGACTTTATTAAGGTCATAATTTCTGTCACAGCCGAAAAGCCAAGGGTAGTTATGGGCAATGTAATGCCTCCAGGATAGACTGCAGAGAAGCCAGTTCAGCGAGAGACCTGGGGATTAATGATGACTAATGATAGGTTTATGACTCCAACATTGTGACTGTGCAGAACAGTGAGAATGTCAGAAAAAAAGATATACAGAGTTCTTCATAACCCACATCCAAAAATGAAATAATACCCCTGTTCTGAAAAAATTGTAAATCAAGAAGAGCTGATTCTAAAACCATATAACACGGTGCAATCAGTCATCATTTAAAATGAGCATCATACGATTTTTAAAATACACAAAATACAGTTACAAGCATGTACATGACAGGTCTGGATTTCCCTTCCCTGCCTACAAAAACAAATCTTAAATGGGATCAGACAAGATCCTTGTTCATCCTGTCTTTCCTAAATACAAAATGGAAAGATAATGGTGCCATATTTCATACAGGAGACATGTTCATTTTGCTTCTGAAACACTGAATCTCAGGAGGACATTTTCACAATAAGGGGTCACTCTAGATGTCACTGAGGTCTTTCATCTTAATCATGCTTACTTTTGTTGAACATACTTTTTTGGCTACATTTTTACTGTTTCTGCAAGGGACAATGTGCTAAATAGCTTCATGTCAAAACCTTTTATGGACTCCAGTCACAACTATATAAAGGGTTATATACTGCATAGTTTGGGGGTAAAAGGAACTGAGAACAAAATGTAAATTATTATAATCCTCGGCATTAGGAATTGAGGTGTCCATAGTATCTATGCTTGAATTAACACTTGATCCAAAATAACACATGACAGTAGGGTTTTCTGTTTTTTAAAAATTATACTCAAATAGCCACAATTTTGGTTGGAGGTTTTTTTACTGGTGTGCAAATTAAATTTGTTGCAGATGGAATGAAAGTCACTTGGGGGGACAGGCCCAGTCATGCAGCCTTTCACCATTAGAATTTATCACGACATGAATCTCACAAAAACAAAATCCAAATTATCATCAGCAAACAGTCAGACTGTAGCCTCTGCTTAATGCGATGGTGAATAAGTAACCTGTGGCTTAATGAACAGTAATTGCTGCAGTAACTGCACTGCAACTACCCAATAGGACTTAGATTTCTTTATACATAAAACAAACCCTAACACCTGGAAGATAAAAAATAATAATAACTGAGATAAACTGGAATGATTTAATTACCAGGGAGTTTGTGACTGAGCAAATGTTGTCACTGCTGTGCATAGGAATGATTCATATATCGTAGTAGTCCTGTTTCTGCTGGCTATCCTTTGCCATAAAAAGACAACTCTAAATCCCAGAAGTGTAAGACTTCAGAGTCATGGTTGACTCCTGTGATTAACTCAATAGATCACATGGTCTAATCACTGAAGTGGTTGTGAAGAGCCTGATCTTAATTTTATCACTACAGCCTGAGAGAACAATAATGGGATTCAAAACAAACGTATTGGAGCAGTAGTGTCTTTCCGTTTGTGTCTCCAGGCTAACATGACCGCTTCGTTGGACTGTCAGAAGTTTAAAATAATCACTGGGAACAGAATTTACTGTGTTTGACAAACAGCAGAAGACAAAACTTTGATTATGGAATTTCTAAACCCTATTGTAACTCTGTAGGTAAACAAAGAAGATAACCTGAACCATTGCCTGTTGTTTATTGTATTACCAGGCTTCTTGTCTACTTTGTTCCAGTGAAGTACAGACATTCTAATCCACCCTGGCCGAACACACACTATTTCTACCACGGTGTTGATAGATGGATTGTTACATGCTGTAACCCCAGATCTAGGAACAAAGCGGGAGTGTGCTACCAGGACTTTAAAGATTTAACCATTCATATTTGAGGATGTTAAGAGCAACTGAAAATGTGCATCTACCTAAATGATAAGCAGGCATTCAGTCAACCTGCAGGTGTTATGTCTGTTCTATGGTATAAAAGTAGGTTCATGCTTTTGGGGTGAAAAGCCAAAATCTGTGACCTGATATATATTACCTGGAAAGGGCTATTTATGGTCAAAGCATTGTCATGTCAGTGTAAAATAAAAGAGGATTGGGATTGAGACATTGAGCATTGTACAGATGATGGATGTGCAACTGTCTCTTGACAATTAGCCCTTTCTAAAGACCTAAGAAATAGCCAGTGCAGAGACTTTACTGCTGTCTTTCAGAGAAACTGGGATCCTGCATGTGTTACTTCATGAATCATACAGGAGGAAGCCTCCACTTGCATTTGTCATTTAAATATTTTTATTGCATTTTCACTGTAGATTCTTTTACAGATAACAATTTGAGGCAAGAAAGAGAAAGCAGTAAGGAACAGAAGAAAGACAAAAGAAGAAAGCCAATCCAGCCAATCCATCCACCAATCCAATATCAATATTTGCATGCACTTATGAAATAAGCATCTTGGGTAAGAGGAAAAAGCATCCTTAAGAATTCATGGCTCACAGGTCTGTGAATAAGAAAAAAGAAGAGGGGCAGAAGAGAAAAAACAGCCTCCATGCCCATAGCATTCTCAGACTTGGTGTTGTTGGTTATGGGGCAGTGGTGGTAAATTTTGTTAAATTGTGATTGGCTCAGTGGGGACTGCATCATTTGTTTGGAGACCAAATGTTTACTTGCCGTATCTAACTGTTGAGTGCTTCAGTCATATTTTAGATGTAAATGTATAAATAATTGTGTGTAGTATTTGTAAAATGTAGTATTTTGTGTATTGTTAGGGCTTTAGTTACAAAAATAACTCTCTATTTGAACCCCAATCTTTACTGTAATTAAGTGACTCCTGAAACCCTATCAAAGGCATGTTTACTAAAAAGGGGTACACTCCCATATTTGGACCTGCAATACATTTATGGCCATCTGAGCAGCCATAAACATCATGTGCACGGCAATTTATCACACCAATTTTCTCAACATCAACATTATGATTGAGAGCACTTAAATAAAAGCCATCCTGTCAACTGAATAAAAGATGTATGTGTAGCTCAAATGTTATGGGAAGCGTTTTCTTTGAAACTCTTCCCACTACTTGAAAATAAAGATTGATCACATTTGAACTAACGTGCCAGAGAGTTAGCTGCTGCCAACATGTGTTTGCCATATTGGTCTACAAATGAACAACCGGAATATCACCTTATTCTTATACACGCAAGGCATGTGGTTCTCCTGAAAGGATGTCCAACCACAATCACGCCATTGCTCTTAACAAGACAGCCTCAATACTGTACATACCTAAGTCAATGGTCCGTAAAGCAATGTCAAAATCACAGGCTGCAGTTTTAAATATAAGTGCAGTTTTGGTCACAGCTCTTAGATCTGACATGTTTGTAACCATTTTAACACAACATGGGCTATGTTAGCATGCAAAAGGCAAAATATGTTGTTGTTTTTTGTAATTCAGGGAAAACAAGTCAAGGGAAGTAATAGCCCCTTATTTAAGAATAGAATTTCATTCAATTCTTTGGAACGTCTTTTTGGATGACACAAACATTTTTTTGTTATTTTCAGACAATTTGAACCAGGTGAGCTACATGTTCTAGGATTTCAACTGAGAGAAAAAAACCCTAAAGTAAACAAATTTAATTTAATCACGACAAAGGATTTCTAAATACTCATCTGCAATTTGATCTTGGTCCTTACGATTTCAGTTACGGTAAAGATAAGTTTTATTTTCATGGTATTAGGCAAAGTCAGCTCAGACCAGGTGAAAGATAGTCTCATGTCATGAAGATTTGAGGTGCAACACCAGTGAGCCAGAGAGTGAAAGAGGCAAATAGCTTGACTGCAACAGATGTTTGAAGGCTCCAGATGTGAAACTCGGACATTGTAGGTACTCTGCTGTCCTTGTTTGCTAAGAACTTTATAGGCTTTCAGTTATCAAAGAGTTTCATAACATCCAGCCTTTTTTTTAGCAATAGCCAAAATATTTGGATTTTGTCAATGCTTTGCTATTTTTCACTGTTACTGACTGAGTTTTCTGTCCGAATGACATGTAAGACAAAACGCTGATGCATGCATGCATTTGTGTAATGTAGACGAGGTTTGAGTGGACGAGATGTCAGCTGTCTATGCCAGGTTTGTGATGGGATGAATGCATGCACTGTAAACAGATATATTAGTTAATCTCCGTGTGGCCTTTTTGATAGTGGTGCTGTTTAATTTACTTTTACTCAACATCAGATATTTCGGATGCGTTAAATTACTCTCTGAGATGAGTTTGTTGTCCCCAGTAGATAACACTCTTGTCCCTTTTGTATCACCAGTGACCGCAGGAATAACATTAATAATATTAATATTATAATTATAATATTAAACAGGACTGAAATATTCTGGTCAGTTGGTTTTTGCTTCCGCTCATTTAGATGGAGCTTTATTGGGACTTTCAGCTTATTGTTTTGGTTTCTACAGCTCGCTCACAGCTTTACTTGCTCTCACCACTCTCATCAGGATTGTTTCCAGCTGCAGAAAGCAGCTGTTTTCAATGGAAAGGCTCTGATAAATTTACTGCACACTACCTGCCCTGCATCAAACAGTGAAAATTCTACAATTAAGATTGTCACATCTACCTTTTCTCAAATCAATGAACCAGCCCTATTGGCTTTATTTTTAATGTAAAGAAATGTTAGCTACCACTGCTGGGTGCACCTCTTCATTCCACTGACACATCCAAAGTTAAAGGCAAAAGGTATTTTAAGGTGAGCGTGGTCATGGAGGTCAATGCCATAAAGCTGCAGTTGTGCTCTGGCAGGTGCGCAAGAAGATGATCTATATTAGCCAGTAGAACATAAAACAATAGCTCTCAGGGATTTTATGCAAAATTGATGAAGGCACAGCTAATCGCTGGTTAACATTTACTCCATTGATCATAAAAAGAAACATGTGAACAGACAAGTTGGCTGCTGGCTCTTGCCGAGATTCCAGACAGTCTCATATCACTAAATCTTGTTTTCATTTTCAAACCCTTAAGTAACCAGTTTGAGACGATCCTCTGAGGTGCTCTTTAATGAATGTGTTTATTTTATTTTTATACCTTCCTTTTATTTCTCTGAACCTATAAAGGTAAATGTATGATATCAAGTTTGCTTCTATCTGAAATGATCAAGAGGGATCTCACGCAAACTCTTGGCTTTATGTCATACTCACTGTATGGTATAAGAAAATGACTTAATCCCAGATTGCTCATCTGAAGTGAATTACACACATCAAGATAGATTGAGATTTTTAAAATAGTGGCATCAGTTCTTTCTGCTGGTAAATCTGGTATAGACAAAATATGTGGCCTGCATGTGGCAAAGAGGTGCTTCAAATAATAACAGATGCCAACATTTCGTCAAATTTTACAGTGTAGTGCTATATAACCATAAAACAAATATGCAAGGTGAAACATGAGCCTATAATAGCCCTATTGGATGTGAGTTTTAATATCTGTGCAGTGTCAACGAGTGCTCATGCAGTCTCCCTCCATGTTTGGTTTTGATTGATTTTACAGAGTATCAAACTGGGAATGCTAACATCTGTTATGGCTGTCAGAAAGAAGACTGATTTGATCCAGTAATCTTCAGATAGATGTTGTTTCAGTTTGGTGGCAGCCTGAACCAGAAATTAGTTTTTTTCCTTTAAAATGTGCCAAAGCTCAAGATAAAAATTAATAAGAAAATTAAATGATAGAAATTGGTAATTGCCTGTATTAGATCGTTCATTTGATTTTGACAAGCAGGCAAGTTTCTGCTTTCAGTGCATGCTCTGTTCAGTGTGAATTCGGATTGCATTTTCCTGTGTCAATAGAACATTCAGTCCTTGAGATAAATGGTTTTGACTCTCACTTTTGCGAGTATGTGTTTGCACAATAGAAATTATGCATTGTAAATGTGATCTGCCAAAAGCAATTTGTGGATCTCTATTGCTTTGACAATCTGCTACAACAGAGAATATCATATGACTGCCAAATGTGTCCTTTTATATGTAAACTTCTTTGCATTGGTGACATATTGAACAGCAATGTAAATTATCATTTATGGTTTTAAAAACTGTTCCCCAATGATTATTATCAGGCCACTGATAAATAAAACAAATTTGCAAGTGTCATTTTAATTTATTTTGCAATAATGACAATGACAAGATATTTTGTATCAGTACGTACTTTCATAACTACCTGAGCAAAACTGGTGTTGTCACGAAATTTTTTTTTTCTCCCAGTCGGTCTACTGGCATATTGGTGAGAATTGTTGGATACATGATATGCCAAACACTATTGTTTCTTGATGTACCTCAAATGGTGTGTCATGACAAAATTTATCCTCTGGTTAGATTTTCCCAATATTTTTCCGAGATAAAAATTAAATTATATTGGCTGATTTCACACAGACACGGATAAAGTCTAGACTGAGAGATGGCTCTCGAGAATACAAGTCCTGCAGTTGAGACAGATATTTAATAACAAAAATATATTATTTTTCTTTCTGTCAAATAAGAATCCAGATGCTATGCGGGAAGACGTCAGCAACACGGTTTCATTTATTAAAATGTCATTCAATGGTTATGTCTTATACAGCCTGTGTTTTGGTAAATGGTGCATTCAAAAAGGGGCACAAAATGCTGTTATGTGTCAGTGTTGCTCAACCTTTATTGAATTTTAACTTTACTTTTCTGCTACTGCTCTTTCTCTCTTCAGTTCCCCCTCGTCCCCTTTCCCTGCATAGTGCGTGGATTACACAGCTCCAGTCATGCTTCTTCTCCCTGACCGATATTGTTTATGTTTCACTCGACCGTGATTTCGCCTCCCACAGATGTTCTGGAACTGTCCAGGGTGTTAATCACAAGTAACGTCCTCCATGGTGTAAAAGAGCCTGGCATCAGTTCAGTCTTCCCCAAACCTCTCTATAAACTGGTGTGTTTTTCTCATCCAGAGGCTAATGAGTTCATTAACACTTGAAACTGAAAGGGGCCCTTTAAAGTGTCTAAACCTCCTTGACAAAATACTTTACGCCATGTATGTAACATTGGCATCAGTCCCTGTAACATACAGCTGTTTCTATAATATTTAGGCTTAAAAAAAAGTATGCCTTGCCAGTACCCATTTTTTTCCACTCTTCAATCAAATTTGTTAATAATGTTGATCATCATCATCATCATCTCACATTGCCAATTAGATTAAGTAACTTTAACAAGGATTTTCTTTCAAAATTATTTGTTATCATTGCCACAATCTTAAAAATGGCCACAAGGCATATGCCCATTAAAAGCTAGTTTGAAGTTGTTAACAGATATGATTCAACTCTCAATCAGGCAAGTGGGCTAAGTAAATCTGGATTATTTTCAAGTGAGCAATACATTACAGGAAAAACAATGCATGAGATATATAAACTCTGGTGCAGCAATTGCTCTACTTCTATTCTGTAAAAAATTTAAATAAATGGGTACTACTAGACCCAGAGAACGATCCATTGTAGATCCTATATGCATATCATGTTGACAAACTCCGGTCAAACCAAATGAACTTCACGATAAATTCTCATCAAGGTCCCTAAATTCTCAAATCTTCCAGATATGTGAAATCTCATTACAGGATAATGTGATAGATTTTACAACGAGAATATTTCCCTTTCATCATAAAAGCATCTTGTGTTTGAATACTTCATGCAGAATAAGCAATATATTTCAGTTAAGCATGGAAAAGCAGATGGACAACATGTTTGTTTTTAACACTGAATCACAAAAATCTCCTTTTTTTCTTTATGGCTTCAGGGAAAAGACTTTTCATATTTATTTATTTTTCAGATTTTTTGCAGTATGTACGCACCAGTCACTATTAAAATACAATACCCACGAATACAAAATCTATAAAAGTTTAACGATGCGGCAAAATCGTAAAGTCTTGGTCGAGCTGTACTGTATCACTGCTGTGCTGTTCTTCAAAGTTCATATTTGGCCAGTAGTTCTGACATTTAATGAGAAACATCCAAATAAATAATCTTAGTTTTTGTGTTTGGATAGCTGGATAATTGGTTTATGGAGTTTGTCATTTGAAAGACACGAGCACCTGTGAGATTTGTGTAGAACTGCAGCTTGACAATACTGCATGACCAGCAACAGATGAGAAAACAACCAAAGCAAAAAGGTTCCATGATGGTGCAGCCTGTCAATGTCATCACAAAGACTATTGATTGCCTTGCATGATTTTACGAAATTACCATCAGTTAACTAACTTCCACCCTGTCGTTTGAGGCATGCCTGGAGACCTGCCCTCATTAGGACTGAACTTTGATTTAGAGAACATTGAGGATGGATGTCATGGCTATGGGAAATGTGGGGAGACCCCCACGCACTGTGCAGACAACAGAAGGGTAAATGGATCCACAGGAACTTGCAGCCTGTAAAATCGGGAGTTGTTTCCAACAATTAGTTTGAGACTTGTAGATGTTTTTGCATTTCCTTGAATCAGAAAAAGGACCTTTTGAAGAGATCTTGGTACATTATAACAGTGATTATTCTTGATTTAAGAAAGGACTAAATCAAACAGTCAGCCATATGTGAAAGTTAATCAACCTATGCCACAAAAAAATGTGTGGTGTGTCTGCACCAAAGACCACACAGACATTTTTACCCTTTTAAGGCATTTGCTAGATATTAACTAATCACACTCTGGACATGCAGAGATTTTATATGACACTTTTGTTGTATGTGAAAATTAGCTGTGCAATTTAGCAGCTATTACTGGAGTTTATTGCCCGAAAGATAAATCACAGTGGCATGCATCTGTTCAAACTCAGCTGTGGTACATGTCTTGCACATTTCCAGCCATCATCAAATTGTAAAAGCTGTTGACACTCAATAACTCATAGATGAGCACCCAGATAGAACAGATGCATCTGCAGCTATTTAAAGGCTTCAACTTGTCACAAATTGTCAGTATCTTTGATGTGATCAAATAGGGCTACTAGCACCTGCTGAGAGAATACGTCATATACCCTTATGCAGTTATTTAAAAGATTGTATAACACAGAATGAACACAGGTGGTGGAACAGCTCATTCTGATTTGCTTGGTAGAATTAAAACTACCATCTTCCAACTCAGCTCATCCACCCTCATGTGGCCTCCTTTCCTTGAATGACCCATTTGTAGACATATCAGGAATCCTCCCACGTTTGTTTTAAAATAAGGACCTGGAGATGGTGCAGCATCATTATAGAAAATCACTTGTGTCAGCGGCCTTGATCTCATTTCTGCTTTGGCAAGGGGACACTGCTGGTGTTCCCCACTGGAGTGGAAGCTTGTAGTTATCTTTGAACGAGAAATAATTTATTCCAAAGCACATCTTGAGTTCACTTTACAGTACCGGTTACTGAGAGGAGCATTGTTCGCATATTAATAGTTAATTCATAAGTAATTGTATTTCTTGATTGTCAGAGTTTTCTTTGGAGTCTGGAGTACTGGGATAAAGTCAGCAGAATCAAAGCAATTGCCACACATAAAAAAATAACACAAAATGAGTCACAGAGATAACCATAACATGAAAAAATGGGTAATGTTAACTTTTAAGTTGTTTATTGAAGCTGACATGAGATGATTAGGGTGTGGGTAGTTTTTGCCAGAGCCAAATGTGGTCTATCGTCATCTGGTATTAAACAATTCTCACAAAAAAACACCCAAAATATTTACATGCACCCTTATCCTTATTTTTAAAGATTGGCCTGTCCACCACTTCAGTCGCAAAGTATCTAACAATTATTGCCTCAATTGCCATGAAATTCTTTACAGGTATTCTTGACCCCCAGAAGATAAATTGAACAGATTTTAGTGATCCTCTGATTTTCCCCAAGTGCTACCAGCAGGGCAAAAACTTTTCTCTCATCCAGTGACAGATCTCAACAACCTGCAAAATGGACTGACACCAAATTTTGCACATTGATGATTCCCAGATGATGTGTTCCAGGGACTTTGGGAATTACCTGGCTGTCCACGAGGGC
This sequence comes from Psettodes erumei, assembly GCA_016785225.1. Classification (NCBI taxonomy): domain Eukaryota; kingdom Metazoa; phylum Chordata; class Actinopteri; order Pleuronectiformes; family Psettodidae; genus Psettodes; species Psettodes erumei. The sequence continues at coordinate 2,662,206 of JAFBJZ010000354.1, read as the reverse complement.
CTGAACAAGCTCAACATTTTCAGTTTTAAGTGAGTATCTCAAAATCTATCAGATAGACATGCCATGAAATTTGGTAATAACATTCATCTCCTCCACTTGATTAATATGATCACACTGAGGAGCCTCTAACTTCTAACTCTGACCATCATATGCTGAATTTTAATTTGTCCAATACTATGCTTTATGATGAAAAGTATTTAAAGAACTGGTGTGAGATATAGTCACCTTTATATTCACATAAAAGCTATTTACAGAAACATTTAGTACAAAGAACAAAGGAAGCATTTGCATGTATGGATGTAACTTTAATCATTTCTTTGTATGTCAAGCCTCTAGATCCCCTGGAGGAGGGAAGGAAGCAGTACAATATTTCTTCATTTCTAAACTCAGCTGTTAATCATAGGAAACACTTTATTCACGCTTTGTTGATAATGTAGTGATAAGGAATGAATAACAGCAATGTGGAAACGGCCCTGCTCTTTGTTGAGGAGAGCCGTGACTCACACTAATACTTTTTCTCAGATACAGGATGAAAAACCCAAATTTGGATTAAATCGCTTCTCTGTGGGGTAATTTCATCCTTCCTGTCTAATCCTTTGATTTCCGCACTCACTGATCATCACTGATAACGTGCTGAGTTCCTTGCTCAAACATGCTAGAGGAATAGCATGTGACATTCCAACATTTTTCAGCTGTGAATTTTTTTTGAGTGGGTTTGACACAATGTTCCTTCTGTGGTGTGGCTATGCATTTTCAGACTTGAAATTTTCTGACTTGAAAGTACCTTTGTTTCAGTTTGCAATCCAAGTGAAAACATGTTTCTTATTCTAGTCTTAAAATGGCAATCACATAGTCTTGAACAGGTCTGAAGGCAGCACTATGCAATTTACCTGCATGTTGCATATAACTTGACAACTTGTTAGGATTGGAAAAGCTATTGAAAAAATATTCCAAAATAAACACATTTTTGTAAGTTAAGTCTTTTTACTTGGTTGAGCCAGGAACAGCTGTCCAATCTGGCTGATGAATTGAAACCATCTGAAACAACTCCTTTAGCCTTAGTTCAATAAATACACCTTTCAACACATTTACAGGAAAAACATGTGGAGTCACAACACAGGCTCTGCTTTTGTGATAGCCTGTACCTGCAACCTGCAGAGCTGTTAGCAGCAGTTTGCTTGCGTGTTCATAAATATCTCAATATCTCAAAGTCAGAACTTATATATATATATATATGTGATCTCTTTTTGAGCTTTTACCTATCCATATCGAAACATTTATTTCATCTGTTTCTAACAGTGAAAGGTATTTCTTAAGATCTCAAATTACGTCACTACAGAAAAAATGCTTGTAATAGCCTGTTTACAGGATTTTCTCACCAACTGTTAAACAAGAACAGAGTTTTGAGTGTGGCGGCAGTGTCTCTTCAGACAGTGAAGGGAGAGAGGCGTTCTTTTCTGTCTTTTATTTGAAATGGCTCTCTCTCTTCAGAGATGAGCTGTTGACTCATGCCTCCTCTCTGCCGAGCAGATGTCAGACATGTCAAACAGGCATTTTTGTTGACGATGTATATTCTGCGTTTGTGGTGTAAAGACAATATTTGGAGGGCCAGCCCCATCGGACCAGACACTTAACATCTACAGCTTCTCTGCACATTCAGAGAAGAGTTACTGCGTGTTAAGAGCTTGACTGATGACTGAGTATGGTAATTTTTTCCCTTTTTATTACCATTATATAAGAAGACAGTCTTAATAAAGCAGATGGATCAGGTGTTACAAGTGTTTCACACTAAGAGCAGCACAATTTATTCAATTTAAGAGGGAACTATTACCAGCTGTGGATTTAAAAGTGTTACTTTGCAAATGCGTCTGTTTGCTTTGAGAAAAAGTAAATCATCTATATGCATCAGACTCAGTCTTTGAACATGCACATGTCTCCCACTGAAAGAAGATTATTAGTAGCAGAAGTCATTAATGGAACGTGTTTCCCATCTGTACAAGTAAAATGTAATAGGAGTTGCATATTGCAAATCTGAATGTGTTAGTGATTTATTATGTCACTGTGCAGTAAACACCCATGATTCAAAACCCCATCTGACCCCCTGCTGTACAGACATCAGAAATGACCACACATCTCACCCTCAATGGCACTTTGTTAAACAACCCACATTTGTCCTAACACCCCCTAACTGATCCTCAAAGAGGGGCTTTGATTGGATTTCTATGACAGTTTGTAAGTACAGAGAAGGAGAAGAAAAGAGGCAAAAAAAAATCTCTGACAAGATTTGGTTTCCCCCAAAGGACTTGAGAGTCAGTTAAACTGTCTACAAATTGCTCACAGCCCAATAATTGAGCTCAAGTGCTGCAGTAGGAGACAGACCCTATGGAGGATTGAATAACTGATTACTTAGGAAAAGAAAGTGAGGTTGCCAGTGAAGACTTGTTGAGGAACCAAAAGATATGGCACGGACAAATATGGGAAAATTTCTAAATCAAATCCTGTGTGTTTGAGATGAAAGTTTTGACAGAAATATGCAGGAAGGATGCCATCGCTGTGGTTGCAAATTCAGTTGCACAACTTCTTTACAATGCTAAAGGGTACAGAACGGTCAGTGCCAGTGTTCATGTCTTGGTTTTGCTTCTTCGGACAAATACCTTATTGTCAGTTCTTATTTTCTTTCTTTTTTAACAGAAATTGCCATCATGAGCAGGACACTCAAAGCTCTGTACTGGTCATTTGAGTGGAATTGAAACCATTGTAGACCCTTTGGAAAAATTGTCAGGATTACATTATGATCTCAGTTAGTGGTGTTAACATCAGAATAATGTTAACAGATTGAACTGTGCACGACTTTTTTTTTTTTTTTTTTTTTTTTAATCAAATAAGGGACTGAAAGTATTTCATAAAAAGCATCACACATTTATTTTGGAGAGGTAAAAGTTGTCTGACTTTTTGTTTTGCAGATATGACTTAACAGATATAATCAGTACAGAAACAGAATGAAAAGGAACACAAAGAGACTGGGACATGAATGAAATCCCAGGCTTGCACACAAAAGAACAACAACAAATAAGACACTGAGTTTGGTTTCTCCAAAATGTATCCCAGCTGTCTCAAATGGAACCACTGTTTTGCTGCTAAAGACAACATTTAATATCCTGTAATGTGGGTTTGATAGACTGCAAAAGCATTCTTACATGTCACATATGCAGACCTCTGACTCTGTGCTTCCTTTAGCATGCATGTGCACTGATGTTATCTGTTGGGTGGTCGACGTGGGTCAGTGAATTCTTCTCTATGGACAAAACAGCTTTGGACAGCTGTTTGAGTTTTCTTTTTGAATAGTTGGGTATGAACACCTTGATTGTTGAATTTCCAATGTGGGGAAAAAGTAATACGAAGTGCTTGGTTGGGAACATTGGGTATCGATGGGTGATTTTGATGCTGCTCAACCTGCCATATTTACATTTTCCATAATATAAAATATAAAATTCTGCTTAAATTGTCATTCTCTAAGAAGGCACTGACTTGTTTGTTGGATAAGATTTAGACATTAACTGGCCACTCCAAAGGGAAAGAAAGGGGTGAGGTTTTGTTTCAAAAAAGTAGCAAGAAAATCATTTTTGACACTTAATAATAAAGCAGAAGATTACACCCAGGGACACAATTGGGCAAGTAAAAGGCATTTTTTTATTTTATGGGACATTTAAAGAAGATGTAAGATCTAGACTGCATAATAAAACAAAACCATAAAGGATTACAAGCAGTGGAGAGAGAGAGGAAACGAGGGATACATGTTCCACAGATTCTCCAGTTCCACATTCCTGCAGTGCAAGGAGGTGTAGTTCACACATCCTATCTGCTCGCTCAATTTAAATATTTTGTTCTGTTTTTAAGTGCTTCTTAATTTTTCACGGTCTCCAGCCCTTCCAGCTTATCCCTTCCAGATGTGGTTCAACTGGGACGTGAGTGAGGAAGCAGGGGCAAAGACACTCTACTCAGTACACACTTATGTGCACACACATAAGCAAAGCTCATCCTTTTTTACATTCACATAAAAACAGCTTTCTTTTATCTCTCCATTTCTGTTCACGAAGATATGCTAAACACACAAAAGGACAAACATGAACAAAGACAAGGCTATGGGATTCCTTTCCAGTTTTTTCACAGATAAACATGTTCCCTTTTTAATCACAGGAATAGAAAAGGGAAACTGAACCCTACACCAATCGACTGACCACAAACTGCCCCAGGGCCAATCGCAGTGTCACAATAAATGTTGATGTGCCATATCCTGATCAATCACAAGCAACGTTCAGCTCCAGGCTTTTTTCTTTTGCTGCAAGGTTCAATAACATTTTTGTTCAAATGGCATTGAAATGAAGGAATAGCAGGAAAAAATATGTTTTCGCTGCCAGTTTTGTTTGGACTGACGATGACAACCTGTTTCTTCTAATTTCAACGAGGCCTATTTTCATACATATCAATTTACATGAATGTGCCATTGACCATAATGCAAGACATTACCTCCAAATACATATCTTTATCTGCCTTTCTTTTTCTTTTATCCCATTAACTACCAATTGCATGTACTGTATATGCTAAATATTTGGAGACAGATTACCTACCATCAAGGTAGCCACTGGTTTGAGTTTATTTCAGTATACAGTATGAAAATGAGCTGATACGCTGTAGGTAATTCAACCCAGTAAACATTTAGACGGCTTCGGGTTTGGTCAAATAGAATTTATTCTTGTGTCATAATGTATGATGTGCTTTAAACAAGGAGTCAAAGAGATTAAAGAGCGAGCTGCTAAACATTTATCACGCAAGATTATATGCAACTTCACATTATCCTTTTCTCAATATCATGTTTACTTTTCTAGCAGCCTAGCAGGCTCAACTTTAAGGGTTTCCTTGAACACCAAAGAAAAAGGCGTTTCCAAGACAGAATCAGTCTTTCTTACAAATGCATTACCATGGAACTTTGACAAGGCTATATTATAAATATTAAGTATCTATAAGTTGGTTGTTAAATCATACTGACAGCACTGATCTAAAATAATAGTCTGTCTGTATAGAACGTTAGAAATAAATCAAATTACATAAAAAAACACTCTTTTAGCTTATTAATGATGAGTGTATTTGAGGGTAAGAATGGGCTTAACCAAAAGATAGTGATTACCTCCCCACTTCAACATTATCATTTTTGTCCTGGTATTTCCCAGTATGTACTGTACATGCAGCAAATGGACAGCTACTAAGCAGATACTATCTATAAATGTCTTCACAATGTTTTTCGTTAATCCTACATTTGCCTGGTAACATATTAAATGAAAAGAAATGCAGTCACAAATGTGTCAAAATTGCATCCAAGATTGGAAAACTGGAAAGAGTGATCTAAGGAATCTCACATCCATCTACACCAAACTTAATGATGCACAAATGATGGACTGTTTTTGAAAGCAGGTGAGGCATGAAAGAGCCCATAAATAGGCTACCAGGTCCAGGATTTGGGAGAGGTTCAATGCAACATTACCCCAGTACAAAACAACCCAGGAGCAAACTGAGTGTCTTCATCTCTCCTCATCCTCCAGACAGACAGAGTGAGGGGAAAGGCAGATCGACCTCAGTAACACCAAAACTCAGCATAAAATTTATGGGACTCTGCACAGCAAGACAGTCAGGGTGATGCCAAATCGGTCGTTTTTGCCTGCCCGGATAGAAAACACCATTAGATTGCTTCAGTCAATTCATCAAAAAACAGGGGATTTGGGGGAGCTTGTCTAATTTACAGGTCCTCAGGCCCACCATGGAGAGAGTGTTGTGGTTGGCTTAGGATGCCTCAGCACCAAAACCACAGCCAATGGCAAATTGTTCCTTTCTCGTCAGGTCAGGTCAAACTGAAACCATTAGAGAGGAAAGGCAAAGCAGTAAAAGAACCGAGGTCAGAAGTGTTCTTGAGAATTATGGCACTAATGAGGGTCTCTGGACCAATGCCATTTTTACATCCTACTGACACATCAAACTGACTTTACAGATGCTGAGTCATGTGGTTATTGGACATGAATCTTTAAAGAGTGGAACCTAATTTTCTCAGCTCAGTGGACCCAGGGAGTAGAGTCAAGCACAAAGATGAGTGTGGAGAAGGAAAAAGGGGGCTGGAGGGCATAAAGACTACATGGGAACTAATAATCCCTTCACAATGGTCTGCGCGTCTGGGTTCCGATCTGCACCGCAGAAACCCTCTGTGGTCTGGAACATTCCTTCAGACTCAGGTTTAGTTCCTCCTGGAGACAGACGCAGGTTGGCTCTTTATCCTAACTCCCCTGTCGTAGCCAATATTTCAGATCTCATATGGCTAATGCCAGGGGGCCGGCAGACTAACTACTTATCATTTTCACAACAATTTTAGACCACTATTGTAAGGAATTCAACACGGTGACCAAAGCAGTCAATTAATTCAAGTGAGGTTCTCTTGCCTTATGTAAGGCAAGAATGAATTTACCCCCAGGGACCTTCTCTTGAGGACTAACTTGCTAATCTGTCTGGGTGCCAGAATGTTCTCTCTGGCCTCAGGTTTGGAAGCTTTGGCTCTATAATTTTTTTTTTTTAATTCTTTATTTTTTTTGCATATTTGTGGACAATACTCTAAGCTCCAGCCAAGCATGCAATTGTTTATGATGTTTTAGATTGCATGCTATTCCTATTGTATTTTCTAAGGAACAGAGGATTGTGGCCCCTGAATACTGGTCTGAAAAATAAACTTCAGAAAGCCCTGCAGCTCTAACGTCACTTAGCCTTCCTACGTGCACATTCCACTGTGGTAAAGTGTAAATGTAATTTTCAACAAAAGATTCTTTTGACCGCATTCATTCTTGGTTGATCCAGTAGGCAGTATGCTCATTTATTTCTCTACTTAAAAAGCCTCGTCATCATTTCCTCAGCCACACCATGAATTTTTGACAGTATCAAAAGGTAAAAGACATTTGTCTTTTTCCATGGACCAACTTCACTGTATGCACAGAGAATATTGCTAATTGATAGGCCTCAGTTTCTCTATCTTTTAAAACATACTTAGCTTGTATTTGGCCTTCTATTTGTTATCCAGCCTCCTGTAAAAGGTGCATGAGCTACATGTACTGCATGTGGCCTTGCAGACCAGGAGGAGGTTTAAAAAGTGATTTGGGGGATGCTGGAGAGGAAAACAAACCGGTGATTCTTACTATTTGATTGGCTAAAAGAGAACCTGCTAGTGTATGGGTCACTAACCATGCAAAAGGAACCATGTTTCAGAAACATGTTGTGGGTTGAGTGGATGATCTTATTTTTAATGAACAGCAGGTTTGCAGGACCATGACAGCACTTTGGTAAACATGTCTAAGAGCTATGTAAAAGGGGCGCCATTAAAGTCTTGCTGCTTTTTCTTGTATTGTCTAGATCCTTCAGGTTAGATACTGGAGAGGTAGGGTGGAAACTTACTTACCGATACTCATTCTAAGCTGCTCTTGCCTTTAAAGGTAATAGTTGAACCATAGTGACATTGCAGTGCTTGCCAGGGACACATGGTTGGGGAACAATCAGATCTAGCAACAACGTGGGACACAGATCATTAAAGACCTGAGCTGGTGGAAACAAACATCCCCATGTCTGTTTCCTTTGGTAACTTGTGAAGATATTAAGCATTTACTTCCGCTGGTGTTCAGTAACACAAACCTTGTTCTCTACAGTGTCATGGATCAACGCAATGGAAACAGAAACAAACAAAACCATTAGGGCTGAGTAATCTCACATTTATTGAGTTTGTGTAGTCTGATGTTTCCTGGAAACAAGTGTGTAACATTTTTAGATTAATGAGCTTTCTATCAATTTTTTATCGTCTTTGATCAGAAAATTCTGAGCACACTTGCATGCATAGCAACAGACCAGTTTCAGCAGTTTTGTATGGCCTTAATAAAGAACATAAACTTGATTTTTTTATGATCATGTAAAGACTATGTAATAGTCATATATACTACATGTACTACCATATATATAATATATTTCCTGTATGCATGCAATATCAATTTGTGTATGGACATATTTTCAGACCGCTGGAAACATAGTGTGTATCCCATTCCTTTCTCTCTTTCTTCCAGCCTGCAATTTATATGTAAAGAGTTGACCTCGGCCAGTTACATATTCCCACCCTGCGACTCAGCACCAAATGTATCCTGTCTTTTCTCTTGAACTGACTACACATTTGGGTATGTTTGTCATAGGGTAGAAAGAGGTGTAATGTGTCCGCCAAACCACACTACTGGCCCATAGATAGGAATTTAAGAGCAAAATGGTCCAACATTTTACTTACTCTAGTTACATCCCCCTGTGATTTGCAGTATTTTTCCATATTTCTTCACTTTCACAGCATTTACTGCACTTAAGTGAAATAGTCTTTACTGTTGAGTGCAGAAAAATTGAAAATTCAATTATTATTTTTGATATGTGATCAGAAATTGTTTGTAAATTTGTAATATTGTTATCTGTGTAATGACTACATTCCAAAAACTTCATTGACTAACAATTAGAAAAAATAAACCACAATTTCTCCTGTTATTACAATTATTAGACAAGACTTTTTTGAGATTTGGAATTATGGGTTCTTGTACTCTTTCTGCGCCAGGGCCTAACTAATTAATACCCCATTTCATGGGGGTTCAGGAAGACCTACCAGGGTGATCAGGCCAAAAAGGCCAACTGTTTAACTGTTGCAATCCACCCTATTCAGCCCTAGTATACTTCGATTGTGCCAGAATAAGGCCATGGATCACTGAAGCCAAGCTTTCCATACTGAGTTCTGAAAATTTGTCTTTGAACTGTAGCCTCTTCTACCCAGCCACTCATCTTCATATATCTGAATGTGACACTCAATGCTTAGAAAGATCCCTTTCGAAGCAAAGGAGGTTCCTCAGTCAAAGAGCCTGTGTTCTCACGAAGATCAGGATGGGAACGAGAGGCACAGTACTTCTGCTCCTTTTACCAGAGCCTCTCACGCCTCTACAGGCCAAGTCTACTGCCAAGAGACGTTCCAGGTGGTCTCTAGGCATCCTTTGATCCTCACCAACCAGGATCCCTTGGACAGATCAGTCAATGTAATCACTTGTGTTTCGGAGCACTCAGGGGAAACAGTAGTGCTCCATTTCCCTTTCATGGCATGACCTCAGCAGTGGCAACCATAGTCTTGAGGTGACACAGACCTCCGTCCAAATAGGCTTCTCTGTTGTCCCTATCTCACTGAAAGGGCAGCAGATAAACATTAGAGACAAGCTGCCTCGGTGAGCCACAGAAAAACAAGCCGAGAGAGGAGAGAGGGGTGGTGGTGCCCACCTCCGGTGAACACTATTTCGATTCAAGTGCAGGAAATTGTTGGCAAGAACCACTGTGGCACACAGCCCACCTAAAACTTGCCATGCACGGCTTATTTTTAGCCGACCCTTTAAGTTTACATCATGGCCGTGGCCATCACAGTCCAGTTGCTAACACTCAAAGTGTTATAGAGATCCAACCCATATTTGCACGAACACCCTGGTGAGGTCAAGTTGGTGCTGTGGACCAGATGCACAGGCATGGTGCAGAGAAAAGACTGAACTCTGTGGCAGCTCATCATTGGACTTGGGAGCAAGAGGAGTGTGTTTGTCTTGGATGAGCTTGAGACAGACCTGCTGCCAGCTTCTTTGAGCAAGTGTTCAGGCAGCAATCAAATGAGTTTGGTACATCAAGACTGGGGGTGGGTGGGGTGGGGGGGGCAATCTTACATGACTTAATATTAGTATTAGGTTTCTAAGAAACCCTTGACACAAATATTTTTTTTCTCATCAGAATGTAATTATTTTACTGTTCCATTTATCACCAACGGGATGACCTGCAGCCTTGCCTTTCTTGGTACATTTTATTTGACATTTCAGACCACAAGAAAATGACAAGATTGTTTTAGGCACCAGGAAGAAAGACAGGCTTCAACTTTTCTCTTCTCTCTCCTTTACAGTGTGGGAGAGCTCTTCGCTGATGCTCCATTGCCATGGAAACTGTTAGACACAAGCCTGTCTCTGTTAGGTCTGTCATGCACTGTGGTTTACCATTATAGAGGCCCTTAACATTGTTCCATTAAAATCCCTTCAAATCGTGGTTATTTAGACCTTTTAGGCCTATTTCCCTGTAATAGTTCCCGCATGTTTCTCAAGAGATATCAATCTTATCAGGCAAAATACTAACAAAAAGTGAAATAAATTGTTTCAGGTAACCAAATGACTTCTTGTAAAACCACATATTTCCATAAACCACGTTCAGTTATTACCTACACCTGGAGGCCTGGCAGTGTTATTGCCAATGCATTGTTTTTCTCTTTACTAACATCAGAGGTGGTTTAGCTTTGCGTGTCAATGCGTGTCCATGTTAAAAATTGTAAATTTATTCTAACTTGTTGCTATGTTGAGGTTCTCAGTGAAGTCAGAAAATAGTAAATATTTTGGCTTCACATTTATATGATACTTCAAACTGAAGGTCAGTGATTATACAAGTGGAAACTGACCTGTGAGCCAAGTTCAGTGAGTGTACAGCCTGCGCCATAAGATGTATATTAAAAGGCCTGCACTAAACACATTGAGAAATAAATTTCTACCTTATTGTGGCTTATCTGAGCCAAAAATGGTGGTTTACATGCCACAGATTAGCACTCATAAACACCATTCATTAGAGGCCTCTTAGAATGCCTCCCAAAGGTCCACCCCAACAGATTATGCTATGATTTATGTGGTGTGAAACTTGTGGCCATGACAAGCTGTGAACTAAATAAGTGGAAGATTTAGGTTTGGTGAAAATAAACAAAGAGGATATTACACATTAGTGAAACATATTCTGATGAAAAACAATATATTCATCACTGCATCTCCAGATGGGATTTTCCAACATTGTTTTTTCATTTATTTCATGATCGATGTTTCTCACTTCTCATTATTCCTTCTTTTGCTATGTAATGTCTAATCCCTTCTTGAAAATGTCAATAGTATCTTAAACTATAAATGAGGTGTGGGTGCTATCTGATGACAGGAGCTCCAAGCTAGAGTGCTTTGCTCTCTTCAGGAGAGACCAATCTTTAATCAAGATCTTAGTGTTTCCAAATGTCTTCAGGACCTAAATTTAGGGACTTATGTATTTAATGTCTGGGGAGTTGCTCTGGGAAGCTAAGACATCAAGTGTTTCTGTCAACCAAATAGTTTATGGTGTCTATTCGATAGTTTTAGCCATGACTTAATCTCATAATCTCGAGGGATCGCTGTCTCAGTCGAACACGTCGGTCCAGGCTGAAATATCTAAACAACTATTAAATGGATTGCCATGAAGTTTTGTACAAACATTCATGGTGTCAAGAAGATGAATCCTAACTTTGGTGAATCACTGACTTTACTTATAGCCCCACAGTCGGGTTGACATTATTAGATTTAACAATGTACCTGGATGACTACTGCATCACTATGAAATCTGGTACAGATATTAATATCCCTCCCAGGATAAATTCACTTTGCTCATCTTTTAACCTGGTATTTCTCGGGCCATCATTGGTCTAAATTTTACTTTCTCCAATATTGTGGTTTTGGAATAAATACATACAAAAGTAATGTCATCAGCATCTACTGCACTTTATTTTTAGCACTAATTAGCAAATGTTAACATCCTATCAAGCTAAACTAAGATATTGAACCTTGCAAAAATTAGAGAATCTGCTTATAGCATCAGCATGTTACCACTATCTTTATGAGCAAGTTAATATGAAGATTGTTGCTGTGCTGCTAGCATGGCTGATAACTGTCTCATTTTCATGGTCAGGCCGTGTTTTACCACACCCTCATTTCAGTAGTTACCCTGTCTAAATACAGAAAAACCTAATGAAATGACTCATGACACAACAGTTGTCATTGCCAGTTAAGCTATGAAGCACTTTAAGCAGAACTGCAGACTTTATAGTGCAAACCCTCTAAACTGTGAGTCCACGAGGAGGAGCAACTTTCAGTCCTTCGTCAATTTTTCTCTTTTTGTTTAGTCAGGCCCACCGGAGGCTGGCCTCCATCATCTAGCTGGTGTTCCAATTTTGACTCAAAGCAGAGCCTCAGACAGTGAGCCAGTCTGAAATATTATCCACAAATGCACACATTCACATGAACAATTACGGGGAGCTTCAATACACTACTGCAGAGTTGTGAAGCAGCATCCGTCACACTAACCCCTTGTAACTTATTCCCATCTTACTGTGTATTGTAGATTTGAAAAACCTCAAGTACCTTTACCCACTGAAATCCTTTGCATCTGGTATTTCTCACCAAATGAACAGCAGACATGGGGGTGCTAAAGTTTTCAAAGCAAAAAGTTCAAAGTTTATAATTCCTGCCACAGCATATTATAGCCTCACTGAGCAACAGTGAGGAAGTAATAGCTTAATTGTATTGTTTATGATGAAACCCTGCACTTTTGGGTGATTTTAACGACCCACTGTAAATTTACTGTTGTAAGCTTGTTAGATTTTCACTGTTTTCCATTAAACAAATCCTTTTTTAAACACAGTTTATTGGGGGGTTTTGTATTTTATGCTCTTCTCTTCTCCTATCAATTCTTATGGAAGTTTTTTACAAAAAAATTTTTTTTTCAGCTGAACAGTTGTTAACAGTGTTATCCAGATCTACTGCCTTCTTCAAAGTTAAAACATTTCTCTTTTTTGATGCTTTTTGTACCATTAATCACTTTGAAAGAATGTGTATATATTTTTCTTTTGAATATTTTTTCAACCACTCTGCATTTCATCATTTACTTCATTTTGGACTGAGCCTCTTTAGCTGAATACATAAAATCTGTGAAACACATGGCGGGGCTGAGGTATCAATCTATTCTGGTATAACCTTATTAGACACAGGTGTTCTAGTGCTGACGCCCCACTCCTCAAAACTCCTGATTTGTCAGTCACAAACAATGGAGACTGATGGGCTGAATGGATATCTGCCTGATGGATGCCGTGACCTCAGTGGCTGGCACTCCATATAGTTAGACAGAAATAAACAAGCACTACCTGCCATGCCTCACAGCTAGAAGACCAAAGAGTAGAGGCAAGTGGGGAAAATTTTCACATCATCTTTCAAGTGTTCTTGCTCCAACACCCTTATGGGAGGCCAGAGAACATGGAGTTCCTCTGTTTTAACACATTTTACAGTTATATGGGTCTATAAAATGTAGTGTAAAACAGAATTGTGTGTTGTAATATAAAACTGCTCACTAAATCTGCTATTTATTGTAGTTGTTTAATTTAGAGTTTCTCTTTATGTGTTAAATGTCTGTATGAAAGACTGCTGAGTATCCAAATGCTGATGCACAATGCATGACACAAAAGTAATATTGTTCAAGCTGGCAATATAATTTCACTAAAATTACTGTTTTTTCTACTTCCTGGCAGACAATTGAATTAGCTTCTCTTTTTATTTAAGATGCATACATACCCTGTCATAAGTTTTATTGGTTTAAGATTATTTATAAGCTTAGGTGTTTTTCTTACTGCTGAGGGCATCAGTCATAAATAGTGGTCAGTCATAGATGGTAGATGGATAGTCATCCTTGCCTTGTTGCATTCCTTCATGCAAATTATGATTAATACTTGCCAAATCAATCAGTTTTCTTTGTTGTATCAATGCCTTCCCTAAATATATGCTTTCATGCAAATCAAGGTCACATGAAGTTGAGCCAACCTGTTGGTTCAGAGACTGTAAAATGCACAACCACTGAATACAGATGTGAGGACAGACAAAATAAACCTAGATTCAATCTGATGACAGAATGGCTGAGGCTACATACTGTAAACTGTGTTTAGTGCCTCTTCTAATTGAGGAGGCACTAAACTGGTGGAGGCTTTTTACGAGAGGAAACTATATTTCCTCAGCCAACAAAAAAATCATCTCTTTTCCAGTTTTTTGTTACAAAGCGATTAAACCAATGCTGAGTATAAGGATTTCAAATGGGCTCTCATAAAGTTGGGCTGGACTTGAAGATACTACATACATGGGTTGTAATCATTTGCTGCATTCAACAAGTTGCATCTGGTGTAAAAAATGTAGACAACTGCTACATACAGAAATTGCTGTATATTTCAATTCAATGAGAGCAAGGGGTCTTATCGCTTAAATTTTGTAACTGCTTGTAGAAGGTTATGTTTTGGCAGAAGACTGAAAATGGTTACACTTAAAGGTAAAGATGGTAAGAAACTGGAAGAGACACACAATTCCTGTCTGTAACTGTAAGTGTAATAGTTTATGTTTAAATTAAGTTGACTTGGAATTAAGGGGATTTAACAATGTTTGTTTCTTTCGTTTCTACATAAATATGCTTTGTATGGAGGACTCTTATACTGTAAATATAGATTTTAAAATGGAAGAAATGTTTAGATTGAACCAAAACAGCTTCCTTTTGTTTCTTGGGCTTAGATTTTCTCCTACATGGACTTCAGTCTAAAAAGGAAAAAAAAATGCTACTTTCTGATTTAAAAAATCATTTATTGCTGTGGATTGCTGATGCAGTCATTTCCAATTTCATCTGTATGAAAATGAACAGAGAACATTCCTTGGTCTCCCGGCTGTATAAACTGAATACTGGATGGCGCCTCTCCAAACCGGAGTCTCTATGAACTTGCCTACCTTGGCACTGAGCCACACTTGTGTAACATACCATACACACTGCAAGGCAGCATCATCACAACCAGAGAAACTTGGACTTACATACATGCTGGTGTCAAATAGGCCTCCTGAAGACCTCCATCAGTTTTGCGTTCATGAAACTCTTAGGCCTCGGAGAGAGAAGTATAATATTGTCCCCGGGGTACTATATTTTTGTCTTTTCTTTTTGCCTCCCATCCAGGGTGAATCTTTCAAAATATAGATATACAATATAGAATATTGATAAATAATTCAGAGAAACATTAATTGTAGTTAAATAGTTTGATTCAGTTATTTTTGCATTTCTTAAGCAGTAGCCACCATTGAGGACACTGAGGTCATGTCCCTGGTAGGAAAACAAAAAATAAAAGATTCAGTATTTCTCCACCAGAAATGTATTATATTTTAAAGTGGAACATGCCTTAAATCACCATTTAGACCTTTATTGGTGGGGAAAAATAAAACCCAAAAAATACGAAGCATACAATTGAACAGCTGACTGAACAATTAAGCAATGAAAAGCTTTCTGGAGACTTTTAAGTGAACCAGGGAAACTCATGATTTTCTTGCCATTTTAGACTAAAAACAGTTCTTCAACCGCAATGACTCTTTTATCATAAAAACGCACATTTTTCTTTCAGGGCTCCTGTGACCCTTATAATTCATTTCAAAGTGCAGACAGCAGCCATTCAGGTAATGAAGGGCTCAAGAAAACATGGCAGACCATGGATATTCAGCAGAACATGTTGGGATATGAAAAGTTCCTAATCGAAACTGTGTTGCACCCTCTTCTGGAATAAATAGAGTATAGCAATACAATATTGATATAAAGTAAAGACCTGTTATTAATCTGTAGATTCTGTCGAAATATTTATCGCAGATTGTCTGGATTTCAAAGTACTATATATTTAATTTACTGTATTTTTTGTGAAACAACATCTGGAGGAAGCCTATAGCCTATTTTTAATCAAGAAATGTATAAAACCGCAGATTACTTTAATTTTCAGAATAGAAAGATCACTTCTGTGAGTTTCACATGTTTTCACTTGACATGAATTGCTGTTAAGATGCTTACAAAGGAGAATTTTTATACACTAAAATGCACTGCGACATACAGCCTGAGCAAGGTTGCATCCACAGGAGCTCTCTGATTGGTTCCTGTCACTGTCGTTCCAAGGGTGACGTCTTTCCTGCGCCACCGTACAACACGTGTACGGTGTACAGGCTCGAACAGAAGGGAATAACAGCCGCTAAACTTCAGCTCACAGACACCTTCAAGTGGTCTTTTCTTTTTCTTCCGTACAAGGCGTTGCCGAATAAGCGGTCAAAATGGTGAAGCCTCGGTTTAAGGGAAAAAGCTCGATAAACCCCTCATCGTCCAGCAGCAACCCTGGTGAGCTCAACCCCACTGCTAGCCACACAGTTTGTTTACAGCTAATGCTAACATTTGCTAGCCGGGCCATCATTGTGCTCTTGAAGAGACGTGTGTGGCTTCTTTCCTTCTATTAAGTTAAACTAGTCCCCAACGTAATATGTGATATGCATCAAAAGGAATCACGTAGCTCATAGTGTAAAGGTGACTAAAGTTAGCTAGTTGGCTAACTTTAGCTTTAGCAGCTGCTACAACACACGCTGCAGCGATAGCGTAAGGCCTTTTAAATTTGACACCGAAGAATTCAGATTTGAGAATAGGCATGGAGGTGTTTAGCCTCATTGTTCCTATAGTCCGGAGACAGCTGATACGAAAGTTATAAGTTTATGTATTTATAGAAATTATTTTACAATAAGAATTTTACACGGTTCTCCGTATAAAGTAACGCAGCGCAGCAGCACAACACTCATAGCCTCCTAATTAACAATAAAATTAAATCCACACCTCTCTTAAGCAGTTTCATTTACAGGATGAAGATGTTGTATTAGGCTGGGTTGATGTTCGTCTCCCCAATAAACTGGCAATTGAATGTTTTTTTGATAACAAGTGTGGTGTTGTTGAACAGCTGACACATCAAAGTAACTGTATGCATATTTCTCAGATCGCCCAAAGGGTGCTGGTGGGAACAACATGAGGGACCGAGCCACTATCAAGCGTCTGAATATGTACAGACAGAAACAGAGATGGTAATTGATGATAAAGACTGTCATTATTTTTGTGAACTGCTGATTGTCAAGTTTTCGAAGTGGACGTGATATAACACTCAAGCTGATATTGTGTTTCCAGTAATAACCGTGGAAAAGTCATCAAGCCTTTACAGTACCAGTCCACAGTGGCTCCAGGGACTGTAGCTAGAGTTGAACCTAACATCAAATGGTTTGGTAAGTGTACTCCCTTAGTGTAATATATATATTTTTTTTCTTCTAACATTGTCTGCTGTGGTAGTTGTCAGCTTATAGTACCTTCTCTGTCTGTCTTTTTTGGAGGATGACCAGACCACATTGGCTACTACGCTTCTAAATAGATTATACATTTATGTATTAATGCTCACAAATAATAAAATAAACAAGGAAACACAGAAACCGGGTGTTTCTGCAGCATGTCAAATTTAAAGTTTTTACAGTCAAAGATGGGACATCTAAATTAACCAGGTCTCACATTGCTTCTTCATCAATTGTATTTCAGCAAATACCCGTGTGATCAAACAGTCATCTCTCCAGAAGTTCCAGGAAGAAATGGGAGCAGTACAGAAGGATCCGTATCGTGTGGTGATGAGACAAAGCAAACTCCCCATGTCCCTTTTGCATGATCGAGTCAAAGCCCATGTGAGTAGAAAAATTCGAAACCTTTTAAGGAAAAAATATTATTAAGTTTTGTTCTGTGTGGTCTCTGTGACGGTCCTTATGGCTCTACAAAGATGGTCCAGAAGGGATGTGCATTGTTGGTGTGAATTAACACCAACGCACACAAGCTTCAAGCATGTCAAGATAATAATCATTTCTCTTACTTTTTGAGCAATTATATATTTGTGTATATATGAGTCAGGTTAGTGCATTCATGCAAATTCACTGCATTGTTTTTCCATCTTAGTCAAGATATCTACTGACACTTTTGCAACGAAGTCATCACATTTGACGATTTTGGTAAAAATCTTACATACGGGGAAAACGGTTTCCTTCAATTCAGACATCTGACTGTTGATTGACCAGTGGAGCAATCTTGTGCCAGAAAAGCAGATAATTAAACCAGAGTTTGATGGTCCAGTAGAGGAAACATTTTCTTCAAAGACCCGGGACGTCCTGTAGAAGTTCTTGGCAGATAGTCAAGACACACTGAAGCCTTAAAGAGAATTATTTGTGCCAAAGCTCAAACTGTTTGCCCCCCACCCCTCATGGCACTGTTATAATAGACGTATGGTTTGTGTTTTAAGATCATTGGAAACATCGGCACAGACTTGGCTGTTTTCATCGGCTGTTGTCGCATATTTGGGCTTAGTAATGCTGACTGTATGCATTTGTTCTGTGACTCTCTGAGACCCATAGGACTGTATCACATGTATTAAAAATTGTCACTAATATAGATGTTATGCTACTGTGTGCCCTGTTGGTTATCACTGTAACAAGATGCTTAAAAGTTGTCCTAAACTTCATGGCACAACAGATCCACACTGTCAATTTTCTTTCAGAAATTAATATACAAAAAACATGAATAAGCATAAGACATAACAAAACTTGTGATGCAGTCTCTATATTCTTAATGGCAGAAAGTTTTACTGGTCGAAGTATTAGATTAAACAATTCATGGACAAATAACCTACATGAGACATCATTAAAAATGACTTGTATTTGTCTTGAGCAGAGGACATCTCAGCCATTGCTGCTGAAGGAAAAGACAATGGACAGAGCTGTTTCAAAAGTCTGATCTGATACATTACTCTCTTTTTCTGCAACTCTAGAACTCCAAGGTGCACATTCTAGACACAGAAGGTTTTGAGACCACATTTGGACCTAAGGCTCAAAGAAAAAGGCCCAGTCTCATGGTGGGGGATGTGAAAGACCTTGTAGAGCAGGCTGAGGCCTCAGCACTGAGCTACAATGCAGGCAATGACAAAGACCTGGTCACTGAGGACACAGGGGTCCGGTAAGATTCTCATTAGATATGACATCAATGTATACTCCATGTAAGTGGTCAGGAGCAGGAGAAGTTGGTGAATTTACATGTTTAAAGGTAGGACTTTTTTTTGGCCACAGGGAGGAAGCGCGTGAAGAAATCTTCAAGAAGGGTCAGTCCAAGAGGATCTGGGGAGAACTTTACAAGGTATGGTTTCCATTTTTCTCTCAGTGCTGTGTGGTATGTTAATGTAGAGTTGGAGCACTAAAGAATATTGGAGTCATTCTGCATTGCTGAATGTTTTATTGTAATAGGTGATTGACTCGTCTGATGTCATCATCCAAGTGCTGGATGCACGTGATCCCATGGGCACACGCTCCAAAAGCATCGAGACATATCTGAAGAAGGAGAAACCCTGGAAACATTTGATCTTTGTGCTAAATAAATGTGATCTCATCCCCACCTGGGTCACGGTAAGATATTCACAACACGTGTATCTTTGTTTCCCTTTTTGACTAAGAGGACTCCTGGCTGTCTTCACGCAGTATTGAATCGCATGACATGTCTCTTTGTCGCCCCTCAACTTTGGACCAGAAACGGTGGGTCACCGTTTTGTCCCAAGAGTACCCCACTCTGGCTTTCCATGCCAGCCTCACCAACTCGTTCGGTAAGGGCTCCCTCATCCAGCTGCTCAGGCAGTTTGGCAAGGTAAGCACATGCCTGAAATTCAAAATGTCGAAATATGTTTTATTTTTCATGCACCTAAATCATTTACTGATCCAGTAACAAACCAGTTTGTGGAGCCATTACATCTGCAACAGGGCTGTTTCTTTAGTTTATAGTTTATGACCTTGGAGATTCAAGTTGCACCTATAGCACACATCTGTAAGCATACCTAATATTAAATTCACTGTGATAAAAAGTTTTGTCTGAGCCTACCTGAACATGCAATGTGACGTACTGGCTGTGGAATGAAGTTTGTTTATGGAAGTGTTGGACTCTAAAAGGTCAAGAAATCAAAATGGTTTGATGTTCAATTGGAGTGTTCTTATTAGATTTAATATTGTGATTTAAAGAGGCTTTTTTATGAGAAATACATGGAAAAACCTGTGTGTTCCTTTCCCTGTAAAAGTTTCACTCTGTTGGACCATATTCACCAAAAAGTCAAGAGATAAAAAGGCAAAAAACTTTTTCCAAAACAGTCTTCAGAGTTCACCTCCCAGTACAAACGCAAGACATAAAAATGATTATATCTTTTTTTTTAAAGGTTTTAGATCTTTTCAAGTGTCTTGTTTACACAAAAGTCCTTTTTTAAGATACACTTTGTGTGTTTTGAACAAACTACATTGTAGATCTGGAGCAGTTACATGTTCACTTGTTTTATTGCTAATGGCAACAGAGCCCAATCTAAAATCAAATGGAACCGTGACTTGAGGACAGACTGTGACTGTTGTTCAGGAAACACAACACTCTGACTTTATTTTTTTGTCTCACACAGCTCCACACGGACAAGAAACAGATAAGTGTGGGTTTCATCGGCTACCCTAATGTGGGAAAGAGCTCAGTCATCAACACTCTGCGCTCTAAGAAGGTCTGCAATGTGGCACCCCTAGCTGGAGAAACCAAGGTAACGTCCATGTGTCATCTCTATGCTGCAGTAGGCAGACCTGCAGAAAGAAACTGCAGGTTTTTGAATTCTTCAAACAATTATTATGTGGA
This sequence comes from Psettodes erumei, assembly GCA_016785225.1. NCBI lineage: Eukaryota > Metazoa > Chordata > Actinopteri > Pleuronectiformes > Psettodidae > Psettodes > Psettodes erumei. Next base: position 2,641,722 of record JAFBJZ010000354.1, on the reverse strand, counting down.
CTCTCTTTGCATATATTGTGGTTTATATTAACACCAAAGACATGTTGAAGTAGATTCAGATTGGAATTTGGACATTTGTCTAAAGACTCAAAGGCATAAAAGTTAGATGACGGAAAGAAGCTATTATTAGTACATAAGCTCTCTGGTGTTTGAATCATATATAGGAGCTTTGATTCAGTTGGAGGGCAGTGTGAGGTGAAGAGATGCATATTACTTTGCCAACAGAAAAAGTCAACTCTGTGATCTTAATATATAACTGAAAATCTAAGTGGAGACTGGGCCAGCAGAAAAAACAACCATTTTATCCTTAATTTCCTTTCTCTTGGGCTGCTTATTCTATTTGGAAATGACCAAGCGCCTGAAAAACCCGAACATCCAAAGAAGGGTCAATGGGAAAGAAAGGGGAAAATATCTTCACTTTTCCAGGCTTGCAAAAGTTGTGAACTTGGACCACGAGGGGGGAGATTTATTTGCACACCTATCCAGAGTAACTGATGGGCCTGTAGCCAACACTCCTTTATTTCCCACCTCGTCTTTGATTCTCACCACACACTCAATGCTGTTAACTGACGGCCTCACCGGCTCATGATCTGCAGCACTGCTGTGGCTCTCATTCCTAAAAAATTTTTTTCAAATGGATTTCCTTTTTCTGTTTATGCCATTCGATACTTTAACCTGATGAACTAGTCATTGAAGGGAGAAGAACATTTTGCTGGCTCACCCATTATGTTTGTCTCATCTTTTCATGTCAATAAATGGAAATAAAATTTATTTCTGAAACTGAAATGTTTTTACCATATGACCAACATTTGCATTTTCCTATTTTAGGTGTGGCAGTACATTACTTTGATGAGGCGCATCTTCCTCATTGACTGCCCCGGTGTTGTGTACCCTTCAGAAGACAGTGAAACTGATATTGTCTTGAAGGGAGTGGTAAGTCTCCATATCATTTATTTCTTTACCTGTTGAGATTTTGTGCTTTCTGCCTCATGGACCTTGATCAGCTCTGGTTCTCCAGAACCTTTTAACGATTTAACATGTAGGCCATGCAGTCCCCATTACTGAAAGGTTGCAGGTCCATGTTTTAACCTTTGCAATCCTTTTCCATCCCTTACCTGACATAGGTTCAAGTGGAGAAGATCAGGAACCCAGAGGAGCACATTGGGGCAGTGTTGGAGCGGGCCAAGCCAGAATATGTTCAGAAAACCTACCGCATCCCTACTTGGGACTCTGCTGAAGACTTTCTTGAGAAGCTGGCATTTCGCAGTGGGAAACTTCTAAAGGTCCAGATAGTCCTCTTTAATTTTATGGTTAATCAGAAATACTTAACTGCTTTGCCTGTGTTATCCTATTTATTTTTTTCATGACATCTGCCATAAAGGTTTGAACAAGCACAGAATATAGTTACCGAGCAAAACGTCCTCATAACGAGTGGTCATTTATGTTAAAGTATGCAGACCTGAGTATTTTAACTGTTCATTTTATGCCGTTTACAAGCAAAAACAATTTACATTATATGCTGTATTCTTTGCAGCTTCAGTTAAATAGTCAACCCCTAGTTTTAAATCTTAAGCTTGATCGATGTATTCCTGGTATTGTGCAGGGTGGTGAGCCAGATCTCTCTACAGTCTCCAAAATGGTGTTGAACGATTGGCAGAGAGGACGTATACCCTTCTTTGTGAAACCCCCTGGACCGGAGGGGGATCAAGAGGTAAAAGTTTGCTGAGCTTTCCACCTTTGTTTGGTCAGTGAATTACTGTTGCTACACCAACCTGTGTTTTTAATATTTTCAAATACAAGGAGCTGTTGCCAGTTGAAGGACCCTCAGAAATGGCTGAGACACAGGAGGAACAGCCAGTCAGTACAGACGCCATTTCAGAAGAACACGAGGAACACCAGCAACGGCAGCAGAGACAGAAGGAACAGGTCCAGAAAATTCTGGCTAATGTGCGACAGAACTTTGGCAAAATCAATGTGGCACCTGAGTTCAGCGAAGAAGACTTGGTTCCCGTGGAGATGCCAGACCTGGACATGTCTGACTACTCCGGCTCTGACGACGAGGAAGATGGTGAAGAAGAAGAGGATGGAGAGGAAGATGGAGCCAGCTCTGGGCCAGCTGATGGAGAGGCTGAGGTCTCCAAGCCTGCAGCCGCTCAAACTGGCAAAGCAAACAGCAGCAAGAGTTCACGCGAGGTAATCCGGGAGCTGGATGAGAAGATTGCCAAATACAAGCAGTTCCTGGACCGGGCCAAATCCAAACGCTTCTCTGCAATTCGGTCAGTCTGTTCTCGCCCAACCCTCACTTTTATTTTTTCTTTGCCTTCATGTCTTTTGTCCACTAAAGTATCTTGAAGTTGTCAGGCAGAGAGATGGATGCATTGTATCTGTTTAGTGCTACAGCCTTTAATCCCCTGAGGACTACATGCCATTGTGTACTTGAATCTGCATCTCCTCATGTTCAATTTCAGCTGACACTGAAGAACAAAGTTCAATAACATTTGTATAGTTACACTGAGCTGATATATAATTACTGTTAACTTCAGCAGATCCCGCTAGGAGTGAATTGTTTGCTTTGTTGGGTGATGATTTACTTTTTTTTTCTTCTCTGGGCAGGATACCTAAGGCACTGTCTGACAAAGCATTCACAGACATCAAGACTAAACAAGAGGCAGCTGCGAAGCAAGCGCAAAAGAAAGGTAGTCAATAGATATGTTTGTCATGACTTTATATGGTGCTGAACATGAACTATGCTACAAAATGTATCAGATTTGGTTACTGTTATGATGAATTATCCAATGTATGCCACAAAAATATATTATTACTGATATGCACAGGAGTTAATTGTACCTATACAAATTAAATTTGCGTGGTGGGGGTCAGGTGACATTGAGATCCAGTAAGGCCCTGATGTCACATTTGTTAATCTTTCTTTAAGCAGCTGCAAACCTGAGGAACAAGAAGAGGAAAGCTGAGGACGAGGAGTCAACCCAGCCACAAAGACTGACCTCTAAACAGGTATGCAGTGTTTGTTCTCTCTGATGTCGAACAGGCCAATCTCTCTGAGTAGATGCGTTAGATGAATGTCTATTCCTCTTACTCACCTAACAGGAATGAAGATGAAAGCTCTGGTGTATTACAGCAGAACATTTAATCAATTGTTTTCTCCCCCCTCTGTACCTCTTTATCTGTCTCTACAGAAAAGAGCGATGGACCGTGCAAAGAGGACAAAGAAAGTTGGCGTTCGCTATTACGAAACACACAATGTGAAAAACAAGAACAAGAACAGAAAGGCCCCAGCATCAGCCACAGAAGGCCAAAAGGCAAAACGATCAAAGCACTAGATTGGAAAACACAACATATGCAATAAATCTTTTTTAAATAGCCAAAAGACCATGTTTATTGAAATGTACTTTCATAAAGGTGGAAGTATAAGTGAGTGATAAATGATCTTCATTAAGTGGCCAATTGATGTTATCCTGAACTCCACTGTCCCTCAGGAAAATGACCGACATGCCTTTTAAACCTTGCTCTTGAACTTCCGTTCTGTTTTCTGAATGACAATTCATTCATCATTTGAACATGTATTTCATGTCAAGTGTAATGCTCTCTTGATGTTCAAGAGGAATGTACACTGTACTTGTTATGCTGTAAAAGAAAAATAAAGTATTCGCTAATTATACTCAGTTAACATTACATGAATTTATGTAATTGAGAAACAAGACAGAAGACAAATTAACATTCCTTATTGCGGAATGTCAGCTCTTATGGTCTCATGGTTACTTTGGTGTAATGAACCCTTCGAGCTGGGTCTAAAAAGAAAGACAAATCAGCTGTTAGAAATTTGAAGTCAGGCTGCACGGCTACTATTGATGCTTGACCTTCAAGAAGACATTTTTCTTGTGTATGTAATCATGAAACCTTACCTTGAGTTGCATATTGGTTCTCTTCAGGAACTGAACCTCCTCTGCGTGCTTTTTTTCTTCCACATGTCGTTTTTCATTTTCTCTCTTTTCAAACGCATCACATTTGGCTTTTTGTTCACTCAGTTGGTCCTTCAGGTCTTGTATCTCATTCTCTAGATCAGAAAGCTAGATATGTAGTAAGATATAGCTGTGAGTTCCAGATGCAGGATTAGTTCTCTAAAGTTAACTGCCACCATGTTTATTTTACAGTAACTCTTAAAGAGAAATGATGCTCTCTGCTGGACACCTCACAGAAAATCACTTGTAATCCTATCATGTGAAATGAGTGGCAAATTAAATCTCTCAATTATGTATAAATCCAAATCCAGTTTTGCAAAACTTTGTACATTGTGCAAATGACATAACCATATGCCCTTACTCTTTTCTCCATGTCAGCCTTGCCCTGATGAGCTCGCAGTGCTGCCCTTATGCCAAAAGCCACCCTGCTTTCCATTAGTGTCTGGTAGGCATCAATAGTCATTTGAATCTCATTTCTAACCCGCAACAGCAGCAGACCCCTCTCAGCACAGTTGATGGTCACCTGTCGAATCAACTCATCTTAGAGAAATAAAAAAATGTAGAGGGTAATAAGAAATTAGTTCATGTTGCATCTCAAAACTAGCTGTAATTCATGTCATAACTGTAACTACAGTGACCTCAGTTATGACCAGCCTCTCAGTCTAAACTTTACCAAAGCACTCGGAGTAGAGCTCCCTGCGGACGGGACAGATGCCCGTTTCTCTTGCCTGCCTTCGCTGCAGCTTCTTGTCCAGGAGTTCTTCTAGGTTCACAACCTCCGTTCTTGTACAAGGTACGTTGGACACTTGCTGCACCCACAACTGGTTCTCCTCCATCCATTCCCTGCAGTAGCAGAAGTTGAAGATAAATGTCAAAGTGGATCAAACCTGCCTAGCAATGCACTGTAGATGGGGAAAACTATACCTGGGTGGAAAGATGGCATTCAGGATCTCCTCATTTCCCTGCTTGGTTGCCTCAGCGGAGGTGGATTTGGGTTTGGGAGGTGGTGGAACAGGACTACCAACAACATGCTGCTGAGGACCCACTCTCAAAGGGCAACCCTGTAGTGAAAGTATTTTATGCTACAGCCACAAATATTAAAAATACAGAGTCTTCACTAGGGAAGCAGTTGAGTCATTGGCAGACATGTGTCAAACCCAAGCTGTGGCCAAAATAACAACAGCAAACTAGTATTATAGATGTCATGTTGATGTTGCCACACAGGCAAAAAAAAATCCAAAAAAGTAGCCGACCTTTAGTAAAAGGTCAGATTTATCCGGCGACCCCATATGGGGTTTCAGACCCCAAGTCTGGGAAGCACCGGTCTAGGAATGACTATATACAGTATGTCCAGTGCTGAAAATGTATACCCTTCTATTGCCTTTTGTATTCATGTCTTTTTTTCTTCTCCCCTGTCTACCACCTTCAACCCATCCAAAGATAGGTTACTTGTTCCAGGACATGGTAGCTATACTCGGCTGGCTTGACTCGGTAAACTCACCTTTGGTGATTTTCTTCCTGTGCTTTTGCTGACCACGACTGGATTTTCGTACTTCAGCAGAGAATCGGTTTGTGTAATCATTGTGTTCTACTATGGCGATTAAAGCTATTCACTCAAACAAAAAGCGTCTTGTTTTGGGCAACAGAAATATCGCCGCTGTTGTTGACAAAAAAAAGTTAGTGGTTACGGGTTGTATCGTGGCAACGGCGTCCTGACGCTCCAGTTGTCCGACCGGAATTAGTTAAATTCATTAAGTCTCAGGGCTCTTTACAGAGTAATGTCAAGACCTCACAATATTGTCGTTGTTGTATTAGTTTTTTAATTTATTTCAGTAACCCAACAATTCACGCAATGAGCAAGAGCCCCATAATAATGATAATATTAATAATAACAGCAGCAGTAAGAAGAAGACGAATGATCGTTTGATATAATTTTTAGTATTGTGTAATTTGTGCTATAATTTTGCGTCTTTTTTACGCCTCAAAATGTGCCTCGTGTGTTTTGAAGGAATTATTTTTATTTTATTGTTAGCTCACCACTTTAAACAACCCTGGCTTAATTCAAGATTCAGTCACGACGGAACCAATGTGATCGTGGGTAGCGACCACGCCGAGATAAATTCTCGGCGTACCACATGAGGCGGAAGTGCGTAAGCTGATTACAACGGCTGAAGTTAGTAATCGCTATTTTTTTTTTTTAGTTTTCCTTTGTTTCGTGTACTTTCGTACAGTCGGTTATGTGTGTTTCGTCACATTAACGGTTTGTTCAGTCTAATCATTTTTGGAATGGCCAAAGAAAAACGACACAGGAGAAGGGAATCTCCGGAGCGAGAGTCCAAAGTAAAGATAAAGGAGGAGAAACTGAGTCCTGTTAGGCCACAGAGATCACGCCGCTCCAGGTCGAGATCCAGCGGCAACTCAAGTCCACAGAGGAGAAGAACAAGCAGGTATTTTCGATATCGTCAACATCGTCTCGTCGCCGCCATTGCCACGTGTTTTCTGTTATATAACTTGACAGACGTTCGCCAGTGAGTCCTTGTTAGCTATAGTAGTTTCTGTCGTTAGCATTCGGTATACACAGCTATAGCCCATACTAGTTGCACCTTAACGTAAACAGATTTTGTTTTTAAGAAATGCCTTATACCAGATTGTTCCTTTTTTTCATGCAGGTCACCTGTCAGGACAAGGGACCGCTCACCGGGCAGAAAAGAGACATCTCCCGCTAGACGATGGAGCAGATCTCCCAGGAACAGGAGAAGTCGCAGTCCCCATCGTGGTGCTGATGTCAAAATAAAGCGGGTGATTCGCTTTTAAGTTAGATGCAGTAGAGCTTGATGATAATCAGCAACGATCGAAAAGTGGTAAAAGCAATAACAAGCATAGACCAGTTCTCAACATTTTTACAGGCATATTACATTATTGATAACTGGCACATTTCTCTGTTGCTGTCACTGCTGCTACATTGGCATATGGTTCTTTGTTAGTATGTCTATGTTAGTAACCCTATTGGGCACTGGTATTACAATGGCTGTTGGTATCCAACGCTCAAAACAGTGATATGCTGTACATTTAAAACTCTCAACACTGGAACATGCCAATGAGCAATTTTGTAAAAAGAAATGCAGAAAGTAATTTAATGCGTCTGTTAATCAAACTTGGTCTGTCTCCAACAGAATATGCTTTTTGTGTGCATTGCCAGTATTTTCTACTTAAAAGATGTTGACTTGTGACCTCTATGAGGGGTCATTATCTGCAAGTGTAAAAACTCTGATTATCAGTTTGTCATTTTAACTATAATAACTTAGCATTTATGAGTGCCATGTATAGAGAAACGCAGTTTAGTTAGCAATAGCATATGTCAGATACAGCAGTGTCTTATCAGTTTGCCAGAATGTAATACAATGCACCTGCTTTTATGGTAATGGTTGTATAAAACTGCTACTATGCAAGTTTATTCTGGGATAATATACTTTCTCTCTTTTAATTGGCTTCCTTGCATATATCCCACAGGAGCGGGATGAGCATCGGGCTAGTGGTGACGAGCGGAGGAGAAGAAACGACCAACCAGAGGAGGGCAGGAGCAGGTGGGAGTTGGACAGACCACGTGAGAGAGACCGCGGCGGAGACAGACGCAGAGAACGAGATGTGTTTGCCTCCCAACAAGCTGAGCGTCAGCAGCACGATGACCGGCGCAGGGAAAACCACCAGCGGCGCACAGAGAATCAAGAACAGGATTTTGGAGAGTCTGAAGGAGGGCGCAATGACTCAGGTGATCCCCCCGCTGAGAAGGAGAAGCCCAACTTTGAACTGTCAGGGGCACTCACAGAAGACACCAACACATTCCGTGGGGTGGTGATCAAGTACAACGAGCCACCTGAGGCGCGCATTCCCAAGCGCAGATGGCGACTGTACCCTTTCAAGAATGATGAACCCCTGCCAGTCATGTACGTTCACAGACAAAGTGCCTATTTGCTAGGGCGACAGAGAAAAATTGCTGATATCCCCATTGATCATCCATCCTGCTCCAAGCAACACGCAGTATTCCAGTATAGGTAAGAATGATAGTCATCAGGTAAGGTGTTTACCTTTTGGTATGCATTAGAAAGACAGTCTATTGAACCTGTAGTATTTTAACTGAATGTCACATTATGCTCGAATGAGTTTCTTGATGTATATATAAAGATGTCTACCATTATATCTGTATTTTTTCAGACTGGTGGAGTTTACGCGTGCAGATGGCACCACTGGCCGCAGGGTGAAGCCCTACATCATTGACCTGGGTTCTGGCAATGGCACCTACCTGAACAACCAGCGCATTGATCCCCAGCGTTATTACGAGCTCAAAGAAAAAGACGTTCTCAAGTTTGGCTTCAGCAGCCGCGAGTACGTCCTTCTGCACGAGTTCTCAGACACGAGTGAGGTGGATGCCAAGGTGGAAGAAGAGGATGAGGGCCTCGATGAATAAATTGTTCCCATAAACTATATTGCCTAAATTCATTCAGGTAAGATAACATCCTTATCAATGTTCAACAAATAGCAGTTTTTGCAGGGAGTGGAACATTGAACATTGGTAAAATTGGGACTCATTAGAAAATATCCAATGAGGCTGGTTTGTGTATTCTGTAATTATTGAACTATTGCTTAAACCTGCCACATCTGACTCCAAGAAGACCTCCTACTCTCAGGTTGTTTGTGCAATGTCTGTGTGATGCATGACTGATCTCTCATCTGACAGTGCTCACAATAAAATTGCTCAATGCCGGATAAAGGTATCTTGCTATATACAATAGTCAATTTTATATTTTTGGAACAGCACTGAGTACAAAGTATACCTGAAGACTAATCTCTAAATCCAGGCTGTATATGTCAGTGCACATGATTATGTGGAATGTGGACTTCAGATTTATGTTTAATAAGCACTGCTTATTGTCAAATGTAAGCATACATGCATACAACTTGTAATGATATTGCCTTTTTGCTTTGTAGTGCAGGGAAAATAGTTGATGCTTGTATTGTGTGTATTTAAAGATTCCCCCTTTTTATTTTCATCACTATAGAGGCCTACAGCATTCATAGTAATTTTCCATTTTTGTACTGTGAATAAAGGAGAAAATTTCTATTGTCTCAAGAGCCTTAATGACGACACCTCGTCAGACCAGGGTCATTTTACCGATGATTATCAGACAGAATTGTATGCATCATAAATATTCGTTAGAGACATTTACAGGTGTATCGCTAGCATGTCGAAATTTTGTTTGTTTTCGTTAATTTACAGTGTGAGACTTAATTTTACGCACTGAGCGAGGGAAGAAATGGCCTCATGAGGCGTTATTAAGATCAACAGCAGTTTTCCTCTAACGTCATGTATCAGCAGAGGTCATGCGAGAGTCGAGGCTGAGTGGCGTAAAGTTTCAGTCAGAAATGTGTGAGCGGGCGGAGCAGTGGAAGGAGGGCGGGTCGAGTGGGGACGAGTAGCAGGAATGTCAGTGAGTAAGTTAGTGTGAGCGGAGGCGGTGACGCTCCTGGGAAATTACAAGAAGAGGAAAACAGGTATTGCGTCGTTTAATGGAAGTTGCTTCCGACGGAAAGAAATGCACTGAGTTCCAGCTGCGGATTGAAAAAAATGTACACTACAGAGCGCAGGCGAATGAGCCTGCACGAACTGAAGAGGAAAGATCCCGTGTGGGTGTCAGCGGGAAGTTTGTGGCAGGACTCTCTGGCGATGGAGTTGAGCGCCAGCAGCTCGGGCAAACAGGTCGTCTCACCTCGGAGTCGGACCAGGGCAGTGTCGGTTGCATACATTGTGAACGAGGACGCGTCGGTGCCGCAGACCGAAGAGAACCTATCGCTTAAGTGTCTGAAGGAAGCCTGCGCGGACGCACACGCCGTGTTCAAGACCATTTCGTTTGAAAGGATATCACTGGGGACCACTGACATCCTGGATAGTTTCTACAACGCAGGCAAGTGCAGGCATGTCTGAATACTGGGTATTTTGGGTGACACACACAAACACACACACACACACACACACACACACACACACACACACACACGTAAACGTACACCTAAACTTTCACCGAGCCTTTAAATTTCCCTCACAGACGTCGCAGTGGTTGAGATGAGTGACACCTTCTGCCAGCCTTCCCTCTTCTACCACCTTGGCGTGAGAGAAAGTTTCAGTATGACCAATAACATTATTCTGTACTGTTACAAGCAAGACACTGATCTGCAGGCTGTCAAGGTAACTTCAAAGCAACACATATCAGTCCAGTATTTTTGTATATATCACATTATATTAAAATGTTATGTCTGAATGCACTGGACAGTGGGAGATGAGAGGTGCCCTTGGGCACACTACTTATTGTTTCCCCCAGGGCCCTCTAATATGTTGATGGCTGCAACTAACACCTTTAATCGTTAATAATTAATAATTAATAATTAATAATTAATTTTCTTACATTTCAGGTGTCTGGTTTTATTTTACCAATAGTGCAAATCAGTCCTAATCAGTTCTATGTATCAAAGATTTAAACTTAATTGAAACATTAACTATTGAAACAAACTGCTTCATCCCCACTGGGTGTGTTTTAGTCCCTGTATGATGCACATATTTCACTTCCTGCAGGAGCAGTGTGGAAGTTACACATTCATCCCTTACGTAGTGTCACCTCAAGGTAAAGTGTTTGCCTGTGATACCACAATAATGACTGGTATCAAAGAGTTGATGCAGCCAAGTTTCCAGCTGGAGCCCCTGCTTACCCCGCTGGTGGAAAGACTGGTGCATCTGCTGAACAATGTGCATGTTCAGTCCAGGTCAGGCATAAACAACAGGTTCTCTGTTCAATACCACATGCTCTGCCAAAAACGTTACAGTTCCAGATTACAAATGCATTGCGTTCACCTGGCTGATTTCTAGAAGATTGCGAAAGTGTGGGATGTTATGACGCATCTGCTCTTCTGCTGACAGTGAGTACTTCCGGGAGTCAATCAGGCATGAGATTCGTATGGCACGGGAGAGGTTCAGTGGCCAAGCCCTTAGTGAGGAGTTGAGCCACATCCAGAAACGCCTGGACAGTGTGGAGCTGCTCACCCCTGATATAGTAATGAACCTACTGTTGTCCTACAGGGACATTCAGGTGTGTATGTGCATATTTATATGTGGGTGTTGGGCTGCAACACTGATTCTTTCTTTAGTGATTAATTTTTCAATTATTTTTTCTAATACCGTGGAATCATATTTTTTTATTTTGTTAAAAGAACACTTTATAATGATATGATTCAAAGAACAATCTTTACATTTGAGATGATGGAACCTCCAAAATGTATATTTCATGAGTGACCAATGAATTTTAAAATGATTACTGCTACTAAATTTTGTGATTATGTTACATGTTACACATAGGTTCAGACATACAGTATATCATGTGACTGTCATGTGACTTGAACCTATGAGCTAGTTAAAGTAGCGACTGCATATAGTTTGTTCAGTCTAAAGAAGAGTGGATATCTCATTCAAACTTAATTCAAGGGGGCAGTGTGCAGATCTTAATTTGCTTTCTTCAGATTGCTTCATTGGTTCTGCGCCAGTTTGTGATTTGATGTGATGTCCGTATCTGCAACACAAATAATCCATTGTAATTCCACACCCTCTTTTGTCAGGACTATGATGCCATAATCAAACTGGTGGAGACTCTGAACCACCTGCCCATGTGTTTGGTAGCAAAACATCAGAATATCCAGTTTCACTACATATTTGCTCTAAACAGGTAACTGCATTTCTCTCATCAGACCGGGATTTTATTTTTTTTAAGTAAACACGATTGAACAGTTGAAATCTCTTATCCTGTGATTTCAGATTAGTGTTTTTTTTCCATTATCATGAAGTAGCCTGTATTTATCTTATATGCACGTTTATATAATATAAAGGGATATGTCAAAGCTACATCACTGCTAATATTATTCAATTCTCCCATGCCAGGAGGAATCACCCGGGAGATCGCACAAAGGCTTTGGAGGCAATTTTGCCAATTGTGGAGTCGGGGGGCAAAGTGGCTTCAGATGTCTACTGCCTGTGTGGACGGATCTACAAAGACATGTTCATGAGCTCTGGGTTCACTGATCAGCGCAGCAGAGACCAGGCTTGCTATTGGTACAAACAGTTAGTGTGCTTGTGTGTCTGGTCATTCAGACTTCTTATATTTGGCTGTCTTTTGTACTTGGATTGTAGTTTGTCACTACCAACCCAATTAAGTTTCTGTCTAATTTTATGACTAGCACTGTTTATGTGTGTTTGCAATTTATCTGGCATTATTATTTTGTTAATACTTTTTCCCCGTATCTGTAGGTGCTGTGGTATATTCCATCACTGTTGTCTTTTATCATTTTCACAGGTACGGAAAAGCTTTTGAGACAGAGTCAACTCTTCACTCGGGCATTAATAATATAGTCCTCCTGATGGCAGCCGGCCATGAATTTGACACCTCTATTGAGCTGCGCAAACTTGGTACTTTCTGCTTTTTGCTTTGTTTATTAGAGAGAATCGATGACAGATACATTGCTTTGATTATCAACTGGACATAATTCAAATTTATGGTCTTCAGAGATAGTATGTCATAATATTTATAGTATTAATACATTACACTTGTAATGTTATAAGGGTATAGTCCCTATCTATCTATCTATCTATCTATCTATCTATCTATCTATCTATCTATCTATGTGTCTGCTTTAATAGCTTAAAGCTGTTAGCTTTATATTCCTACATTGTTCATTCTGCGGCTCAGCACCATGCAAGATGAATGAGTGTACAGGGTCATTGTATATTGATGAATGTATTACTCGATTAATTTGGAAATATATAAGTAATTATAAAGAAAAACAATTATCAGTGAATTGTTTTATGCTTTGCTAATATGTTTGTATTTAGGTGTGACTTTAAGCACCCTGCTTGGTAGGAAGGGTAGCTTGGAGAAGATGAGGGACTACTGGGATGTCGGCTTCTACCTCGGAGCAAACATTTTAGCCAACGAGCACAGGAGAGTCATCGAGGCCTCTGAGAAACTCTACAGACTCAAGGCCCCTGTCTGGTGAGGCTTAACCACCCATTCTTACAGATAAAGGTGTTAAATCATCATCAGAATTGAGTGATTTCAGATTAAGTTGACTTCACTGATTATGAAGTCAAAAACTCCATGTGGATCCAAAAGCATTCTCCTGTCTTATTAATATATGGATTTTAGGTGGATTAATGAGTGAGGTGTGTTTCTATCAGGTATGTGGCATCTATTATGGAGACGTACATCCTGTACCGTCAATTTGCAAAGCTGCCTGAGGGGGGATCCCCTAAACAGGAAACCATGAACTTCTGGATGGAGCTGCTGTTACAGACCTGTAAACCCACTGTCTCCACAGACCGCTGCCCAGTAAGGCCATGCAGTTTTACCATAACAATGACCATAACAATAAAAAGAAAACTTGAATAATCTCTGAAGGCTGGTTAAATGGGACCCACTTTGATTTTAAGATTGACACACATTACTGCTACACAGTACTGAGATTGAGATTCACTTTATTCACATGTATTTATGGAGGAATGTGGTCAGGAAATAATGGGAGCAAGACAGTTTTGACATCCCCTGAGAAATAAATGAAAGTCACTTGGATATTATAGGATATTGGTAATACGATTTGAATTTTGAGTTGCTGCTTTACAGGTGCTCATTCTGGAGCCCAGTAAAGTCCTTCAACCAGCCATTGTGTGTGTGAGTGAGGAGGATGAGAGTCGCACTGTGCAGTTGAAACATGTGACACCCCTAAAGGTATGTAAACCCTCCCTCTGTCCCCCAACCCCCAGAGCCACCCGCTGATCTGACAATGGTTCTTGGTACCTGCCATACAGGAAAAATATATAGGAAGAGCTAATTTTTCTCTCAATGATTTATGGTCCAGTAAATGATTAATCTCTGGTTAGTAGGTGTGTTATTGTGTAAAAATGATGTACCTCATACCTCAGACCTGTTGTCTGTTTCTCTTGCATTTTTGTTTCCATGCAAGACCTGCTCTATCATGTTCAGTGCCTTATTGGTATTTGCAGTTTCAAACGGTCTTTTTCCTTGTCTTGACTTTACATTTTTTATTCTACAGAAAGGCTTACACGAGTGGACTTTCCCAGCCTCCGCAATCCGTGGAGTGAGGTAAAGTGGAGCACAGCGTGTACTAATGTTTTTTAAAAATATCTGCTCTAAGTTCTGGGTGTGTCCAAGCCAGCAGCAACGCCAGAGGAGCCAAAACATATGGGCTGTCAGTCAGCTTTTCTTTTTGATGATTTCAGGCTGTTTGTAGGTGTTTTGTCAACTTCACTTTGGCTACTGATAAGTGTCACTGTGTGATTTAGCTCCGTCCTGTCTGCTGATTTGCCACTTGGGTAATTTTCAGCAAAACAGTCAGCTGCTGGGCCATTTATTGGAAGCAAACAAACAACTTTCATTATCAAATCCCTGGCACAAACAAGAAACGCTGTTTTAATAGAAGCAGGACCTTGCTTGCCATCCTCATTTACTGAATTAATCAGTTCCTCCATTTGTTTACCTAAAACTGATACTGAAGTTCAAACATTAGCTTCCCTGGAACAGAAAAGGGGTTGAAAGTATAGTTTTAATCTTTGTCATCATCTTTTATGTTCAGCAGAATTAAATTTAAATACAATGTTTGACAGAGACGTTTATTTTCTAAACACATAAATTAGGGGCTATGGCTGTTTGAATAGTTAAAGTCCTGCTTCTTTCCCTCTAAAGCGCTTCAAAGATTGATGAGCGAAGCTGCTTCCTATATGTCCACTACAATTCAGATGACTTCCAGCTCTGCTTCCCATCTGAGCTTCACTGTCAAGGGTGAGAGACTAATACACTTGCAAAGATACCATGAGGCATAGTGTGTATTTTATTATGCAATTGTGTGTTTATGTGAAGCAGTGCAAATGACATGCTTACTGACCAACTCACTGGCTTGATGAAGATAAGCAGATCATTACAGGGTGTGGGGAGATAATCAGAGGTTGACAGAATAATAGGCGTGTTGGCACTGTAGACCGTCTAGTCGGTGGCCTGGTGAAAGGAGTGTGATGCAATCGCACTGAATGAGTCACATTTCCTTTATGGCCCTTTCAAAAATCCCCTTTGGACTGCTTTTTTTGTCAGTCAGTTGAGCATAATCATTGAAAATGCACTCTAATTTAAAAAGATCTCTATATATGTTATCTGTGGTCAAAAACACCACAACTAGTTGGTATTCTCTTTAGTTTAATTAAACCTTAATTTAACCACATGCTTCACTAAGAGGATATTTACATTTATGTTGTTGATGTCTTTTGACACCTGTTCTAGTTTCTGTAAGCTGGTGAACTCCTTGCTTCAGCAGGCGGAAGACTCTGCTCAGGACCTGAACCATCTAACTGAAGGAATACTCGAGGTCGGACACAGTTCTTAATTCCTCTGATGCAAAGTGTGCTCAATTTCAGTTTCACTTGTCTCAGTTAGTGTAAAAAAACTTTAGTTACTGGGGAAAAACGTATTCTCAAGAACAGTCATTTCCTTTACATAATGAGTGATTTCAACATAATTTGGCATTGTGTACAATACACATAAGTCATATTTTCATGTTAGAAGTTCCTGAATGAAACATCTGATTTCTCATGCTGTCTGTTGTTTGTGAAATTCCTCACCATTCTGCAGAAAGACTTTTACATTCTCATCCATACCATCTTCATCTAATTCTACAGTACATCTATGAGACCAATGACAATGGTGACAAGGTGGTTCTGGGTAAAGGGACATACGGTGTGGTCTATGCTGGGAGGGACCTGAGCAACCAAGTGCGCATCGCCATCAAAGAGATCCCCGAGAAGGACAGCACGTACGAGAAACATTGTTTTCCATCTGGAGTCATCTCTCTCAGGGAGAAACTAAGATGCAGCTTTTCTCACATGAATGTTTTTTCCCTTAATGGGAAAGGATTTGGCAGACATCACACTCATTGGCATACTTTGGGTCCCCAGTGCTCTAAGGGAATCTTGCGTGGAGAGGGATGACTGTTTGTTTTTTTGCATATTACTCCAAATCTGCACAAAGCATCCTGTACTGCAGTGTTGTATGGAAATTAGGGATTCATCTGGGGTAAAACAGATATTTAAATCACTGTATAATCATTTGCTCTCTGTGTCCGAGATGCGGCAGAGGGTTTATCTCAGGTCACTCTTGTGATGTTGCAATGACCAGGCTGAATGGAAAATAGTGAAGATCATGTTAACTAAAGCGAGAGACAGAAAAAGAGGGAAAAAGGCTCTCAGTATGTTGCAATAGCAGCTGTCATGTGACATAATGTATGTAGCTTTTTTAAGTTCTCTGTGTAATTGCAGATGTTTTTTTAGACAACATAATGGAATCAGTTACCACAGCATTAGCTGCATGAACAGGAATTTGGTTTTGGATCTCCCAGACCTTCATATGGGGTTTTTTGACTAATAACAAGCATGTTTATTTGGACTTCTGAAGACGTTGTCACTTCTGTGTCTTCTAGGTACTCCCAGCCCCTTCACGAGGAGATAGCTCTGCACAAGAGGCTAAAACACAGGAATATCGTCCAGTACCTGGGCTCTGTCAGTCAGGATGGTTTCATCAAGATCTTCATGGAGGAAGTACCAGGAGGTACAGATGCCAGGATTTTCTATCTAGAGATGCCCAAGAGTTTTGTAAATATAGTTATTGGATGTAATGCAGAAGAAAGAATTAGGAAAAAGTTTTTATTGTAATGTAATGATCTTGTAAAATATTCTTTCAGTTTAGTTTTATTCTAAGGAATTCACATCTGTTTGTGCAATTACTGATGCTTTTTCATTGTTATTAGACGCAGAGATCCTAACTAACTAATTGTTATTCTAAACTTTTACTGGAACACAAACAAACTGGGGAATATAGGCATTGAAAAGAAGTCATGCCTTGGTTCCTTGGAAACTCAAAAGGAAACTACACCACTGTGAATTACTGTATGACTTGTGTAAAGGGATGATGCATTTATTTTGCCATCTGCTGTATCATCGACTGTTTTAAGGAAGTGGGTGGTTCCAAAGACATCCTGCTCACCGGAGAAAAATCTGTTTAGCAACAGTAACATGCTTGTCAGAAATATATCTTAAGATATGTATGTGAGCTGTTTCAATCCATAGCTTTTGTTTGATATAGGTGTAGCATAGAAACTGCTGAGAAATAATCACCATTTCCAACAAAAATAGAAAATTATTTATTTTCCAGTGTGACCCAAATTTGTCCTCAAGTCTTCCTTCATGATGTGAAAATGTTTTTACTGCAAGATTCTACAGTGTCAAATTAATCAGCTTGTAAATCTTACATGGTCTCTTGTAGGCAGTTTGTCATCTCTTTTGCGCTCAAAATGGGGTCCCCTGAAAGACAACGAAGCAACCATCATCTTCTACACCAAACAGATCCTCGAGGGGCTTAAATACCTTCACGACAATCAGATAGTCCACAGAGACATTAAGGTGAGCAGACCACCCAGGATCTCTGTGAATGATGTTGCCAATATTTTTTTATTGTGCTGAATAATTTGCATGTGGTATGAAATGAGATAGCAATATTTGTGAAACATCTTAATGTGGGTAAATCTTTGCTGCAGGGTGACAATGTTTTGATCAACACATACAGTGGAGTACTGAAGATCTCTGACTTTGGAACTTCCAAACGGTTAGCAGGGATCAACCCTTGTACTGAGACATTTACTGGTAAGATGCTGTGTATGGTGCATGTTCCCATATAATGATTCCCATATACTCTATAAAGTTAACTTTTATAAATGTATAAAGGATATACAGTTTGTACAGTATTTGTTATCATTAAAAGTAATACACTTGCTGCATTTTTATCACTTTCACAATGATTTTTCAACAGGCACCCTCCAGTACATGGCTCCAGAAATTATAGACCAAGGGCCAAGGGGTTATGGGAAGCCTGCTGACATCTGGTCCCTAGGGTGCACGATTATAGAAATGGCAACAGGCAAAACACCCTTCCATGAGCTAGGAAGTCCGCAGGCAGCCATGTTCAAGGTAAAAATGGGAAAGTTTTACTTTCTACAGATAATGTTTTCTTTTATTGATTTAAACTGATATATCTTAGCAACTATTGGATGGTTTGCAAAATGTTGCATGCACTCATCCCCTGATGATGATTTCTTGGAACTTGGTGTTATGCCTGCTTTTACTTGAGTGCTACCATGAGGTTGACATTTGTGGTTTGAGTCATGATACACTTGGGGTGTATTGTATTGATGTTTGTCATCCAGAGCTTTCATCAGGTCAAATTTCATTTTATTAAATATTTTTATATATTTTTGATACCAACAAAGCTAATGACATTTTTGTCAGCCTCAGCTGTACTTTCTGTTTATGGCTCAATTAGAAAATGTTAGCATGCTAACAGACTAAACTAAATGATGAACATAGCAAATATTACACCGGATAAACAATGGCATGTTAGCGCTCTCCTTGTGAGCATGTTAGCATGGTGGCATTAGCATGTAGTGAAAAGTTCTGCTGTGCCAAAGTACAGCCTCACAGAGCCATCACAGAGCATCTTACAGCTTTTCTTTTTTAAAACACACAATCCTAAAAGTAAAGTTTTTTGAGTGAAAAAAAATAATTTTCCATTTAATTATTACATTTAATGATATGTTCTTCTCCCTTAAACAATCCTGTCCAGGTGGGCATGTTTAAGATTCATCCCAAGGTTCCGGAGTGCATGTCAGATGAAGCAAAGGGCTTCATCATGAGCTGTTTCGAGCCAAACCCAGATGACAGAGCGACAGCTGCAGAGCTGCTGATGGACACTTTCCTCAAGTCTTCCCCCAAAAAGAAGGCCAAGACTCCGCAGGAATCAGAACCTAAAGAACCCCTCTCTGGTAGTTAAGATTAAGTGCCATTTAAAGTTCTCATTCTGCTCTTCTTTCTCATACAGTATATGTTATCAGTATCTTTATGTTATTATCACATATCTTTTTGACACCTTTCTGTTTTTCTTGTAATTTTTCTTTGTCTGCTGTCAAATCTCTTATAAACCTTTTGTTATTGCACCTATTATACCTTTGTGGTAAGTGTTTTTGCTGAAAATGTCAGGCATTTTGAACAGTGACAAACGGTATCTAACCACAATCTTGCATGGTTTTGCAGCCGATTATCATCGCAGCCTGTCTGTACCCATCTCCATCTTTGTGGAGGACACTGATTCATACTCGGGTTCAATTGACCTATCCTGTTCCCTGGACCTCAGGAGGCCCCAGTCCACCCTCAGAGCAGATGAAGACTCAGAGAGCCCACCCAGCACCAGCAGCTTCCTGCCGTGAGTAGGACTACTGCTCAACAGAAGATAAAAGCCTTTAATCTCTGCATATACCATAGTTGTGCAGGATCTTACATCAGTGGCAAACCGCAATGAGGTTTCACTCAGATAGACTGCTGAGGCTGCATCCTTTTGTAGGTCTAAAAAGGGCAAAATATCACTGTAGCAGATGCCAAAGCCAACCAGATTTTCATCTCAGCATATATATCACTTGTTTTTTTCATCTTTATCTGTTGATCTAGTATGATTTATCTGCTTACTGCCCCCTGCTGTTCAGAATACCAGAGGACTCTCCATCAGACATGAGCAGTCCCGCCTCAACAGAGGAGAACATTGGTCTTTTCATGCTGAGAAAGGATAGTGAGAGGAGAGCCACACTGCACCAAGTCCTCACTGACTATATCAGTCATGTCATCTCTAACATACAGGCGTCGGTGCCTCAGGTGCGTAGTAAAAAAAAAAATCATAACACAAGTCTAACCGTTGTTTTGAAATCTGCATGACAACCACCGGATTTTCTCTAAAATTCATATAGTCAGACTGATAATTGGTGCACCGATAATTATTGGGCGGTTATTATATGTCACAGATGCTGTTTTTCAGTATCAGCAAAGTCTAAGCTAACAGGCAAAGACATGTTATGCTTCGAATGAGCTCAGAATGATCCCATCTTAGACTGATATTACTCAAATTGTTCTGACATGTGGTTGCGCTGTTGGCATAAATTGTGGCATATGTTTCAGCAGTCACATGGCATGACTTTGCTGCAGTGGGTACAAAGTTGATATTCAGGTTGGCTTGCAAGATAATACTAAGTTAATAGCCTTGAGCCTGAGGGCATTTTTGCCATCTTATTTGACAGCAAGTTTCTCATTTGTTCGCGACTTAAAAGCTATTATGTAATTTTTCCCAGAGGGTATAATACAGCTGAATTTATTCTGTTGTCTTCAATGAGAACAATAGAAAAACTGTTTCCTCATTTTCTAGTTTTTCCATTTTTTTTTGTTAAAAGCATGGCAAGGAATCCATTCTCACTGCAGACCATATCGCCAGGCTCATTGGTTGTTTGCGGGACAACATCCACTCGCCGGACAGGAAGCTACTCACCAGTGGTCTCCTGGACCTTCGAGCCACGCTGCTCGCTGCCGCAGTGCCTCTGAACAGCCTGCAGGCGGTGCTGTTCAGTTTCCAAGATGCAGTAGGTTTCTTTCTGAGGCCATGACACAGATTTTCCTAGTGATTGCAAAGCCATCAGCTTCTTCTCACAATCACATTAAATGAACTGCTCTGCATTTAGGTGAAGAAGGTGTTGAAGCAACAGCAAGTGAAACCTCACTGGATGTTTGCTCTGGACAATCTGCTGAGACAGGCAGTACAGGATGCCATCACAGTGCTCCTGCCAGGTAGAACTTCATGTTAAGTACAGTAATTTTGGTTAAATAATAAGAGTTGCTAGCAGATGTCAGGGGACACCTGTGGTTGTAGAAGTAACATTGTTGACCTGGTCTCAGTTTATATTTTTACCTCCTTTTGTATCCTGTGTATAATTTTTCATTGATATATTTGGCTTGACTATTTTGGGGGGGGGGTTCCTGATGGTTATTCATTCATTTCATTGTTTCTTGCATTGCTTCCACCCCATCCCCTCTCAGAGCTGAAACTTCAGCTGCAGTCTTCATTTGAGATTGAAGACAGCACTACTGAGGAGCAGTCTGCTGACTCCATCACTCCAGTAGTTCTTGTGCCTGACCAGCCGGGGGCACCATCAGACCTGCAGCTGACAGCACCCGCTTATGATCTCACACCAACAGCTGACCGACAGTCTCCTTCAGACCTTGTCCTCAATACCAGCTGTCCCCTCAGTGAGAAACTAAGAGATCTACGACTGGAGACCAAAAGGTAGTATTCAGCTGTCTTTTTTTTATCATCATGCTTCTTTGTTGTGCTACATTTATTTTTTATGTTTTTATAATCTATTGATCAAATTACCACTGATTATCCAGTAAGATCCTGTCACGTCAAATTTTATTTTCAAGGCCAAATAATCTAACATTTTGAATTTAAATGTAATGTTTCTGCTGCAAAAAAGGAAACAAGCATAACACTGGCAACTCAGAATTTTGAGTTGTAATGGTCTCTGCAGAGTGATGATGGCTGTTTGTGTTTCAGACTGCTCTGTCAACTGAACGAGAAAGAGAGGGAGTACCAGGAGCTACTGAGGACCTCCGTCCAGAGGAAACAGGAACAGATAGATGAATTGAGGAAAGCATATGTAGCTGAAGGTAATGTTTTCTTTTTAAGCACACAGTTTATTACAGCCATGTAGAGTGCACTATGGTGTTAGTGGCAGGTGAGTTTGATATTAGTGTAAGTATGTCTTTGTAGTTTTTGTGGAGCAAAATTTGTGCTGAATCAAGGCAGAGTTTAAGATAAACTGTTCAAGTCTATCTCAGTAACAATATTCAAATTCTTCTGAGAGTTACTGAACAGGTGACTACTTGTACAGTAACAGGGATGGAGCACAATTTCAGTTCAGCCAAAGTTGATATGATGCCTCAACAGTATGAGCCACCCAAATCTAGTTGGCATGATGCAATGATACAATTGAATTATACATTCTTATATCATATCATATTTTATATTAAAGTAGATAAAATCCAATCTTTTCAAATGTTTCTTCCAGTAGCTTTTACTTTAGTTGCTTCCGGTCGAAACTTACTTACCCAGTGACTGAGCAGGTTAAAACAAAAATCAAGAAATAATTGCATATCTGGTTTGGTCTTAGTCAGGTATCACCATGAGTCATCTAAACCTAGGTGAAAGAGTGAAAAACTGTGATTTGATTCCCCCTGCTTTTAATATTTGAGGAAGAAAATATGCCAGAATTAAAATGGAAGATATTCAGCACAAGTTGATGTGACTTCATGTAAATTGCTAGCTGTCAAGTTAGGAGCAACCCATTTTCGAGAGTCAGTAACAGCTCAAGTTGCCAGACAAGCTGCAGCATGACCAGTATTCAGGAACCAAGCCCTGCTGGATTTATCAATACACTCAATGATTCTCATTACTGTTTCATAACACTTGTACCTACCACACCTCAGCTCCAGGCTCTGGATTTCTGCCTGACTGGTTTCTGTAAGAGGTGTAGACCATTGGATCATCAAACCTGACTTGTCAGTTTGAATAATGATTATCAGGCTGCAGGAGGACTTTTGTACCCATTTGTTGTATGTGACAGTAATACTAAAAAATATGTTGTGTCTGTAATTTGTCAGAAGAGACAGCCTGAATAGATCTGATCTCTGTGCATTACAGATGGTGAGTTGGCTTCACAGAAAAAAGTTAATCCAGAGGTGAAGGTTTTGGTGCGATGGCTCAAGTCTATTCCCGTAGATCAAGACACCGTTGATAAGGTAAATTCAAATGAAGCTCCGCCTTGTGTTTTACTCCTGAGTTGGTATTACTCATCCACTGTTAATCCACACCTGTATGACCCTTTTGTTCTAGTTGGTCTCTCACGAGTTCACCTTGGACTGTCTCCTCCACATGGCATCCAGGGATGATTTGATATATTGCGGCATAAGGTAAGCCTCCTCCACTCATCACACTCATACACTCTGTCCTTGCAGGAATGGAGGAAGGGTTTACCACAGAGATGGTGGTGGAGAAAAGATGCAGTTTACCTAATTAGTTTAAGTTTTTTTTTTTTTTAATCCTGCATGTGGAACAATGTTTTTTAAATATCTTTTAACCTGTCCTGTATTGGTGTTTCAGAGGAGGTATGCTATGTCGAATCTGGGCAGCCATCACAGTTCGCAGGAAGCCCCAGCTCAGGATGCACAATGAGGACAGCGAGGATACTCTTCTTTAATGGCTACTGATGTTGTACATAAAAGGTCAGATTTATTGATGGGCTGGTCCCGTGTTACCTGGAGGAGGAGAGGCAGTGGTAAGGATAACTGACTTGCAGGGAGGGAGCTAGTGATAAGCAGAATAGATTTTGAACCTTGTTGAACTTTGAATGTATTTTTTTGTAAAGATGCTGCATGAATGCAAAGTCTTCACCTTAAAGCAAAAGCTTGCCAGCATTTTATTTACATTTTCTCAGGGCTTTGGCAAGTGGGACCATAATTATACCTTCAAAAAAGCAGCCTGGTAGACTATTGATATCTTTGCAAGCCAAGTAGTTAATGCTATTTTTATGATATCTTCTTATAATGCAGTTTTACTGTTTGACAGAAAACTTAGCAGGACCTAAGTTAATTAAGGTTATAATATATTTAAACTGAATGTCTCTGCATTCATGGGAGAACTGTTTGTACCATATGTCCTTTTAAAACTCATTCAGATAATAAACAGGAACCTTGAATCCCTCAGACTGGCTTGTTATCTCCATGCAGTTTATAACAAGGAGAAAGGCCTGGAAGAAGTGATGAAGGAGTGAACAGTCTTTAAATTCCACGTGTTTCCTCATCTGTTTTGAATGTGTTGACATCACCTTAGAAACAGCAAATTGGAAGTTGTGTGTATGTCGTTGACTTTCTGCTCTATGTGTGTTTTATTGTTTCGCTACTCTTCTGGGAATGTGAACTGCTTTAGACATTCTATGTGAGGACTCTGATAAATAATTTTGTGTAGTCCTCACTTCTTCAAGGACAGAGGTTAACAGAGGTTAAACTTGGGTTGAAGGTTTAGAATTTAGAAATTGGACTGAATAATATCGGACATAGAAATAAAAACATATCAGGATATAAGCGAATTAACGTTGTAGGTGAATACTCTTCACAAGTGAAAGAAGACATTTGAGCACATATTTGACATGTTTTTACCAGTGTATTTCCTTGTATTCTCATTAGTCATGTGTTAGATGGGAGGATGTTCATTATTTTTGATAAGCTGCACAGACTTGTTAAATGCTCCATGCATGTCAGCTCCAGTGCTCTGTCAGTCAGGTTATGACTTCATTGACAGACTGGGCTTGGCTCCTAATAACTATGGCACTCATGAGTCCTTTGGTAATACATTTATAATCCAGTATTCATTTGGCGTCAAAGTCCAAAAATACCTGCCAATCTCCTTTACCCCCTGTAGCCAAAATACTGATGAGGTCATCACATAGTGGAGTTCACAGTCTTCATTTCGATTTACTTCCGCAGTAATCGAGAATGCTGAACAAATCGGAAGGTAGAAAGGCCAGTAAATCCAGCTAGACATCTTGCTCGCCTGTCCTTGGATTTCATTTTCTATTTCATTTTCCTGCTAATTGGATGCAAACTGTTAGCTTTGATCAGACATAATGGTGGGCAGAGTCAATGTCAACTGGCTCATATGGGAGAATTTATCCGTTTACGGTGGAGAGCGCTAAAAGTCAAGACTACAGTGTCCTTATCATTCACACAATGTAATTTTAATTCATTTCTAAAGTTTGCATCTACTGTATCTTACATCATACTTGATTTTCCATTGTTGTTCCATTGTTTGTCACATTTTGTAGTTTTCCACAGCTGACCTGTGGCACATAAGGAGGTCATGTTTATAATATCTAACATTGTCCTATGTTCTTTGTTCTTTAATTAATCTCTCAATCTCTGCTCTGTGTAGAGGTGAAGCTAAGACACTGATAAGCAAATAATGGATTCCACACTGGGAGGCTCAGAACCTCTGGGATTACTTAGCTCTCCCTCTTTCTTTCCAGCTCCCCATGGGACAGGTCTCCCTGCTGTCCTGGACTGAACTTGTGCATGAGGAAAGCAAAACGTGACCAGTACTTGCAGGTTTTCATTAAAAATACAGCAGTGGATTTGCTGCATGACTTTTTCTTTTGCTCTGAAGAGTAAATTATGTCTTTGGCTCCATCTGCACCATCTCTTCACGTGCTTGTTAATTACCAATTCATCATTTGACATCCTCACTAACAAGCTGGTTGCTGCTTCTATAAGAGTGCACTCACTCTTACATGCCTGCAGGTTCTCTCTCTCTCTCTCTCTCTCACACACACACACACACTACATAAATGCACATATCTGTTCAGGACCATTCTCCTCATGATTTCCTAGGTAAATGGGTACATCTGTCTCTAACCAACCCAGTTCCCCTTTATAATGGAGAGGAAGTGTGTGTAACGTGATTACATGACACATTATGAGTATATTTTCTTTATTGCTGTCACTCCCTTCAGTGTTGGTGACACTTTAGTGTGCAGGAATTCTGACCTGACCTCACTCTGCCACATTTGGGAAAAGAATAGCTTATAAATTGCACTTAGTATTACATCTGACCAGACATCACACTGACACATAAAGAAAGGATGACAGAGGACAGAAATATTCCCTAACCAGTTCTGGGGGGGAAGGTATAGAATTAATCCTGGCTGTAATCCAGGGAGTTGAATTAAAACATTAATCCTGTGTGTGTGTGTGTGTGTGTGTGTGTGTGTGTGCCCGTGTACACATGTGTAAGAGCATGTGTTTACATGTGTTTCACAGATCTTCACTGGACCTTGACCTCAAGACCTTATTTCACTCTCTGTCTATGTTGTGTTTGTGTCACTGTGGAGGCCACCCATTAATACTATATGACGCACAGTCACTTAATCATATCACCAATTGAGTGACCCTTGTGACCTTTAGTATTCTTTGATATGTCTGTAATATTTGGCACACAAACAATAATATTCTCCACAGGAAGAATTGTGACAACTTTGATGGTCCTCTGACATTTCATCTACTATTGGGCTGTGAATATTCTCATTTGCTCAGGTCATGGTTATCTCAAACTGACTAGGTAGACTAGCTTACCCTTGTCAGACCAGCATGAACTGATGAAGCCTTTTGGATCAGAGGTGAAACATCTTCAAAGACTTATAACCAAGTCCAGTTGATTTCGCTTTGAATTTCCTTGAGATATTCATCTACTATTGTTACATTATTA
Source organism: Psettodes erumei (assembly GCA_016785225.1). NCBI lineage: Eukaryota > Metazoa > Chordata > Actinopteri > Pleuronectiformes > Psettodidae > Psettodes > Psettodes erumei. The sequence continues at coordinate 2,615,408 of JAFBJZ010000354.1, read as the reverse complement.
TTTCATTTATGTCAAAGCGTCAGGTTATAAATAACAATTCACATTCAAAACTAATTTTATTCACAGCAGCCCTGACTGTATCCTACTTTTTGTAGTGCAAATTATGAATGACTGTTAGCATGCTAACATGCTAAACTAAGATCGTGAAGTGGTCTCAGACTTTTGGACCCAGCGTTAGCATCCTAGTATTGCCAATGTTAACAATTTAGCATGCTTACATAGCATTTAGCTGCCTTGTTACATCCTCAAACAGCTGTTAGACTTAGACATTTGCTTTCTTCTTAGCCTACTTTATTGCCCCTCTTTCCTTTCTTTCTGCTGTAAAGTACTTTATAGAAAAGCACAATTCCAGAATTAAAATCACTGACTTATTCACTAATCAAGCGGCACCTTGATGGCTCAGTTATGCTGCTGCTGGTGCTCTCTTGGATGGTCACTTCAACCTCACTGATGCTCAGGCTATTGTAGTGAATGTTTCCCTACATATGCAACCAGGGGTCATGGAACAGAACTGCCACCCTCTCATTCACGTTTTTTTCTGCCTCTGCTACCCCCCCCCCCCTTTCCTTGTCTGTCTCTCCTCATTGTGGGTTGTCATGGAAATGAAAGCAGGAGGGGAGCTTCTATTATTGAAGCAGTTGTGGGATTGGTAGTAGGCTAGGAGTTGGGTATAGTGAAATGGAGCGATTCATGCAGTCATAAACAGAGTGCGGTGGAGCAGAAGGGCGGTGGATGGGCTGGGGGTGACAGAGAGAGATGAGGAAAAGGAGAATAGAAAGGGGCCCTGGGGGTGAGCAGAGAGAGGAGCCGACTCCACGTGTTTGGCCCTGCTTCTAACTGATAGCACGTTTTAGGCCATTACGTCATGGTCTGCCAGGCTGTTTGAGACATACTGCTGTGGAATCACATTCCTCATACAAGATGGTGAAATGAGCCTGTGGTAATGCCACCTGTTGTTGGAGAGGCCAGAAAAAAAACTTTTCAAGGAAGAGCAGTGCAAGGGGTGTTAATAGGCAGTGGGTTGTGTTAACTGCTGTCTTTATTGTATGTCATGTGGAAAACAGTTAAAAGTAGTTGGAAAATAGCCTTGGCTAATGTATGCACAAAGATTGATTTATTCGGGACAAAACTGAAGTTTAAATTAATCACTGAATTTACTTTTTTTTATCCCACAGCAGTGCATTAATTTACAACTGAACCAATTTGAAGTTGAACTCCCTGGGAGGAGTTAGTTAAAACACATTGCCTGTAAATGCTAAGCCACGTCTCTCTCCATGCTAACATGCTAAGCTGCTGTGCTATAACTTAAATATACAGAGGGTCCTTTCTTCCCCAAATGTCACATTGTCACATGTGGTTCAAAATTGATATTCAAAATGAATCTCCTTTGCACTATGTTTCACCTCGATGTCCGAAAAACTGGTGAGCATGTGTATCATATTTAGATCTACTTGACCAAATCTCAAAACCTAAATATAACAGCATGTCGTGATTTTGAATTTAGTATGCAATTTCAGTGCTTTTTTATAGTCATTGTATTTTAACAAACTCCTTCTAGAGAACTAGTCATTTCGATTTAAGTAAGAGGCTGACTCAATGCAGATGATTCAGACCAAATGGTGCTCTTTTTCCCAGCACCCTAGAGAGAAACACAAAGAAACAGGCAACTCTCCCACACTATCTCTGCGTACCTCTCTGTCTGTGCTTGCACACACATTTTTCCAGTGTGACATGTGATGCAGTGCCTGATTAAATCACACTACAGGAAACAAAAGACAACATAGTCGTAAATAATTTGGCCCCCTACAGGTGATGGTGACCTTTGGCCCTGCTGAGCTGAGACTGATGTGGCAACAAAAATAGCGTCACTTTTCTAAACCAGATGACAGACTGGACCAGCAACTATTCAACAACCTCAACTCTAGTGATGATGTTGTGGAAATGTTAAAACGGTCTATGCTAAATGCCTTAACTGCAACAGATTAAAGTGCAAGCATTTTCATCACTAAATCCATCATAGTTGAATAGCCTTATACCCACCCTTATGCAATCCTACTGCTTAAAATGCTACCATTTGCTAAAGGCAGAGGAAGTGTATTCAGTAGTCTATAACATAGGCTGGGTCTATGTTCTCTGGGGACATTCTAAACATTCCTGCTATTGTTATTTCATTACCAGGCAGAGGGTTACCCTTGCCATTCACAGTAGCTGACCTCTAGACTCATTGGCGGTGATGGTGACCATGTTCCTTGGAATAGAAATTGTGAAAGATAGGAGCTCTTTCTTTGGTAAAAGTGATGGTGCAAAAATATTTTGGTAGGTGGTAGGCTATTTAGGTCTTACCGGAAGTGATGCATTTCAACTATGGCTGAAACTCTGTCCATCCCTGAACACCTTGGGTTCAAATGAGTCTTTTGTTCTTCTTGTTGGGCTGTACCTTGTCTTTTTTAGCAGAGGACTTATTGGCTCCTGCTCAAACAATCCTGTACACAAAGAGGTGCTCAAAAAGAGACACAACAGGCTTTCATGGTGCTATTTTTCCATAGATAAGCCATCCTCAGCAGCTCTCTTAGTTGTGCCATATAGTCTGTTGCTGGATCTCTCCTCCCTCTTCCTTTTCCTTTCAGCTTTTGCCTCTGCTTTGTTCTCTCTCCAGTGGTTACTCTTGTTTTCAGGATGTGTGTTTACTGATGCAATCAGGCTATCTTAGTAATAGTGATTTTTGTTTACTCTCTCATCCCTAGTGTTCTTTGTTAACTGACCTCTTTTGATGCATGAAATGCTTACGGTGATCAGTGGCAGTTTAATGAGATCTGTGTGAGTGTGTGTGTATGTGATGGTCTCTGTGTGCTAAGTGAGGAGTGCAGCTGCAGCTCCAAAATGAAGCCCTTTCTTGAGCACTCAGAGACGGATTGAGGAGGACGAGGGGTCCCTCCACTTCCTGTGTGCAGGGAGTTCACACAAGTGGTTCACTTACGGAGATGACACAGGTTCACAGGTTGCTCACACAACTTCACAATAACACACAATAATCAAGACAAAGAATGGAGAGAGAAATGTGAGAGTGGAAAAGCAGATAAAGGCATTAAACTACACTTATGTATGTCTCTATTGGTCACTGATTTGGTCTGCAGACCTCTTACAAGATGCACAACATTTCAACACATCTGAAACACATTCAAGGGAGGCCTGCTGGGCTATTTTCTCCTAGCTGCTTCGACCTTACTTTGAAAGGTTCATTAGAACGGCACGGTACAGTGGTGTGTGATAAATGGACACATGCTTCCTGACTTTGAGGTATGCTTTTAGACTCAGCCCTTTAATTTTCCTATCAGGCTATCAGGCTCATGCACAAGGTATTCTGTCTAATGTGCAGGGTTGATTGTAATGGCTTATCTGTAACACTGCCATGTATTCTTAAAATGGGCAGTGTTAACTTTGTCTTGGTATGATAAATGATAGATGTTACAGCTTTTCTTAACAAAATACAGTATATTTGATATTAATCATACTGTATCTGCTGTAAATAACGTCCATCTCTTTATTTTCCTATAACAGTGTATAAATTTTGTTATGGCAAGTAGGTATCCTGTTTTAGTGTGTTAGTGGGACATCTTTGAATTGAAATAAATAAACCACGTTAACGCTTTTCTTTGAAAATTAATATTGCTTCTAATTCCTTTGTGTCTTATACCTTTTTCAGAAAATTTATTTTTTGTGCTTATATGGACAGGTGTTTGTGTGCAAGTGTGTGCACATGGTGGTTCAAGAGCTTGGTGTTGGGATCAGAATGAAAGGATGAAAGGATTGTAGAGTTTCAATACTTGGCTAAAGAGGTAGCACAATAGATCAAAAAATGTGCATCTTCAGAGCACTTATGACTTAAAAAATAGACCTCTTTTTATGATTTTTCAGTCATTTGGTTTACTTTTCTAACATATTTAAAGTGCAAGTCATAACAGAAAAATACCAAAAGTTGTTTACTTTCTTCAGTACAATACTGAGAAAGGCATGATTTTATTTGTCTAATGGGAAAGCAATTAGTCCATTTCACAAATGAGAAAATACACCATCCCCCTACATTTAAATCCTCTTATCCTCCCCTTCCATTGTCTTGTGTTTTCTAATACAACAGAATGATTCAAGGATGTAAGAGTTTATCCTCAGTACAAAAATAAAATAAATATATCTTTCTTTATATAACTTTCCTAGGTTATTTTTCTGTTAAGGTGCAGGATGTTGTATATCTTATAATTGTACTATGGCATAAAAGAGTTTGACAAAGGCTCAGTAATCTCAGGAAGGCTCTTGATAGCTTGAAGCAACATTGATACAAGACAGAAGAATGTTCTCTTTTCTTGATCTTTCATTGCCATTCGAAGACATTTCCTGCTCTCCTCTTGTCTTTTTTGACCTGATGAAGTGGAAATCTAACTCTTAATAGCTCTTTTTTTTACCCAGTGGAAGAAATACCATACTTATCTGTGATTCGATTACAGATAAGTTCTTGAGTCAACAGACATTAATGACTTTAGGGGGACTGGGATCTTTGACAAAAACATTTATTTGAGTCCTGGTGTGAATTAATCAAAGACATTTGAGAAGAATGTGATTACAAGTAGACTTTGAGACATACACATTAAACAGTCATTCTTTTGGTTTTAATTATGCAAAACTAACCAACCACACATGCTGCAGGACACCCAACCCCCAACTCCTTTAACATCCCCCACTTTCCAGTTGCAGTGACAGGTGGCTATTGGGGGCTTGGGTGAACGCGACTTAACAGCTGCACAAAAGAACCCTACTGGGGTCCTTTGGATGGGGTGTCCCCTCTCAAGCGTGCCGATCAGCCTCTGGCCCTGCCCCCACTTTGACAGATGCTCTGAAAAGTTCACAGGTGGTTTACGCCGTCTCTGGCTTAAACAGCGTATGTAATCCAGCGTATATGACTTTAGTAGCTCTACTTTGGGTGGAGTAACTTTTTTTAACTCATCAAACATCCATCATCCAAAACAAATACTAGGCTGACAGGAAACTCTAGTGCTCGTTTTACACGGAAATTACATGCACATACAACCTATTCATTCCAACAAATTAAGCGTACATGTTGTGGTCTGAGTCAAGTTGTAGCAAGAGGGCTGACCTAACTTAATGTAAAAGCCATGTAGGTCAAAAGAAACTCTAAAATATGTTTTTTGGTACCATCAGTATTTTTTTTCAGTTTCTTCTCTTTAAGTTTTTCACTTTTTCAATTCTTGCCTCTTTACCCAAATGGGTCTCAATATGGGAATTATCCTCCCGCTTCACAGCTTAAGAAACTTTTATTGATTGCTGATTTAAAATACCTATTGAAATGCATAAGAATTATGTAGAGCAAATTAGATATTTGATCTGGTGCTATGTCCCATTGCGTGTGAAATCGTGTGTTTTGTTGAGTGCACCGAAGCAGGTTGTTTGAATAGAATAGTTTGTTATAAAACTGACAGACCCATCACTCTTCATTAAAAAGTGGTAGTCTGCTAAAAGTGAACGCTGTAAGCAAACAATAACAAAAGACTGAGGACAGCATAAGACACATGCCTGTCAAAGGCGTGTTTTCCAAGTCAAAGGTTTATACGAAACGTAAACTGCCCGTGATAGCATTGTAGTTTTGTGGGAGGGGAATCGATCAGGTTGTAGGTTATTTTTCACATATAAAATATATTTTTGCATAACTACTGCCATTAAGTTATGACACAACTTTATGGAAACGCAACACTACTCATATCGTATCTTCGATAACGTTAAACTAACCATTATTTAATAGAATCTAGTGACGACAGCAGCCACACTCCCCCACACCCTCTAAAGTAATGGTACAGTCCGATCCGAAGGCCAGTGAGGGACCATCCGCACAAGCAGAGCATCAGCTGTGGTGTGTCGGAGAGGGAGAAACTTCCCTCGCTCCTCCTTCTCCTTCTCCTCCTCCTCCTCCTCCTCCTCCTCCTGCGTTCCCTCCTACACCTTTTCGTTTAACTCCTCTGAGGAACACCCGCAGCCACCGGCTGGTACCGGCCGTGCACTGTTTTATCTTTCAGTTTTTGTCATATTTCTGGTCTATCTGGACGTTCTCGAGAGGGTTTCCTTCAGGACATCGGGTGTAAACTGGAGTGACTCAACCAAGTTTCTCACCCCAGCGCACCCCCACCCTCCACCCCCAAATTCTGCCTGAGGAATGAGAGGACTGCCGGAGAGGAAGAGCCGAAACTCGCATGTTTGAATGAACAAAAGAGAAGAAAGCGTGGGTATTGCCGCCGAAATGGAGGAAAACACCGTGTCAGCAGCACCATGTAAGTCTTTATTGTCGGGTAGTCCGGTCTACCTTAGACCTGAATCTGGTTTTTGGAAAATTTGCACGAGTTGCTTTGTCATTCATATCCTGGGTCACGTTGCAACAAAATGATTTCAAACGTTGGCTCCGTAGTGTCAACTTTCCAGCCCGAACCATTTAGGTGTTGTGAAGCAGTACTGTATTTAAAGGTGTTAAGCAATGCAAAGGATGGTCGGGAATACAGTTTGCCTTTATGAATTATGAATGATCCATCAGGACGTGCGGCTAGAGACAGTCCACAAATCACGAAGCTAACGCAACTTTGATGTTGTGCACACGCTTTAACACCTAAACCTCAAGTCAGATTTTAATCTGAGTGGTGATGAAAAGGCGATTTATCAATTTGCAGACCCTTTGAGAATTAAAAAAAGCAACAAAAAACAAGATACCGATTTGATCATCACCTGACTGCTGATGCCTGTCTTTTAAAATGTATGCTTCTTTTCGCGTAGAACCTTAAAATAGTCTCACCCAATTTGCGCTAGATGAGGTAATCTGACTAGTCCCATCCCATCCCCCTCCTTATGTTATCTATAGCTCACTACTAACATGATGCAGTCACAGGCGGTCTGGCATCCCTCCACATCTCCTACCAGAGGATATTTTCCAAATCCAGTGAATCGTTGTTTATGCGCAGGTGCAGTTAATCTTGTTTTCAGATGGTGCAGAGATGCATCCAAAAAACTCTTAAAATCAAGACATTTTTAATGAGATGAGCCCAGGGCCAAAGTGCAGGATAAAGAGCCCACTTTACACTTTGGTCAGATTTGGTTCAGTTACAGATCTCAGGTCTCAGTTTGAGACAAGATGAAATGTTGGGAACATGGCAGTGTGGATTTGGTCTGATCCTGGAAGCTCCATGGCAAAGCATTGTGTATTGACATGTTGCCTGTTTCTGGAAATAGAAGGGGACTCACAATGTGACCTCCTCCTTCTGACAACAGAAAACTTCCTTCCTGCTGACGGGGGGCTTCACAGATGGGGGGTCAGCTTTTTTTGGCCGTGCATCAAGCAGGAGGAGAGTCACGCTCCACCCTGATCGTGGGAATCAGACTGGAGTGTCTTGAAACAGCCATTTTCTGGATGAAATATGGGGGCTAAGCTTGGAAAGGAGGCTGTCATGTGTTAGTGTGACCCATAGCAGACACAGTGACATAAGGCCTCCTGTTTCATGTGATGTACAGTATGACAGCCACATTGCTATGCTTGCCACAAATGAATGATGAATCATCAAAAGTTGTTATTCCAGCTGGCTGTATTGAGTTATAAATACCAGAGCGTTGACGCTTCTTGTGTCTAACTCAAAGACACACATTCGTCTTTGCCCTTGATTAAGTTTTTTACCTTTTTATGATACCAGGACATGACATTGTCCCAGGGGAAGGGGGTGCACACCCATCAGTAAATATCTCAGCTAAACAATATGTTTTCCTGACTTATCAGCTCACAAGATCATGGGTTGCAAACATAAAACATACTTTAGCATGATACTTAAACCCCAAAACAGCAAATCAGATTGAAAAGTTAGCTTTTTTAGGCAAACTACAGCCTATAAAGAAAGCTCACTTGTTCTGCCTTGGTTGGGAACCAGACAACCTTGCATTGAAGCTTCTGAGGGCCTGGCCCAGCACTGTGAAAATCTGCTGTCAGGACTTTTGGAGATGATCTTCTAATCCCCCTTTTCTTCATGCAGCCTTTCTTCTCTCCCTGTGCTCTGCGTTGTGCGACCCTTTGACAGTCAGCTCCGTTTGGTCGCCCTCTTTAATCTCCTTACCTGAACAGTCAAGCTGTGACCAGCTGAGATGAATGGACACTTTTATTTTCCTTTTGACATGATAAGACTTTTCTAGCACATTCACAGACATTTGAGATGAATACATGTGCCAGTATTGCTGAAAGGCTTACTGGAGGTATACATTAAGATCCTGTGGTGCTTTCAGATATTAATGTGCCATAATGTGCAAACTTTTTTTAGCAAAAAAAAAGCTGCTTCACTACAGCCATATTGAGGATAAAATGCCTCAGCAGACTGATAGGGATGCAGATCATAGTGTAGAGAATCAACCAGCTTTGGCTGTGAAGCCTGTAGTGTACAAGATCAGTCAACTGCACATCTTCAGCCGCAGGAGCTGTTATGTAATCAGGGGGGAATACGTGCCACCGTGTCCCGTTTTTGGAGAGAGCTGTGTTTAGTATCTTTGTAAATTAGCGGTGGGCCGGATCCCATGGGCCCCTCCTAGATTCACTGCCTAATAATGGCGCCTGATAACAGCAGAAGGGAGAAATTGTTTTTGCCCAGTATTAATTGTGAGTGCTGTGGTGGCAAAGTGTGTGTGTGTGTCATAATGAGGTGTTTTCACATTCTACAGGAGAAATGCATGACTCCCACATGTGAAACTGCTAATGTGTCGAAATGTATTATCAAGCAATGTAGCATCTACTGTACATCCTCTGTCATATAGAAAAACTAAAATAAAATATATGGTTGAGAATATGAACAGAGTGATGTGCAATAGTATTGCATGCTACTTTAACATTCCTTGCTGTCCTGGGGGCTTGAACATTTATAAGTAATTTATAAGCAACCTAAAAATCTTTGTATTTGTGTATCAGAGGGAGAAAATAACTCCACATTACTACGTTTATCCCACTGATGTTGTTTTTTTAAATCTCATTTTTACATTATGGTGCACACAAAGGGGAACAACCTATCTGTGGGTTTCTACGTGATCCCTTTAATTCAGCATATATGGCTGTAATTGCAGATTACTGTCAGTCAAACAGTGAGGCATGCTAAATATAAGGATTTATGTGGAAAACTGAGAATTAGTACACTTAGCCACACTCTTTCAAAAGATAAAAGTTTTATTTTGCTGTGTAGATTAATTGATTATTCCTCTAAAGCTACTTGTTGTTATAAGAGGCCAGCGGCTTCCCAGTTCCCACATGTTCAGATATGTTCAAAGTCCACAATCAGCGAATTTTACAGAAGGGACTCGGCCCTGACCCTGTGAAGTTTAGAGAGACGAGGCAAATGAACAGAAACATCTGAGTCACAAAGAGCCGACTGAAGTCACGCCAGCACTGAGGTCTGCTTTTGAAACTACAGTGCAGTTTTTAGACAGTGACACATTTTCAGCTGTTTGGGCCCCACACAGTTTTGAACAGCACAATATGACAACGTTACGGCTAAAATTCCGATACTGTTCGCCCAGTGTGTCTGTAGAAAGTTGGCACTGAAACTGCAGAGTCACTGTTTCATTTAAATCCAGTATTATAGAGTACAGAGAGAAAAATTGTGCCACTGTCCAAATGCTCAAGGAATGCACTTGATATGCAAGTATGCCCATGTACCCCAGTGCTCACAATTAGAGGGAAGCAATTCTATTATATAGGGCTGCTCACGCACTATTCTTATTTTTTCAAACTTTTGCATGTGCGTGTTTGCATCTATGTGCAAGAATTTTTCCTTCCTTCTTCCTTTTGTCCAACCCTCCTGTTAGTGCCAGACAGTCTAGTTCTAAGGAAGAAGAAAACCAAACAAGAGAGAGAACCCAAAGGCCAAAAGAGACAAAGAGGAAGGCAAGACAATCAGTAATGTGAAAAAAACCCAAACGGGTTGTTCTGCCTTCTCCAGAGATCTCCACACAGAGGAGGCATCACGTCACTGCCGGTCCACTCTGTAGCACCCAGATGGTGTAAATCACACTGCCCAGACACTGACCTCTCATAAGGGAATAGAGATGGCTCTCTAACCTAGCACTCTGGAAAGGCAAATAATGTAGAAAGCCGTCCCATTAACCACCACTTACAAAGAGTGTGCAAACTCCCTGTCTCTGCAGTATTCTGCCAGGAAATGGCTACTGAACGCGGTCAATATGTTCAATGCGGCCGCAGTTCATGTTTGTTTTTGGCAGCGATGGCGAGTCCTCTGTGACAGTTAAACTGAGATTCTGAAGTTTTGTAGGTGAAGTTTTTTAATTTTGAACCTGACATTTCACTTTGTAAGAAAAAGTGACAAATAGTATTTATTGTGAAAAGAGGGATTAAGTTAGGATTACAATTGAATAACCTTGAATCACCTCCAAATGGTTTGACCCACCTTGCAGCTCAGATACCACAGGGACTGTTGGTCAGTGCGTTCTCACCCCGTAAATAATTAGTCTAATACATTATGGCTAATGCCACTTAAATTCTGACATGTGGCATTTAATTGATACTAGTTAATTTTTCACCAGTTTCACCAGTTCCAAGAGGTGTGTTAGTCATACTTAAAGTGTCTGAGGGCTACAGTTTCAGTAAATGAAAATGAGCCCAAGCTACTCGTAACTTTCCACTTTCAGACTAGAGACAAGACTGTATCTGGCATTTTGAGAATGTGCTTGAAGAATTACCTTATGATTTACAGCCTGTCTTCCCCCTTTCAGCTCCTTTGGTCTTTTTCTTGTAACAAGACCCTTTGAAATATAATACAGTTGATCATTGGACCACCTGCAATTTGCTATCAGGACTAAAAGCTGGTAGCAGAGCTCAGAATTATTACCCAGTCAGTTTGAGGGTGAGACTGGAAGAGTTGGGTGAGAAGATTGATGCAGATCAACGTAGCCACAGTCAGCAGCAGGTTAGATTAGCTTAGTTTAGCACAAGGACCGGAAATAGGAGGAAACAAGACAAAACGCATTTATAAACAATGCATTTACTGCAACAACCAGAATGACGAAGGTGCAAATTTTGTTCAAATTATTGGACTGAGGAGAGACAAGGCAAGGTGAGTTTATAGAATCGACAATTTAAGAATCTAGGTTTGGTTCTGGATGCTGCACAGTCAGAAAGGGATTGAATGTCAAAGAAACACACTGTTTTCATTCCTAACCCCCTCTCTCCAGAGGCCCATGAAATGCACACGTGCCTCTCGGAAGGCATGCGGTTCTCCCCCTTTCTGTCTTTCCAGTCTCGACTGTGACATACGTTTAGGAGGCCGATGCTGCAGTGCCGTAGTCTAAATTTATTGTCAGTCAGCCGTGCCTCCCTTCTTCGGGGGCGCAAGGAGAAGGACAAGGGGAGGGAAGTCTTGATTTGGATTCTTGTCGCTTGTCCTTGCCACCTCCAACAAGTCTGAAAATATCCCAGACGTGCGCTCTCTGGTCGTCTGGATGTTCCAGTCACCAGACCCATCTGCTGATATCAGACGAACCCCTGTTCAGCTAAAGGGCACGTTCCTTATTATGTAAACACAACTTGGGCTCCCTAAATGTTCTGTGGCAGGTGTACCACATTACGTATGTCATCTACAGTCATTAATTCATCCACTTTGGCAGTTTTCTTGTCTTCTTGCCTTATTTCTCAGAAATGACGTTACTTAAAAACATAGTGAATCCTTATTGGAGTATCATTACTAAGCAAGTAGGTGGCTCTGAATGTTACCTGTGTTTATGAAACTCATGACTGGACCCCGTTGCCAACAGAGAAGTTTTGGGTTTTTTGTGTGGGGAGACAAAAATCCAGTTAATGATAACTGTTGGGTGTAATTGCATGTTGAACAGTCGCAAGATTACTGCTTTGGGCTGAGTTTTTGCTTGAGATAATGATCACGAAAATAACCAAGGTGACAAACAACGGCTGTGTGAGTTACCTCAGACAAGAACGCACACAGGCAAGAACACACACAGACACAAGATTCATAGAGGGGCATGTAGGACCAGTCAGACAAAGCTTTGTGAAAGCTTACCTGGCTGACCTCAGCTCATTCATCCCATTGTATGTACTTCTGACCTAATATGAATATATCACTGTGAGTTTCCTCTTAGTCATAGCTCTGTTTCCTTCTAATTAAACAGTGTAGCTTGTCATTAGGGATAAATCTTGGCCATGTTACTGTTGAATCCGGAGAGGAGCGTGGTTCTTCTAGTCAGATGGATTTTGACATAATTTCATTATTTTAAATGAAATAGGTGATCATCACAAACTCAATTGGAAAAGAACAAACTCTTCCAAAATGTGTACAAATGGGTTGCATCCTATTCTGACTTAAAGTAGTCCAGCCCCCAACCCCACTGAGAGCAATTAGAATTAGATCATGCTGTCACTTCCCTACCCCCAAAGGGGACATGAAGCAGGTTGCCAGGAGCAACTGGCTGGCATGCCAATATATGGCTTCCAGTTATGAATAGCAGCTTGTGCAGCCCAGAAATCCAGCCACGTCCTCTCATGTCATCGAGAAAGGCTTGAGTTTGGCGGTTCGTGGCACTCTCTCTCCTGCCGTGGGCCAGGCTGTCTGGGCTACTTTTTCTTTAGGGATGGAACATGTTGGTGGCAGCAGCAGATGCAGGGTCCCCGGGGAGCTGGTGCTACTTCAGATACATGGATCTTTTTTATCAGTTCTACGGCTTTATGCCCCTTATCTGGGGGGGGGTTTTGTGATTGTTGGTCAGTCAAACAAGCAATATTAATTTTTGTTTAGTTTTCTTCAAATCATTTCCTTTTAAAAATAATGAATAGAGTAAGCAGTAGTTAGAGTCCTCATCAGTTGCAGCCTCAGCAAAAAGTTCATAATTTGAAATGACATTTTTGCTCAGTTCCAACTTGGAATGAAAAAGCCCTCAATTGAAAGCAAAACTGTCATACTCACACACAGGGCCCGGTCTGGCATGGAGTCAGTGCTCGTTGTTTACACTGTGCTTCCTGTGTGTCTGGGCCCCTTTGCCCTCTTACATCACCCTATTTGGTGTGAAGGGGCGAATGGTTGGGGGGGGGGGTAAGGGATGAGGTAGTTCATTAGTCCCCTGGCCCATCCCAAATGAGATGCAGATCCATTCTCTGTCTTCTTCCAGAGTTTCACTGCCGCCCTTTTCCCTTTCCAGTCTTTTGATTTCACACTCAATACTGTTTCCTCAGCTTTTCTTTGCCTCATTTACATTTTTCAGGAGAATGTCCTGCATTTATTCCCCGTCCACCAAGTTTGTTTTTAGGATTAGATATATCTAAATCATGCAACTATTATGTAGTTAATAATAATTTTCTTGGTGGTCCGACCATGTGCATTGTGCATTGCACTTTCTTTTCTTATCTGTTTGGCAGGAGACAGGAAGGGTTGTATTTAAGAGTACAGCTCTTGGCTTCATAAATATTCCAGTGTCTTGCCCTAAATTTTTACTCTGCACAGTATCTTGGCAAGGCACTGGCAGTGCTCTAGCAGTTGCTCAGGGAATGAACAGCAGTTGTAAGTTGTGTTCATTAGGACTGTTCACTATTATGTAACCGAGGCCATTTTTACCATTAGTTATGTGCTTTCTCCACATTGGAAACTTCGGCTTGTTTTTGTATTTGGCAGCTTCATGTTTCTATTGCTTTTTACGGCTCTTCTCAACCGAAAGTCTCCCTCCCTGACCTGTTAATGAGCAAACACTGTCATATGAATGTGTCATAGTTTGCTTATTGTGTCATACAGTGAGTCATGTGTTTTGCTCTGCAGCGGACACAAGCTTTTCTAATCCTGATTCCTAGGTCATCTGTGGTTGATGAACAGGTAGAAGAATAGCTCTGTAGTATATTGTCTGAAGGCTGTGCTCAGAAGCTGTCAGACCCAATAGAATTTACAGCTGTGTTGAACTTCCAGGACAACATGAGTACATGTTCAAGGGACATATCCTCTCTTCCCTCTGCTCCCTTTTTAAACACTTTTTATAATGGAATTCTTATTATTTTGACATAAATATTCATAATCTGTTAAAATTAATCTGGAAGTGCTCTTGTGCCCTGCAGGTTTGTGGGTGACTATCTAAACCTGCTTTTACACATGTACTGCAACCCTGAAATTAGCAACACTTTAGCCGGAGGAGCTGTATGTGTGAACACAAATGTCAGAATCAGCTGAACCGGACATTAAGCAGACTTTACCATGCTAGCTTCCTTCCAAAGTCTGTGTAATGTCCGATTGGGCCCATGTGTGAATAGAGCCGGTCATTGTCCGGACAATTTCCAGCAGTGGGCATGTTGATTATGTTCCTGTCCTGCCCCCGGCATCGCCCCTGTCCTTAAACCAAAATGAGCTTTTACATTTGGCTTGAATGCATCTCCTGCAGACAATCTCCAGTTGCATGTTGCATGTGTGAAAGGGTCATACTGCTCATACTGCTCAAACTGCTCTTGTCTGTTAAGTGGCACTGCATGAAGAAGCAGCCTTAGTGTGGATTTTAGAACCTGCTCTAACAAAATAATATGCTGTGAAATTGCATTTCTGCAGAATCATGTTTTGTGTGACAGCGTTACCAGATGTCCCAGTTTTGAGTTGGCTCTTTACTCACATCACAAGCCAAACTACAAAGTTGTAAATTTTATTGTGATTGTAATTGACTGTATTACATTTTTCCAAACCAACATTTGGGAGTTGCAAATGCATTATGTCCGAGCTGACATGCCTCTAACAAGGAAATGGCAACTACTAACCTGCTGATTCTCAACCTGCCACTCTGATCCCACACTGTGCTCATGCATGTGTGCACACACCCACTTCTGCAGGGGTTCCTTTACCATTTCTGCTGACTTTTACAGATTCAGCTGAGTGCCTCAGGCTTTGTTTGACACCTGCAGCTACAGAGGGGCCCCATGGGGAGACGTGTTGGGGCCAATTCAGCTGTGGTGCAGGGTGACAGCATGATGTTCATCCAGGGATCATGCACAACATGCTGCAGATTCCTGTGCCACATCTGACCCACTTTGTGGGGTCTCATGGCGGACACATACCACTTTGATACTCAGTAGAACAAAAGCAACCACAGCAGGACAGCACCTTCTGATTCTCTAAAGGATTTACTTTCTACCACCAGGTTAGTAGGAGGTAATGCTCCTGAGAATGAGAAATACTAGAGGATATTATAATCCTCTAGTATTTCTCTATAAATTTTTGTATTTGTAAAATAAGAATGAGCAACAATCAAAATATGAAGATAGAAAAAAAGTGACAGTGACAACAGACACATACAACCCAACAACAATCACCAGATTTTGATTATTGTTTTGTAAAGTTATGATTTGTACGTGCACACCAAAACCTTCCAGCCAGTCTGATGTTATCCAGCTTGTGAAATGCTGACCAAATGTTTGTCAGATTCATCAAAGTGATTTTCCGTGTCTAGGCATTATGGAGACTCCAGCATCTCAGAAGAAGCTGGTGTGCATTGATTTTATGAATATGAATAATGCAGGTGGTGCCATAAGTGGGTGGTCTAATGGTTTTTGGCTGTAGTCGTCCCCTGGGTGCAGATCCACTGGGAAGCTGGAGTGTAAATATGGTTAAAGAGGCAGTTACTCCGGTGATACAAGCAAACCCTTCTGTTGTAAGAGCTGTATAACTAGCAACATAGAATTAGGCTGATATTCCTATGCAATGATTTCACACATAAATTCACCACTTCAGAACACTGTTACAGAAAAACTGGATAATTTGATTAGCTTGGCTCAGGTTCTATTTTTTATGCCTGTGACAACAGCCAGAACACAGAGTTCATAGATTGCTTAACAGGTTCTGTCAGTGCATTCAGAACATCTGTGCAAATATTACTTAAGGATTCTCCCCTCAAACCACCGCAGGAAAATATGTCCCAATGTTGTTTGCTAGCTTCACTGCATGGACAGTTTCACTCATACCCATCACTATGTCAGACAGGCAGAAGTCCCTGAAGTGGAGTGATTCACCTTTAGCAGACTTCCTTGTTGTTTTTTGTGGAGGTTTCAGAGGTATGTTTACATGAAATGCCCCGCACCAAAATACATTGTTTGTACTAATGACACATCAAACGCATTTCCTTCCTCATGAAATATTTTTGAAAATTTCATTTCATTTAAAAAATATATAGTTTATTGTATCGTGTAATGCTGGCATCTGGTAATCAGCAGAACAGTGCAATGCTGGCAGCAGGAATGTGTGTTGCATTGCCGATGTACATGCACACGCATGATTTTGCTCAACAGAGCTGTTCATGGTCAAAAACTCCAGAGAGTACCTTTACCTTTTAAGTATGAATTTGCAATGAATTACACTTATGTAAACTTATGTAAAAAAAGTTGATTCTTACAATGAAAGAATCAACGAAACAGAATCAATGAAACAGGCTTTTTTGATGATCAAATAATGTTTTGTTTACTGAACAGAAATGAAAGACATTTGCAGGTTCAGCGTTTATGTGAGGATTTGCTGTTTTCTCAGTTTTATAGCAGTAAATAGTCGATAAAATATCTCTGAATTTTGCACTGTAGGTCAGATAATACCAGTTCATATATATAAACTAAATGCTTTATCAAATAATCACAACAGTTTCAGTGCATTAATAAATAATGAAAATAATTGAAAGTTGCAGCCATACTTCAAAGTTTTGATTACACGGTACAATCTTTTCCCATTAAATGTAAGACTCGTATATAGTATGCTCCCACTCCTCTAGTAGCCAAGACAGTTGAACACTGCATCAATCAGCCCTTGTTTCACTCCCTTGCTCGGCAGCAGCGCTCCTCTCCCTCAGCTCCCATCCCATTTTCCTCCTGAGAGCATCAGGTTTCATTGGTATTCATTGTTAGGGCCACCTACGTACCAGAGCACCTTACATTCTCATTCTCTTCCTCGTTGACAGCGTAGACCACAGTCATTGTCTGAACAGCCTCCCACAGTCCTGCCAGCCAGACAACTTTTAGATATATGGGAAAGTGCTTGCAGGGCATGAGGCAGCACAATACCCAATCCACAATATGTCCTTGCTCCTGTCATCTCTTGTTGTCATATCTGCTTAAAGGAAGAGAATCCTGTAAGATGATAAATTCAGTGACAAAGGATGCTTCATTCATCACCTAGTAGTAGTAGTCACAATGGTGTAACACCTGGGGTTTTGTGTAGTATACCTTGTTTGTAGAATTGTTGTAGGGGACTGATTGATAATTGCATGAAATTAAATCTACTCTCTGTGACTTTCTCTCAGTATGGTAACATAGACGAAGGGAGGAGGAAAAGCTGGGATCAGGCAGTTTACTGGATTTATTGAGGTTGAAATGAAGTTGGTCACAGACCCCCTTGGTGCTGGGTTGTTGTAGGCCTTTTTATTCTGCAGAAAGCAATTTCAATTTTTCATTTCATCACTGAATACATAACTGGCTCCTGCTTTCAGATTTGAGAACGGTGCATTTTGTCCTAAAATTGCACTGAAATCACCCAAGAAATAGCGAGCGGGGGAGTGTTCCTCCTCTTCTCTCAGTTTATATCACCACCATTCCCTTCCTTCCTCTCCCCTCTCGCTGTCATTGCAGTGTTTTGGCTGCTGTCCCGTTGCCATGCAGAGACCACAACAATGGTCCCTCTCTGTCAGAGCACATCGCGGCCTGAGGAATGCTTATTTAATAGTGGCATGCTTTGACAAGGGAAACACAATGTCTTGTCTTCCAGCTAAACTCTTTCATGGACTCGTACTACTATTCTCTCTCTCTCTGCCCATCAGGCATTGTCCCTCTCAAGGTCATCAATGGCTGCTTCCATTTCCCAGACTGATGCGTCGATGAGCTCAGACAGTCTTTGCCATAAGGCCAGATATCTCGCTGAATACTACGAAGCATCTGCCATTGAAGCAGTGAGAAGCTGAAACATTGTCGAGATGTTTCTAGCTGAAGAAGCGTACTGTACAGTTGCATGCTCTACACAAACACTTAATCAATTCTCTTTAAAGTTGCACAGTATTGGTCTTGCTCCTCCTTGGTGCTGTTCTTTGCAAACTGCTGAATAGCACAGCGTTTGTATAGTAAATCTTCAGTGCACTCACTGGCTCAGTGTGACAGCCCCCTACTGTCTGTGTTGTTTTAAGCCGAGGTCCGAATAATTTACAGCATGTTGCCCCAGTGTTTACCTTCAGAGACTATGCAGAAGAAACTGTGCTCCAACGTGGTTCCACAGGGAGCACAGGGGTACAGTGCTGAGTGGACAAAGCCAAGTGTCCCTCCCATGAGGGTCTTTGTTCGGCCGTCAAAGCCTGGGCAGACTAATGTTTGAGTAGGAGATTTAAGTTCAGCAGCTTGCCAAATGTGAGTCATGGTGCTGTGAGTGAAGCTGCTCTCCCAACCAACCAGCCCAGCTATTCTGTTATCAGGTTACTTTTAAAAACTCAGAGACGACATATCACTGATGACCCTAAACTGACTACTAGTAAGTCACTTTCATTAAAAAAAAAACAACCCAAAACAACTTTTGCTGCTTCCGGGAAGGTAATCACTCTGATTTGGTTTTTCCTAAGCAGTTCATTTCACCTCAGTAGCATCATCAGGATGCCAGGAACCAATTACTTTGTTTTGTTGTGCCAGGGAGTTGGACCATTTGCTCATGACTTTCTGTCTATAAATCATTTGGAGTAGAAATGGTATAAAACGTGGAGTTAAATGAGCAGGTTTCAGACCTATTATTTTGTGCTTCTGAGAAAATGCTGCAATCTCTGCAGCAGATAATGTTGCTCACCAACTGAAAGAAGCATTGTACAGAAACACAGGAGCTTGGCTTGTTCTGTTTCATTATGTTGTTACGGTATTGAAAAGTGGTCATTTTCTCAAAGAAAACAGTCTTCTCCCTATAGCCACGGACTCCACCCCTCACACTTGATACCAGCAGCTCTTGAGCAAGTTTACGTCATCTGTTAACTACCTCACAGGCCCAAGAGAGAAAGGAATGAAGACCAACTGGTCGAGTTCCATCTCTGTGCTTGTCTTTCTGTTCATCTTGTCATTTTCTCACTTGCTTTTGTACCGTCTTTCTCTTCAACCAGCTCCCCGCTCAGATCTGAACACAAACCCCACGAGGCCCGACCCAGAGGGGGAGAGCAGTCCCCCGAAGACGGACCACAGCCAGAGAATTGAGTCTCCGGCTAAGAGGGATATGGACCGAAGGCTGACCACCCCGAGGAAATCCGACATCATCCCTCGATCACCTGCCTCACCTGCCTCACCTGTCCCCAGGTCAAAACAAGGTAAAGGAAAGCCAAAGTATGTAGGGGAAGCATCCCGTGATTCTTTCGATAGGGTTGAGCTTAAAGGTCAAACTCTTTAATGAGACTGAATTGGGCCCTGTATGAAGCATTGCTCATATAATGGCGCAGTTCCACCTGCACTCTGGTAGATTTGGGTCAGCTCTCTCGAGGCAACGTAATGCTTCACTATCGGCGGAACAGTGACCACATGCTTTCAGACCCGAAGCAAAATCCAATAGAGCTGCCGCAGGTTATCTTTAAGTGCTGGAAAAAAGCATGGCGCCGAAGCTGCTATGAGAGAACATTGCAGTGCTTGGTTTGAAGATTTCGGAGGGAATTAAATTAGTAAAGAAAATGTCTCAGTAAAATATGGACAAATGAGCTTTGTTGGAAAGTGTTGAGCTAATGCTGATCGCTGCCATGCACTGGGCCCTAATGAAGGGTGGGCAGAGGAAACCTGAATCAGAATCCCTTTTCAGTGAGTGATGCCAGGAAGGCATTTTGTTTGACCTGGCAGTTGCACCATAGCTTCTATCCACAATGCCACCACTTGAACTCCTTGCAACCACAGGCCAACAGCATATGCTGACTCGAGAGAACATGTTTGAGGGTTTTTGGAGTGTAAGCCTTTTTATTCTTTATCCATTAATCCATTCACTGTGGTCATGTTCTTTATTCCCTTTGCATGAGGTGAAGCTCCAAACTGCTCCCAAAACGGCACAGTCAACTTGGCTACCTTCTGATGTCACCTATGCCACATTTGTTACATATTTACGGGATTCATCTGCATTTGACAAAGTCTGGTCTATTATGGAAACAATAAGTCCCTGATTCCAAAAGTGGCCCATACTTCCCTTTTGATCTTCAGGTTCCTTGTTCTGCAAAGCTCATTACTTGTGAGGGTTTGCGCCACCAGAGGGGCGGCGATGAAGATGAAAAGCACTCTGTGGCTCCTTCATTAGTAAAATGAAATGGCGATGCTCGCGGCTCATATGGGAGCTGCTGCTTGCGGTTCTGGTTTTGCTCAGGACTGTTCCACTGTCATGACTGAGTATGTTGAAACACTTTTTGCCTGAGAGAAGTGTGCAAGAAACATATTGTAATTGCACAACATGTTTTTTCTTCCATACATGTCACACTATACAGTATACCTTGCACTGCTTCCATTGTGCCCCAGTTTAGAGGCGAACCAAACAGTTTGGAGAGGAGTGTGTGTGTGCACATTCTGGAGCCCAAACACTGCACCTTGCAGCATTTTCTGGGGCAGTCTGTTTCCTCCCGGAAGCTTTGTGTACACGACGTTACAATTCACATAGTGGCGAGTTGCACCCAGCAGCACATCACATCAAACACACTATAGTCCTATAAATATCATTGTGGGTCAGAGGTTGTTCTTAAGGGGGGGAGCTGCATGGCAGATTGTTTTTGTGTTTATGATTCACCCCCCCCCCACACGGTGAGTGCGTGTGTTTGATGTCGAACATCTGGTCTGGGAAGACTGGGGGGGTCGATGCAGTGTGAAGGCTCAAGAAAGATCAAGACCACAGCCTGTGCCAGTGTGTGTGAGAGTACACACTCAGAATGTATATACATGACCTCATGTGGTAGCTGTTTTGATCGGTACCCATTTCAGGTTGCAGAAATATACTGTATGGAGGGGAAACATCCCCCGGATCAAAAAAAAATCCCACACTGCAACACTGCAGTCCAAAAATACTCACTATTTTCACAGTATCATGAAAAAAGATATTATTGCTATTGAGCTATTGTTAGTATATAGTTAGTATTGAGAATTTATTAATAGACATTATTGATTCATTTACCTATTATGTTCTCCGTTAATTGATAAGTATAGAATGTCACCAAAAAGTAAAATATTTTTTGTTTTCTTCAGCCGGGAGTCCAAAGTTGAAAAACTAAAGAATAACTGATGGTAGTATTGATAGTAACTGATTGTAGCTTTAGTTTATTTCCATTTAGATATTCTCAACAAAAGTAAAGTTTTCCAAGTGGCACCAGTTGTCATGAACAGGTGCAGTTTGAATTCTTGAAATGGCTCAGGTCCGTTTTTGCTTGCACTGCTCTTCCTCATGGATTTTTTTAGTGGTTCCTCTGAGGCAGTTGGAAGGAATGTCAGGTGTGAGCAGACATCAGGGATGTCGCAGGGAGAGGAAATATATCTAAGTGCTCCCTCGGTATCACAACATGCACTCGCATCCAGATGGCATAGGAGATTTAGCGGGTCCTGCCACATGCTGCAGCTTTTATTTGCAAGCTTATAGCTCGCTTGTTGAATCTTCTCCAAATATTTGTTCTTTCTTATTTTTTTTTCTTAATCTATAAAAATGTATAGTCACACATCATCTTCCACATCAGCTTCAGCAATGTGTTGAGCATCAGTGTTGAAATGTTGACGTTGACAGTTTCCTGTCATTGTCTTGTGGCGTGCATTTCCTTGTGGCATTCAAAATTTAAAAGCCTTTGTTGCTCAGTCTTGGCAGGAGCGAGGAAGCCATTTACTCGTATACATACTGAACAAAATATGCTTTTGAATTGGTTCTCATTTCTCCGGAGTTGTTTTTAATCCCACAAAAGGTTCGTTCCTTTCAAATTTTGTCCACACGTTTGTTGTAAATCTGCGTTGTGAACACTTCTCCTTAGCTGAGATGATGCGCCCACCTGAAAGGTGTGGTATATCAATGCTGATTACTACAGCAGCATTACTGCATAGGTGTGCCTTGGACTTGTCACAATAGAGGGCCACTACAAGATATGAGATTTTGTCACATGTCACAATGCTGCAGACATTGTTAGTCACGAGGGAACGTGCAGTCGGTGTGCTACTTGCAGGAATGTCAACAATTACATTGTCTGCAGAATCTAATGTCCTTCATTCAACCATTACTTGTCTGAGGAGGCATTTCCAAGAGTTTGGCAGCACTGTGAACCTCCCGCACTATTAGTGTCTCCACTAATAGTGGACATACCAGATACTAGATAGAGTAATGAAGTCAAACCATTTCCCACCATGTTGTTGAGTTGCTTGTGCATGTGCTCCAGGTGAAAACAAGTTTTGTTAGTACATGTTGTCTGTTGTACATATGTCGAACAAATGTCAGTATATTTAAATAAATGCCTACGGGCTCAATGGATTGGGCTTGATATACAAGTAAGTTTGTAAAATTGACAATAACTTTACACATCCTAATTGTATTTCTCTCCTTTCTCGCCCTTCTTTTCTCACGTCAGACATCATGAAGTCAGAGGAGAGGCAGAAACTTGCCAAGGAGCGCAGAGAGGAAAAGGCCAAACATCTTGGTAAGTGCGAACGGAGCCAGGATGACTTGCCCTTTACATAGGAAGAGAGTGCCCCCTAGTGTTGGGGTCAAAGAGGTTGTTCTGGTTCTGTGCTTGTGCTGCTGCTGCATTGGCTGGAGGCTGCAGATGGCATGCACATGTAGCACAGAAACTTGGAGAGGATGACAGAAAGTAGTTTGGGTTTCTACAGAGAAGTCAGTGAGTCAGTGAAGTCAGTGCCAAGCCACCATTTTACACAAGACAAGTGAGCATTCATTTTCTGCATGTATGCTGAAATACTCATGAACGGTGTTAAAATATATGCTCATTGTATGCTGTTTGAATTATCCTCACTTTACTCACCCCTGTACTAAAATGTATGTTAAAACATTTGAATTAAATAGTTTCCTCACACTGCCACTGTCTGCCACTGTCAGTGTGATGAATATCTCATATGAATTTACTTTATTTGAACTCTTTTTCATGCAACAGCACTGAGTCGTCAAAGCACAGATCCTTTTTTTTCCTTTTTTCCTTTTTTTTGATCCCTATTTAAGCTGATGTATTTCGATCAATTGGTGCAAGATTTCCTCAGTGCATTTCACATGGGCCTCACATCAAATGACAGTTGTGCTGTTTGTGTCAGCTGTCACGGCATCCCTTTACCCGAGTCTTTATTTTTTGTTCAACACATGGCTGTCACGTTACCACCTGGCTGCACGCTAGTCGTGCACTGCTTTGCATGATTGACAGTTGCCTCTGTCTTCTCTCTCACCCCTTCCTCCTGCAGAAGAGCTCACCAAGTTGCAAGGTAAGCCACTCACCTAGGTGCATGTGGTGGTGGTGAAGCCCATTTCTGGTCTTTCTGTTTCTTGTGGATGTCTCAACTTAATCAATTTCAGTAGTGTTAACTAGAGCTTGGCAATATACAGAAAATGCATCCCTACCAATATTAGGAGTAGGAGAGATATTGCAAAAGTTGGAAGAGTCTTCCAACATAGCTTTTAAGAAAAAAAAATTAAGAAAAATGCTATAAATAAAAGCTTCACCTTGTGACATACTTTGACTAGCTTTCATTCATACGACATCCCCTGATAAAACAAAGCAGCATACAAAGCCTCAGTAAATGAGCAAATTGAAATCTCAGAAGATGCATTTATAAAAATAATCATTTTACACTTGATTGTTTTATCATCAATTAAATATTATATATGAAAGATACATAAGGAAGAGTTTTGGTCATATTGCCCAGCCCCAGTGTTTCATTCATTTAATCCCTGTGGTGCTCCTTGTTTTAAAATCATGGTGGTTTTAATTTTTCTTTATCATAGTCATTTCAACTAATTGCAAGCTTTCCTCTCTCTGAACTTTACCAACATGTCTTTCCCAAAAAACTCATTTAGTGAATAGAATGATCATGTAGCCAGTCACATATGTGTAAATGAATTTTGCTGTTGGTCGTGTAACAGTAGGATTTGTGGCTGACCTGTTCACGTAGATGAAGCTGCAGCATGCCCTCCGTTTGAACTTTGTGCATCCACACGTTCCAGCTGGATTTGGTACTTAAAGATAACCTTTTTGTACCACACGCCACAAAACCACGAGAAATTGGAGGTTGTCAAGGCGATTGCAGCCAGATTTAGCTTGGCTGTGACCTTACATCCAAACAACTTTTTATTGCTGAAAAGAAATCACACAGTTAAGAATTTTCCCAAAATCTGAAAATATGTCAAGTGGTGTTCACTTGTTAAGGGTCAGTGCTGAATGATAACATTTTTCACTGATTCATTTTTGTTGTGGTAATTTTATCTACATGGTCACATCTTCACATGGTGCAAGCTTATTTTAAATGACTCCTTATCATACTTAGAATGATGCCACGTTGTCTGATCCCTACCGCTGTGTTCGACAACAGCTTGACACACTTCTTGCCATGAATCGTGTAATTGGGCGATCACCGGGCCGCGCCAGATGGTACGACTTAGATAGAAGATGAGATCCTGCCAAAGCTTCTGTTTACAACATCAGCTTATAGCAGATCTTGGTCACTGAGACCCAGCTTATCATCCATCAGTCGTAGGATTTCGAGTTTGGTAGTAAACCTGAGTCACAATTAGAAAGACCCTACATATTCTTGCTTGTATCTTATTGAATCCTGGTTATTGTTAAGTGAAGCTCCTTTCTGAGACTGCGACAGAAGCTCCTCTCCAGCCTCAACTGACTTGAGTGCAATGGTATCAATACTTCATGCACCCAGTTTACGACCGCCCTCTGTTTATGATTATTTAATGATCTTACGGTAGTAGGTCCCGATGGTACTTGTCAGCAGTGATCACTGCCCGCAGGGAAATGCGTTTTCAAGCTAAAAATGTTCAGAATTAGACATTGGTTTATCAAATCAAACCCTGGAAATTGATTCATAAATGATTTAGGATTAAAGGCACTCCAAGAAAATTGAAAATGGTGTAAATTATGAGCTGAAAGCAGTCAGACCAACTCCTCACAGCTCTGTGTAACCAGCCAATTTCCAGCTCATTTTCTGTCTTGCAACCAGCACCTGTAGCCTGGAAAACCATTACACAACATGCTCTGTTATATGAGTCCAATTCAAATATTAGATCAGCAACTGTCATATTGTCACACATTTGATTTGCGTTGGAAAGAGTGGGTGCAGTATACCTCCAATAAATGTGTGAATTAAAGCTTTCCCATGTGAGCAGGGAGGAAACGCTATGGATGCGGAAAACCATAATCTATTTTAGCAAGCCTTAAACATTGCATTTGTGGGTGGTTGAGGTGGCATTTTTCTTCCCTTTTGTAGCTTAACATTCAGTGCCATCCCATAACGCCTCGTATCACTAGACGGTAGAGATCAGGCATCTCTCAAATCGAGGCCCTGAAGCTGTGATGGGGTAAAATTCGCACTGCAGCAGAGGAGCTGGCATGCAGTGTTTGTGAATAAGTCAGCTGTTTGTTTCCTTCTCAGATAAAAGCCGGACTGTGCATCTACCAATAAATTTTAACCCTGGTAGCCTCCAGCATCTCTGCAATGATCCATCACCATAATCTGAAATCCACAACCAGTTGCTTTTGTTGCATCAAGTGCTTTAGAGAACCAATCCTCTCCTCTGCACAGAGGCTGATTCTTCACGGAGGTTTTACTTTGTGGATTGAGGAAATTTGGGTAGTTGTGCACACACAGTGAGGCAGCTGCCAAAGGCTTCGTTATGCCCTCTTTGAAAGGCTCAGGGACAAGGAGACGATTTCCATATGAAAGTGTGCAGTTTATTGAAGCTGACACGCAGGCTTGATACGATTAGTGTGGTATGAAAGTGTCAATTCAGAAGTACTGTATCTGTCTTACTTGGCATTATGCACAACTTTGTGGAAATGTCAAGTACTTTAAGTTATTTTCCAAACACAAAAGGGGATTGGGGTGAACATTTTTTTTTTTAAAAGACAGCTTTAGATGTGAATTTAACTTCAGAGAGACTTGACTGGATATTTTCTTCAAGCCAAGCAGGATGTTTTTTGAAAACCTATCACAGTGTTTTCTTGTCAAATAGTGGCTCTCAAAAGATATCACGCTCTATCGAGATATTATTCTCTCGAGAAAAACTGACTTAGACTTCTCAAAGAATGCAGCTGTGAAAGACGACGTGTACTATGTCTGTTTAGAAAGGACAGGGAAGAGGGTTCCTTTGTTCTGTGCTTATTTATTAAAGTCCTCCTTTCCCGACCACGTCTTCACTCCCTTCTTAGCTGCCAAAAAGACCCAGTGGCTGGAGAAGGAGGAGAAAGCCCGCCAGCTGAGGGAGCAACAGCTGGAGGAGCGCCGCCGGAAGCTGGAGGAGCAGCGGATCAAGGCGGAGAAACGGCGAGCTGCCCTGGAGGAGAGACAGAAACAGAAGCTGGAGAAGAACAAAGTATGTTTGGGCGAAGCCACGGTGCTTGAATCCATTCTGATGAGGGTTGTTACTGTGTCCCATTGTGTCCTCCACATTGACTTTGAAAGACTGATATGTGTGCTTTTATCCTTTCCAGGAGCGTTATGAGGCAGCCATCCATAGGTCAACCAAGAAGACCTGGGCAGAAATCCGCCAGCAGAGGTGGTCATGGGCTGGTGCACTGAGCCAGAACTCCAGCCAGAAAGAGAGTGAGTATACGGTCCAACCTGGATACACGTCCTCATTAATCACTCAAGAATAACTGCTATGTATAGCTAATATGAAGCAACTGGAAGTAGTAGTGGTGCAATGTATGGTCACTTGTTGGCTAATAGATTCGGTCTGTTGAGGTTTTCATACATCATCATGGACTCTTAAATTTCACTTCCATTAAGCCAATGAGTCCATTAGGAGAGGGTTATTTTAGTATTACTCCTTGCATATTTTCATTGCAACTTCAGATAAATCAGAAGCAGACATGATCTTATTAATTTCTCTGTCAGTGACTGACCTCTTTCATCTTTGTAATGTCTTTGCAGAGATTTTTTTCCTTTTTAAAAGGGAGATTAAACAGATCTAGACAGCACTGGGGCTTTTGGTTATCCTTGAATCCGGTGTGCCTTTGTGGCATCAGTCACACTCCTCCACCCTAACACATTGTCTCCTCTGATGTGGTCGCTACTGCAGCTCTGTCCTTGCAGAATATTTGCCTCTTAAACATTACTTCAGGGCCATTAACCCCCTTATCGGTACCAGACTATTGATTGAAGGAGAAAATGTATTCAGCTGCTTTATTGCAACAGACGCAGAAAGCGGGGTGCTGTCGAGTGGCAGAAAAATTGAATGTGTTGTCTGATAATGCTTAATTTATACTGATAAATGTCCTCGATAAGATCAGCCTGCGGAGACTATGTAATACCATAGAAACAGTGTGATAGCGGTGCAGCTTGATAGATGCTTCTGTCCCTTTGTTCCATCCTCCGGACTTGAAGTTCTAAATCTGAAGAGTCCCTTGTTCCATTTTACGTCCTGTAATTGTCTCCACCATATGTCCCGGGGAATTATTGATGCTCAAATCAATCTCTCCCTTCCTTCCATCCTCCCTTGGCAGCCGACCGTCTGTCAGATGATGAAAGTAAATAAACATAAACAGGCTGAAAGTCTGAGATGTTACTTAGGAAATGCTGACCTCTGACAAGAGCGCGCCCTCTCATGCCTATGATCCTTGTGTATTCCAATCGAGACAATCATGCTCTGCCTGCTTTAAAATTACAAAATCCTGTCTGACGACATCTGGGGAAAGACAGTGTTCATTTGCTCGCGCTCTATTAAAGGGATGTAGAAATTGGGAATTGATGCAAGTGTTGCAGATGAAAGTTTTTTTCTGAAGTGCCAGTTCACGTCCTCAGCCTAGAAACGAGTCTGTGTTTCCCAGCAGCTACTTTGCATCACTTGTTTGGTTGTCGTGATTGTTTTGAGCTGTGTTCCACTGGGCTTGCGTGGTGGCTTGAAAAGGTGCTTTGTGAAGGCTCTTCCTCAGTATGCTTGACTTGCTTTTTTTGGAATTGGTGATGCTGTGACGTAGGCATGAACCTTAAAGGATCATTTTGAGCATATGATTTTAAATGTCAAAACCTGGACAAATAAATACCACAGGAAGACAGAGAGCAAACACATTTTTTTGTAATTTGGGTGCACTGACTGTTATGAACAAAAATAACATAAAATATAATATTTGAAGCACGCATGTCCTTAGATGCCTGCCTACACACCTAAAGGCTAGTTGAGGTGAACAGATGTTGTACATGTATGCTGTGTGCATATGTTGTCACTGCACACAGTCGTGACACAGGAATTTGCTTTGATGGGAGTTGCTCACATTGTAAATACATCAGCGTGGTTGCCTTTATATTCAGCGGGTGTATGTTTGAGGCTCCCGAGAGCAACGCATGACGCCACAGAAGCTCCTCCTCTTCCTCTCCACCCTGTGACCTGTGTGAACATCTGTGCGGCGCTCTTTTGGATTCTTAGGCAGATGCTCTGTGTCAACGGTCAACCTGCCCAAACACGTGGACTCTGTTATAAACAAGCGACTCTCCAAGTCCTCTGCCACGATCTGGAACTCCCCCAGCAGAAGTAAGGCCACATCTGGAATGCCTCCTCCCCCTCTTGTTGAATGTGTCCATCACTCTGCCACCGCCAACACCTCCGAAACCCGTCCATCATTGTCCTCTATTTTTCAGTTACCTCTTCCCCTGTCTGATTTCAGTCCCTCTCCTGACGATTGACAGCTGACCCATTTCCATCTTCCAAAACCACTTTGAGTTCCTTTTGGTTTTTGCTGTCCAGATTTTGGGCCGGGGCTTTGTTTGACATGCTCTGCATGCTCATTTTTGATTATGGGTTATGTACAGTGTTTACATTTTGTCCTGGTATCATTTGCTTTGGTTGGTTCATCGTGTGGTAATGGTCATTTCATTCCTGGTGTGTTTGTACAGTCCGATGGATCCTTTTGTGCTCATTTTCATCACAACACACTGGATAAGGGTTGTCTTTTCTGTCTCTTAAATGTTCTATTGATTGATTTATACAGATTTCTTTGAATCAACTCTGTGTCTTTGAATCTGCTTTCATTTATGCTTGATATACCGACAGCTCTTTTCTTTACCGGGTCTAAATTTAACCAGGTCACAGTGTTCTTCTGCAAAGAAGGGGGAGCTTTTGAGTCAAAAAAGTAAAGTTAGTGAGTGAGTCAGTGAGTCAGCGTTTTTCAGGAGATAATGTATTCTGAAAACTCCCCGGAGCAGGTACCGCTTCTCTCTGCTGCAGGAGAAAATAGATTGGGCACTTTATCCCTCTTGTCACTCTCTTCTCTTGCCTCCACACACACACACACACACACACACACACACACACACACACACACACACACACTCTCTCTACACAGCCATGTGAAGATTCAGTGCAACATCTTTCTCTTGCTGCATTTTAAGGCTGTGGAGTTTTCTCCCAGTTTCAATTCCAAATAAACACTGATGAGTCTCCACTCATTGCCGTCTCTGCTTATATGCTCAAGGCTGTGGTTATAAATAACTGACTCACTGTCTAGACAAGCATTTAAAATCACTCTTTCTCTCTTGGGTGGTACCCGTTCAGCCCAAGGTTATAGTAGACACATTTACTGGGCTCATCCACCTCCCTTCCTCTCATAATCACTTTGGGTGGCACTGAGGTGTCTTATTGGGAATTTGTGTATTTGATCAGGTCTTTAGGGTGTGTAGAAATGTGCTAAATGTCAGCCTGAACCTGAGAAACTGTCTCTTTTAACTTCCTTCCAATAAAAATTGGAAGACTTGCCATATTTTGGTAATGAGAGAGAGATTTCAAATCTGCAGAGGTCTTCACTTTGGGGCTGATATACTAACAATAGAGGTCTGGTTCAACTGAGGAAATCCTTTTTTAAGAGAATTGTTTTCAAGTAACATGAAAAAAACATGTTTATTAATCTTATTTTTCCTACCTGCAGCTCGCACCGTTGCACTGAGTCCATGGGAGAGCAGTATAGTTGACCGGCTGATGACACCAACGCTGTCTTTCCTTGCCAGAAGCCGCAGTGCTGCCAGTGTCCTCAGCAATGGCAAAGATGGTCGTAAGTTGGAAAAAAGAAATTGCCTCACAGTAGATACATCACAGAATGGTTTAATTTTACGTCCTCTTCCTCTTCAGACTCTCCTCTCTGCCCCCGTTCCGCCTCGGCCAGTCCCCTCACCCTGTGCGCCCACCAGCCCCACCACCGCTGCTCCGACCGCTGGAGGGTGACCTCCAGCACACCGGACATCACACAGCGTCAACACAGACGGAGCTCCACACCCGTATGTCTCCCTAATGAGGTTTTGCCCCTTTGCTAAACGTTATGTCACATTCGCCACACACAGCCAAGTGTATATACAGAGTCCTTGGAGGAGGGAACCTCAGTTTATGAGGAGACTAATGACAATGAAGCCCTTTTACAGAATAAGAGCATACCATTCACCTGACCCTGACTGAAAATTTAGTGGTGAGATTTCTGGAGTGTTGTTGAAACTATTGCCAAGAGAAAAAAGCATCATCCCTAACATCCCTGACTTTTTTCCCATGTACTTTATATATAACAGCCTGTTGAGCATTTGGACTTATTTTCTGTTTTCTAATTACTGAATTTTGTTTTCAGAATTTCTAAAAAAAAAAGGGCTGTAATTGTGTTTAACCTTTTTCTGTCCTTTTATCACACAGATGGATAAAAACAAGAAAGAAAAGAGAGACAAAGATCGGGAGAATGAGAAGGAGAAAAGTGCCCTCACTAAAGAGAAGGTGCTCAAGAAGAGACAGTCTCTACCCAGTATGAGGCACAAACCTGATCCAAGGTAAAGGTTATTTATACATTTTGTGCACCATATGAGGTCCACTTCAAAAAAGAGTACGTGACTCGTTGTGCCCCAAGAAGCATCTGAATAATCTGATGGCAGAGCTGTCGGTACCAGACGCAGAGAGGAAAGCACTTCTTCAGCATAATGGATGTTGCATTGCTTGCGTGTTGCTGGAATGCTGACCGATAATGCACTTGATGGATGATGCAGTGTTTGAGTGCTTTGTCTGGTGTGAACCTGTTTGCTGAAGTCAGGTTTCTTCATGACACATATCATTTAAAACATTTCAGCCCAGGTTCAAAAGAAACTTGGTGAATTATTGACATAGTTGCCTTACACCCCCCTTCCCTGTGTATTTTCCATTCTTCCAGTCCAAGTCCTCTATCAAGACAACGGCCGTCGTCCCCAGCCACACCCAAGGGCAGAACTGCCTCTCCCAGCCCTGCTGCCTCTCCCAGGCCTCCATCAACGCGCGGAAGCCCATCAACTCCCAAGGGTCGGCCCAAAAGAGCCAGGACCCCTGCCAGGCTAGACCACCGAACCTCCTCCCCTGCTCCTCTCGAGAGAGTGAAGGAACCTCGCAGGCCTGCCACGCCTGAGGAGAGAAAGAGTGAGTAGAAAATAAAGAGATGATTGTGGTCAGTGCTCAACCCTCATTTAAGACTTCAAAGTTACATTAAGGTGAAACAATTCATATTGAGCTAAATTAATTTGTTTTCTCCAGGAACACAAATTTGTCATAACACACCAATTACTTCCATTATAGTTAAATCTTTAAAGTGAATGTAAAGGTTCAGTGTGACATGGAGTTGGCTTGGTTGGATTCATGTGGACATTGGCCCACCACCTGTTTTTACTGGACTGTAGTTTGATATTTAGGTCGCATGATAACAACTGAGCTATATCCATGCAGAAGCAGTTAACAGCCCCAAAAAACTAGTAAGTGGGCCAGGTGTTAAGATTATTCTGTCAAGATTTCTTTAGCAGTATACTGCTCAATAATGGACATTTGGGTACCACTCTCAGCTGTCCTGTTTGCACAATTGTAAGATACATGGCGTCTGGACTGGGGTTGCTTCCCTCTGTGGCTGAGTCATACTGGCTGAGTTCCTCACTGTCTGGCTCAGTCTTTTCCTGCCACCGGCCAGGAGCATGGATCAAATGGAAAATGCAAACAGGCCCTCTGGAAAATCTGTATTTCTTTCAGGCAGCAGTAGGTAAAGATTACCATCAGGCTTAATTAGGCATGAAAACAAAGAGAACGTATTGAGAGAGCCACACACAGCTCCTTGGTCTGTGTCTTCTCACACGCAGCCCTAAAAGGCTGCACTAATCAGCCTTAATTATGCAATTACCACATTCTCAGGGTGTTTACAGTTTCCAATTGCAGGAGACAGGCTGTTTCACAGTGCGTGTGAAGAAAAAAAGACTGCATTTGAATGTCTATAGAAAAAATGATTTATAGAAAAAGCACCACTTCAAAAGTCCATACTCCTAGAGTAGCATAACAAGTCATATTGAGGGGTTGGCTAAAGTATTTTGTCTCTCTGTTTACAATACTTTTTTCACATCTCAGGTTCTCCTGTGGTTCCTGCCATCATAGTATCTTCAGCTGCTGCCTCACCTAATGCATCGAGAACACCGGTTACAACCACGGCCACTTCCCCGTTGCCCGAACCGATCCACTCGGCTCCTTCTGTCCCCGCAGCGTCACCGACACCCCCTCCGTCAGCCAAGCCCATGGCGGGCACTAACAACCCAGAGGAGGCGGCTCGCATCCTGGCAGAGAAGCGCCGGCAGGCCCGAGAGCAGAGGGAGAGGGAGGAGCAGGAACGCCGTGAACAGGAGGAGAAGGAGAGGTCAGATGCCTCACAACACAGAGCAGGCTAAAGTTGACCTTGCACAGTCAAAGATCTGCCAAGTATTTTTTTTAACTTTGCAAGAGATGATAGGAATTTTAAACATGATACTTTCACGGCCCAGTGAAAGCAATTCCAAACTGCATTCTTCTTCCTTCTGTCGGCCTTCACAAAGCTTAGCAGACAAAAAGTGTTTGACGTTTGAACTGATGCTGAGTTATTTTATGTGATACTATCTCACAATGCACAAGAAACTTTATTTTTTATATTATTTCCTTTTGATTAAAAACAAGACATCTGTAAAACTAATCAAGACGGCTCCATGGTTAGTGACATGCATGTCTGAGGTAGACTTCACTCTGCACCGACTGTGATGTGTGTTAGCGTGACAGTTTGATAGCCTGTTGCCTGATTGTAACCACAGTATGTCACTATTTACAGCATGAGTATGTCATTTCTTGTTTGCACCCATACTTCCAAGTGTTTGGTCTCCTGTTGCTTGTGCTTCAATGCCAACTCAGTATAAACTAAAGAGGAAATGTCTTGTTATTGTTTACCGCGTTGAAAGTGTTCGGCACGTGATTTTGTGGGAAAGTGCCTGAAAAAAGCCTTATGCCTGACGTCTGTAGGATCCTGAGAGAGGAGAGAATAGCGAGGGAGGCAGAGGAGAGGCAGCGCAGGGAGGAGGAGGCCCGTGCCATGGCGGAGGAGCAGCGGAGGAGAGATGAAGCCCAGCGGCTGCAGGAGGAGGAGGAGGCCCAGGAGAGAGCGAAAGCTGAGCAGGAGGAGAACCTGCGCCTGCAAAAACAGGTATGTTGAAGTAGCTGAGTCCCGCTGAGGTGAAAAGGACCATTGAGCACCAGTCCAGTTGTTACTGCCTTTCAAATGATGCACATGCAAACTCACTGCATCCTCACTTCATTCCCATCATACCGCAAAGCCACACGCTCCCTTATCTTTAGTAAACAACCTATTTTGTGGTGTTTTTCAGTATCACTTACCTAAGACATAGTCCAGTATTTTTTCTTTTTACCTCAGTGGGATGTTGTTGCCCTTAAAGGCAAATATTAATCCATTTTCACATTTCAGTTAGGCAAATAAACCTGCGTGGTCACATCACATTCGACTCTTCCTGTATTTGTGGATGTTGCCAGGGAGAAGCTGAGGACACTGTGTGTCCTGACCAGCCCTGGCACTATAAATGGTCTGTCATCCAGCCCTTGTGCTTTGCCACCCCCTTGTGGTCTTTCACAGAAGTGGCATTTGCGGTTGAACATGATCAAACGTAATTATGCAAAGGCTTAACTACTGTATTGTATTTCACTTTGAATGGGCTTCATGAGGCTGTAAATGTTGAAAATAGACCTTTTTGGCTCAAAGGTACAGGAAAATATCCCTTTTGTGGTTGTAAACAATAATTGCAGGGAGCAACCACACCCTTGTTACGTAAATGGCATGCTATTTTGGCTGAAGTTTTTTTCCCCCCTCTTCCGTCAGCATTAAAACTGTGGATGGATTCTCGCCCATGTGTGTGTTGCAGAAAGAGGAGGCTGAGGCTAAGGCCCGGGAGGAAGCGGAGAAGCAGCGTCTGGAGAGGGAAAAACACTTCCAGAAGGAGGAGCAGGAGAGGCTGGAGAGGAAAAGGGTAGGACAGCACATCTGTCCTTTCATCATGTTGTTCTCTCAGCCAAAAGTCACCCACATTTGCCTTTTTTTTAAAAAGAATTTTCCTTCTCAGTCCTTTCTTGACACACTAGAAAGAAAATACAGATTTTTTTCTTTAAATTTTTTGGGGGGAAGAAAACCCCCTCAAAATACTCCTACGTCGTTTGATTTGAAAGAACTGCTCTGAGCGTCACATATCTCAGAATAAGAGACAAATTAATCTTGTATTCAATTCACAGTAAGCTCTCCTCCATCAGCAGAGGTATTATATTCTGTGGTAGGTTAACTCCAGTGTGACATGACAAAAGCAGGCTTGAAAACTGAGTCCCTGAAATGAAGATGAATGATGTTTTTGGCTTATCCCGGATCTTCTGTCTACATGCCACGATTTAATAGGGCTTAGAGTGTGTGTGAGCACGAAGCTATTTATAAATACTAATATAGAGAGCTTTCTGTGCCAGTCATCATGGTGTGGATTTGTGAAGCTCTTTGCACACGTGCTGATATGTATGCGTGCCACTCAGCCACGTTTCTGTGACCATGGCCATCTACTCAAGTATGTCACCCACATCTACAGCAAGCTAACGCCTCTGTGTGCTAGCTTTCCTCATTTCCCTTCCTGCAACTTCCCTCTCTGTGTGAAAGGCTCTTATCTAGGCGTGCCAGGCCCGGCTCAGGGAGCCAAAGCCCGACTCTGTCCTGGAATTAGCCCACAAGAACACTGCGTTCCCTGAAACGCTCACTGCTTCGTCACACTGGACACTACACTGTTACTGTATTTTACCAAAACTGATTGGCCCACTCTTGTTATCGCCTCTACAAAGAGAAATTTGCGAGCACAGGTGGTTCAAAGTATCCTCAGGGGCAGCACAACTTATTGGACCACAACAATATTTAGTCCAGATGTTTTGCAGCCAAGCTAGATGCCAAAGCCAGTGCGTGAGCTGTTCATAAATAATCTTGGAACTTGAAAATGCTTTGTTTTTATGAGTGGCAGCTGCTGTTATGGTCTATTTGACTCACGCTTGCTGTGTCCTTAGACGAGGGTCGCATCTTGAATGAGCACTGTGGCTACATACAAAGTAGCCATGCATAGTGTTTGTATCTTAGTACAGCACCGCACAGGCTTATCCTCTGTACTACAGTTCAGTGTTGGACCATCCTACGCTGTTGCTCCAGCTGAGTACACAAGTTCTGCTTCATCATTATTGGCACAGTCCTCCACATGAGGACACAGGAGCCTCAGTTTGACTGGACATATTTAATTCCAGTATAATGGCCATGGACACAAGAGACAGAAAAATCGTATACCCTGCAAAAAGCAAAATAATGAGAAATGTGGGACCTGAGTTTCCAGCACAGCAGTCTGACAGGGTGCGTGGGCTTGTCTAGCCTAATAAACCTAACCAATTTAATAACATCAGTCTTTTTTGTTTAAAAAAATGGTCTTGTCAACTAAGTTTAAATGGCAATTTGTGCTGATGCTGCTTTTAAAACTTACACACTTGATTAGTGTTATGAAAACTAAAACCCTTTTATTTGTAAATTTGATAAACACATCTTCCCTGATTCCTTACTGTTTTGGTTTCCCCCATCATGTAAAAAAATACATAGACATTTTACAAATACACACTAAATAGGTTCTGTTATTAGCATTCGTGGTTCTATGTGGCACTTTCCCTGGTCTTCCTTCTTTCATCAGCGTCTGGAGGAGATCATGAAGAGGACACGCAAGACAGATGGCGGTGACAAGGTACATTCGTTGTTCAGTTTTAAGAAAAAGACCAAGCCAAAACCTAACTTTCCAGTAAAATAAACTAAAATTATCTCACATCTTCTCAGAAATCCTTGCCACTCACACATGTCAGTGACAAAGAGGCAGAGAGCAGCAAAGGTAAGCAAACATCACAACATCAGTCTAGAATAGTCCATTCTTGTAGAAAACATCAAGTGAAAATCATTACCCACCACAAGCCTTTAATCTGCTGCCATCATTTAGGATAATTGGTTTAATTGATCCCTCATTAATGTACTATCTGGGAGGGGTATTAAAACAAAGAGTATGCCTTGTAACTAGCTGGCTTTCTAAGTCATATTGCTTCATTTAGCAAATCCACAGGAGCTACATTGTAAAATTTAGACAGTGCCTGACTGTTCATCTGTTATTCCAGACGAACCCACCTCTAGAATGATGCCTAATGACACGTAACTGCAGTCACTCCCATCTGCTTCTTTTACCGCTTCCACATGTTAGAATAAACAAAGTCACAGGTATTTGTTATTCTTTTGTTTTCATTTCCCACGAGTCAGATTCACATTGGGGCATTTTGTATAAAAGGGTTATTAAATTATATATCCGCCTCATATCCTGCACAGCTGCAGTTTGAGTTCTTTCTCTCTGCACAATAGGACCCATGTGTGCTCACTCGTTGTCCAAGCCCAGGGACCGAGGGAGTAAAGACTATGCTCATGGCAACAGACTGCAGCAGTTATCAAATGTTTACTTTTGTCACAAGTCATTTAGAAATAACTAGTCAAAACATGACAGAAACAATACAATTTACAATCATTTATTTCTTAATTAAGATGAAAAGCAAGAGAAGAAACCCCTGGTGACTATAATGTTCACAATTTATTGAAGGAGCAGGATAATACCTTAAAAATAGCCATTAGAACAAAGAGGATAGGAATAAAAATGCACTGCTAACAAACAAGGTAATAAGAGAACCAAGAAAAGCAAAGGCATCAAAAATATTCATGGAACCTCAAAGATCAAAAACTTTACTGGGCAAACAATATTAATATCAATCCTGTGTTTAGTCAGTGGCTACTGGCTACGGCAGCCCAAAGTTTCACAGCTCAACAAAGTTTCAATAAAATCATAATCATGATAAAAATAAGGATGCATGTGATGTTGCACAGTTCTCACCCATATCTACTCTCCTTACAACATGTGGAATAATACTCTTCCTAACACAACTATATTAGGAAGTTTGTAATTTGCACACCCTGCTTGTCTAATTTTCCACGTCACATTCAGTAGATGAGTAACGTGGAGGGGATCAATGTGGTCTTGGAGATGTGCTGTTTGTGGTGAAGTTTCCCAGTGCAGGAAGACATTAGCCGCCTGACATTAGAGCCCTGGCAAGCTTCCCTCCAATCTAGTCAGGGGATTGGAGACAGCCATGTCCTCAGCAGAGCTGAGTAAGGAGAGATCTGGACTAAATAGAAAGGATGCCCAAGGAAAATTTGGCATCACTTCCCTGAACATTAAAGCCAGCCCGACAAAGCTAAAGGATGATTATTAATGGTGTTAGTCAACCATGTTTTATTTTGTTTCCTCCAGCATCTGCTGACTATCAGCCAAAGCCAGAGATCACTGTGCCCAATAACAAGACAGAAAATGGACAGACTCATGTCAAAGAAAGGTAAATCTATTGCTCCTTATGTAAAAGTTTCTTTGTGCTAATGTCAGTTTACGACCACTGTGAACAGTATACTGTTTGTGTGCCAGAAAACTAAGCCTGGATCTGACTACTCATCAAGTCTGTAGGAGGTTTGCTTTGTTGTAAACCTCAACGGAAAAAATAAAGCCACACGATACCGGCCCACAGTAAACATCTGTAATACTGGGAGACTGCATTGTTTTTTTTAAATGGTTACTTTTTTGTGTTTGAATATGCTTCTTGGGTTAGATTTGAAAAGACTCCTATAATTGGACAGCAGTGCAATGGCTCACTGGATGTATGAGTCATTGTGACTCATCATAACTATAACCATGCTCTTTTATCTGGTCTCTTTCAGCAGCCCCTCAGTCCCAGTGGTCAACGGTGTCCAGCCTACTAGACATGAAAATGGTCTGTCTACTAAAGGAGACACTGCCCACTTTGAAGATATCATCCATCTCACCAATCACGGCAACACCGCTAATGGAGCACAGGACAAGTCTGAGACCACCGTGGCCACCGAGCCAATAATCGCGTTTGAAAGTGAGGAGTCATTCATGAAAAAGGCTGGTCCTATAAAGCCTCATCATGTTGCAGGTACAGAGTTACGAGCTGCCTTAAAACACTCCATAGAGGAAAACAAACATGCTTTTAAAGACGCTGAACCTAAATTCAGTTAAAATAAATTATGAAAACGTGATTGGTTTAGAAAACAGGAAGGATAAAAGCCCCGCAAAACAATCACAACAACTTGGCAATTCTAAGTTGTTCAGGAGGAGAGTTTCACAGCTGGCAGGCCCTGTTCACTAAAGACGTGGTCTTGATTTGTTTTTATATGAGCTGGTTTGGAAGGCTTGCAGGAGCCTACTCTTATGTTTGTACTACTAAATATAAAACTATGACCAGCAGGTGATTAGCCTATCTTCACATAAACTTTTTGCCATAAAGACTAGAAGAGGTTGGAAAATAGCTACTGTGTACTGCTAGCACTAGAAAATATCTGAAATGAACACATTATAACTTAAATCTGTACCATTAAATATAACACGGTGTGTCAGATAATATCTCTATTTGTGGCCAAAGAGTCACATTTTGAGTGGTTAGGAACTGGTTATGCACTTATTGGCATTCTTTTCTCATCTGTCCCTAATAAGAAGTAGCTGCCAACCATGGTTCAATTGCAGTGCCCTTGTGTGCGTATTTGCACTGAGCTGCTTTTGCACTTGGCGACGTTCACATTACCCAATAAAGACTGCAGTTCATGGTGCCATAGTTAGTGCTGTTGTGCTTGGCATGAAGCAACCACAAACCCAAACTTGTATTTCATCTAACGTCCAGGTCATCACCCCGGTAATACTGAGTACCCCCCTGTGGGTAGGATGGTGTGGAATGGAGGACTCCACTCACACTTGCACATGAGTGGAGAAGGGATATGGAAGATATAGTGTATGGAAGAGTGAAGAAAAGCGGGGTATCTTTATACCGATGACAGGTTTTATTCAGCAGCCCCACTGACATGGGCCCGCACCCAGTGAGGAATTCCTAGAATGGCTAAGGCAATGAGGAGACCCTATCCACAAGCACTTCACTGCCAGGGTTTAGAAACAGGACTCCTGAGCAATTAAGCATCATATCACCCCCTCACTCAACCCCCTCCCAGCGACACCGTCAGCAACACCTTACTCTACCTCTTCCTTCTAGATCTTAGCCTTCATCCTTTGGCCTGAGGACAGGTCATAAATAACATGTAAAGCAAAGATAAGCATTGCCAGCCATCTTAATGCCTCCCTTAAAAATCATGCTTTTTGTATCAGTCCCCCTGCTTTTAACTCAGTCATATAAAAAGTGAACATTCCCTCTTCTCATTTTTGCTCTTGTAAATCTGGATACTTGAGACGAATTTGACCTGGCTAGACATTTATGATGTGGGCTATGATTGGGAACGTTAACGTGCTCAACTGTTTAATGTTACCTAAAAGAGATCAATTTATTTCAAGGCAAGCTGCCAGGGTTTATCTGAATGTTCATACTTAACTCATGTGTTGTTGTCAGTCAGCTCATTCAGCGACACATCAATTATGAACTTGTTCCACATGTTGGCCGTTTCATTCGAGTCTCATAGTTTTTTTTTACCCCTCCTCAATATTATAAAGGTTTATGGGCTTATGCCTCCGGCAACATGTTCAACACCCTTTTGCATTTAGTATTGTCACCAGATCAGGAGTTTAGGGAATGTGTCATTACTCAAACCAAAACCTTTAATATGGCTGCAGATTAAACTCTGTATTAGCATGCTTGGATTAATTGTCAATAGCTGCTGACCATCTTCCTGACACTTAACCCTCTACTCTTTGCCTCCCTCACAGAAGTCCTGTGACATGTTCCAGTGTTGAAGTGCTTGACACCTTCAGCCACTGACCCTTCCCAGCCCTGTCATCGCGTGCAGGGGAAGCCCTGTGGCCTGTGCCAATCAACAACCTTGTTCTAAGTTCCTCAAAACAAACACTTCTCTGAATGGTAAAGTGGGCCACAGAAGAGTGAAAGACACAGGTTGAAAGTTGTTGCTGCATGCAACACAGGTGCAGCAGCATTTGTAAAGATCTTAATGGCACCAATTCCTGGCACCTTATTACTCAACAGTATCATCCTTTGTACATGACAGTACAGTTAAGTAATTATT
The DNA here is from genome assembly GCA_016785225.1 of Psettodes erumei. NCBI lineage: Eukaryota > Metazoa > Chordata > Actinopteri > Pleuronectiformes > Psettodidae > Psettodes > Psettodes erumei. Next base: position 2,574,746 of record JAFBJZ010000354.1, on the reverse strand, counting down.
ATGATGACAGACAGAAAAAGAATTGTTTCCTTTGTTCTTTAGTTATTTAACTGGAAGAGAAATATAAGATGGGGTACATTTTGTTAATAATGTAAATGAACTTTGTGTGTCAGAGAAATGAGTAAAGGGTTTGTGGATTAAAGTTGTATTTTATGCTACTCAGATATGAGTAGGCTTAAGTAAAACCCAGGAATTATTCATCCTGGTGTGTAAAAAGCTACCTGTAACAGTTTTTCTTTTTGTAAAGGTTAACCAAGAAATCTGGAGAGAGATTTAAAATGTAATCTCACATGCAATGGCTTCTTACTGTGTCTAAACATACTGTTCATACCTAAACCTCAGCTATGATTGATTGTATGCAATTGGATGTAACAAGTTTGCAAACCTGACAATTAAGATAAAAGAAGTGATCAACAGTCAAGTCCCTAAAAACGGGGATTTACTCCACTATTTAACAGTTTTCACATGTGCAAGCATGGCACAGTTTTTTCTCAATTGCATTGAGATTTCATGGACTCATATGTATTTGAAATGTTGGTTTGTGTAAATGCTATAAATATATTTTGATGTGCATTACAACGTCAGTGGAAGCATCTCAAGTCTTATTAAAGATGAGCTGTCCAATCTGTGGTCTCATCATCGGTTTTTCCTGAATAATACAGATTATTTGTGAGAAGAGAGAAACACCAAAGATGTTGATGATGAATTCAATGTTAAACTTCCTCAATCTGATCTGAAAAAATCTGAAGTATTTTGACTTGTGAAGGGGAAGGACCCATTCCAACTGAAAGTCGTCAAAGAGCACATGGTAACCACAAGAAAACAGAGTTAGAGTTAGTAGGAGAATGCAGGCCTTACAGTCGATGTTCAAGGCATGCCACTTGGCTCAGCTGTCCATTTCAGTTTGGGTCTCCATTTACAAAATCCCTGTTTGGGGGGGGTGCGCCACTCTATCTGCCCCCCCGCCCGCCCCCCGCCCCTGCTTCTTGTGGCCAGTGCGAGGCCAGGCACACTGTTTCCATCCCTCTGGACAGCTGAAGTGCTTTACAAACATGATTTATATCCCCTTCTACCAAATGCCAAGACATGCCTCAAAGATCATCATGTAGAACTTTTCTGATTTGAGTGACTTATAGTCGCTTGTGAAATGTATCTGTAGTGGAGCCCAGTAGAAACAGGCACTGTAGTTTGAGTTTACAACTTCAGCCTGTGATGCACAGACAGCCTCTCAGCTCCCACCACGCTACATTATACTTGATCACCATGCAGTGGAAAGCCCTAAGCAATTTTTTTTAGAGGGAAATGTTTTGATCAAAATGAAACAGAAATGAAGGAAAAGGCTACATGTTGGTCACATGCTTGTTAGGTCTCCTTATTGATCACTCAAAGTGAGAACTGTTTTTTTAAAAGCTATTAATTTGATTAAATTTGACAGTTTTCACTGGAAACAGTGTTATTCTTACAATGCTAGTATTTCTACAAATTATTCCTCAATCACTCAAATGCCCCCGAAATTAAAGCTTTTGCTGAATTATCAAAATCATTTTCCAGTTACAACCAAGCAGTTGTACTGCTTTACTTTTTTACATGAAATTATGAGAACCAATATAATCATAAATCTGCAACAGCCTCTGGCTCCCTAGACTTGTCTGGGCAAGATGCAAACCCTTGCCGACACGAGTGTGAGCATTGACGCACATGATCTCGCTGGTTCAACTCGTTGACACTGCAGTTGTCCACATGCTGTCTGCTGTTAAAAGCTGTATTCATCCGCCCCACCAGAGGGTGTAGCACTGCAGTGTGGAGGTGACAGAAAAACAACATGTTACATTTTCTCTGGATTCATGCCTGCACTGAAGTTTGATACAACAGTGTGTCAACAGAGAAAATGATTGCATGTAAATTAATTTTTTTTCATGACACAACTGCAGAGATTTATTTGAAAGTCACAGACACTTTTTGGACACACTTGATTTGCTAGTCAGTCCCTGGTAATATGTGGTACTTCTCAGAGGGGACTTGAGGATTAGTGGGCACTATTTTTAGGGAGGTGTCATTAAGGCCATGTGCACTCACAAACTGAGTAGTGCCAAGTTTCTGAATAAATTCATGTAGCATGAGGATTGAAAAATATAAAAATACAAAAGTAGAATTTGTAAACGTGAAGTGTGATCCAAAATCCACAAATGGTCAATAAATATATACGCTTTCTCACACTGACATTTTGCAGCAGGCAGTTTCTGCCCCCCACCACCATGCATTCAAAACACTTTGATTGGTGGTTGTATTATCTCCTCAGCCAGCAAGCATTTTGATGGGTGAGCCGAAGGTGTCATTACCCATGACACTATGACACTTACTCTCCTCCTCACTGGAATGGGGATGTACAACTTCTAGTGAAGGTTCATATAAAAACATACTAACCACATCCTCTCACGTGCAAGGACTTTATAAGCATGCTGTGAAGCCTTTGTGTTAAAGCGGCTCTTATCTTGGCCTGTGGACAGCCTACATTTGGACACAAGCTGACTGTTGTTTCAGTCATAAATCTCTGCAGTTGAGGAGTGAGGAGTGCAAATATGTAAGAATGGCAAGTGTGCCCCCTTAGCCTGCATTTTAAGCAAGATGGGTGGGTGGGGGGTCAGCACTGGGTCACAACACCAACTCCCACTCCAGATAAGACCATCACTGCTAAAGTTACACATACATCACAACCATCAAAGCCTATGAGCCCAGCCTCTGTTCAGTGTTTATGCTCACAACCCTTCCCCCACTCAAGTTAAACGGCCTTTATCTGCTCAGCAACAGGCTCTCTTCGCACAGCTGCTCTCAGGTGGCAGTCCATTTATTGAAAGGCCATGGGACGGCCAGCACTGACAGCAAGCCTGTTTCTTGATCCCGGAGCCATCAGAGGTGGGCAACTTTTCAGCTATTTTGTCAGGAGATGGCAAGATTTGGAGTGCCCAGCCAATAAATTGGTTGACTAATACCATCATTGGTCTATCACAGGCCTTTAACCAGTATGTCAGAATTTGCATGGATGTTTCCTGATATGGGAGGATATGAAAACATTTCTTTTAACAACAACATAACATAAAATGCACAAAACGCAAGACCTGGGATGAATAACAACTAGTGTTAACATGTAGTATATCCAGAAAAGTAAATAAAAAGGTAAGATAATGGTGAATATTATCTGATAGAATCAAATATGCTTTAAAAAGCAGTGAGCAGATGATCATGATACACTATTCTTTGCCACTTTTTGGCTTTTTGTGGCATACTATAAATTTGTTTTAAGCTATATTATACTATGACCTTTTTCTCTTCTTTTTAAAAGAAAAGTGCTAAAAATGCCTCAAAACATCAAACAACAATGTTTCATTAATGCTACAGAGCATTAAAACTGTTAGAAGTCACAAAAAGGCCAAAATAGGTCGTAGCCTCGCATGTCCCAAAAACACAAAAAAAGACATGCTATACTATGTTGAAAAATGCAAAAAATGTAAAAAAATAAAAAGTGCTAAAAACGCCTCAAAACATCAAAGAACAATGTTTCATTAATGCTACAGAGCAATAAAACTGTTAAAAGTCACAAAAAGGCCAAAATAGGTCATAGCCTCGCATGTCCCAAAAACACAAAAAAAACCTCCATGATATACTATGTTGAAAAATGCGAAAAATGTAAAAAAATAAAAAGTGCTAGAAACGCCTCAAAACATCAAAGAACAATGTTTCATTAATGCTACAGAGCAATAAAACTGTTAAAAGTCACAAAAAGGCCAAAATAGGTCGTAGCCTCGCATGTCCCAAAAACACAAAAAAGACATGCTATACTATGTTGAAAAATGCGAAAAATGTAAAAAAATAAAAAGTGCTAAAAACGCCTCAAAACATCAAAGAACAATGTTTCATTAATGCTACAGAGCAATAAAACTGTTAAAAGTCACAAAAAGGCCAAAATAGGTCATAGCCTCGCATGTCCCAAAAACACAAAAAAAAAAAACGCCATGCTATACTATGTTGAAAAATGCGAAAAATGTAAAAAAAAAAAAAAGTGCTAAAAACGCCTCAAAACATCAAAGAACAATGTTTCATTAATTCTACAGAGCAATTAAACTGTTAAAAGTCACAAAAAGGCCAAAATAGGTCACAGCCTCGCATGTCCCAAAAACACAAAAAAAACCCCGCCATGCTATACTATGTTGAAAAATGCGAAAAATGTAAAAAAAAAAAAAAAGTGCTAAAAACGCCTCAAAACATCAAAGAACAATGTTTCATTAATTCTACAGAGCAATTAAACTGTTAAAAGTCACAAAAAGGCCAAAATAGGTCATAGCCTCGCATGTCCCAAAAACACAAAAAAACACCACACTGTACTATAAAGGTCTTAAAAGTCCAAAAAAGCTAATCACCTAGCATGTCTCAACAACACAAAAAAAAATCCATACTACACTATGTTGAAAAATGTGAAAAATGTAAAAAACAAAGAAAAGTGCTAAAAAAAAAAGTGTTTCATGAGGATTAACAGAGGAGCCACATACTGTACATGGTGGAAAGCGGATCCTTCCTGGTTGTTGTTATTATTGGCTTGGTGACGTGTGACCCCTATTGATGATTTCCCTTTACTTTAGTTCAGTTTCTTGTGTCTCTGTGAAGTATATTCTCATTCAACTCATATGTTGTTTTTGGTTGCTGTGATACACTGAAACTGCTTTTCATTTGGAATTTCTGTCAGATTCAATGTTGGTAGATTTACTCAAATTTACTCAATAATACTAATACTTAGTAATATTACTAAAATTAGTAATAATAATAATACTCAGTAATAAACTAGATTGGACCACCAACACAGAGGCCATCTACAAGAAGGGCCTGAGCCGGCTTTACTTCCTGAGGAGGCTCAGGTCCTTTCATGTCTGCAACAAGATGCTGCAGATGTTCTATCAGTCTGTTGTGGCGAGCACCATCTTCTTTGCTGTGGTGTCCTGGGGTGCGGGCATCAAGGCAAAGGATGCCAACAAACTCAACAAACTGAACAAACTGATCAGGAAGGCAGGGTCTGTTGTTGGCTCCAAACTTGTCACCCTGGAAGAGGTGGTGGAGGACAGGATGCTAGTAAAAGTGCTGGCAATCATGGACAATCCCTCTCACCCCCTCTACAAAACACTAGACAAGTTAAAGAGCAGCTTCAGCAACAGACTCATTCAAATCCGCTGCTCTAAGGAACAATACAGGAAATCGTTCCTACCATGTGCAATAAGACTATATAACTCATCAACCTCTGTCAAAACCACAATCCCTGGACTAAATCTACCACCGTTTGCACTGAATCCTTCACTGCTTTGTCATATACTGTTGATACTACTGTTATTATATCTATATATTATTATTATTATTATTATTATTATTATTATACATTATTCTTTTATATGTTATATTATATTATTGATACTATTGTTACTGTTACTATTACTGTATATCAGATATATTATTACTTTATTACTAAAAGTAACATAACCCTCTTACCATCTGTATTATTAACATCATCTTGCTGCTGCACTTTATGTACCTATTTACCTATTTATCCTGTGTTTTCTCAAGTGCCCTTGTCCCATTCCGTATTTTTATTTTTACTTCTAGTCCATTTTTATTCTATTTTTTCTACCTCAGTGTTTTATGTCATTGTATTTCTATTGTATTTTAATGTACCGGATTGCTGCTATGACAACATAATTTCCCATCAGGGATGAATAAAGTAATCTATCAAATTTAACCCAGAACATGAACCATTTTTTGACAATGTTTCACCCTCGTTTTGAGTTTTGGTCATTTCAGTTATTGTTGCTAAGGTACTCAATTTTGTTTCTCTTTATTAATCTTGACTTTCCATTTTAAGATTGTCAAGGGCTGGTCAGGTGTTGATGGTTTTGAGTGTGTCTGTGTGTGTGAAAGAGGCAGTGAGTGTGTTTGCATGACACATGAGAACAGCCGTCCTGGACACTGGAGAGCAGAGAGTGAATAGCAAAAAGGGGGGACTGAAACAACCATCCCACCCAGTTACAGTGGCCCTGAGTTGTCAATGCTGTCAGAGTGAAAGCATTTGAGTAGTGTGAAGCCAGTTTTAACAAAAACAAACAACGGTACATTTCTGTTTCACACACCACTGTGACAAACATTGAAGTGAGGGCAGTGTTACTCAAAAAGAGACTGAAAACTGAAAGTAATTTACATAAACTGCCATTAAACACCAGGTGAAAATTCACTGATGCTATGTGTTGAGAAAAAAACCACCTGCATTTGACTTTTGAATGCTCTTGAACAAAGCATATTTTAATGAGCTAAGTTGACCAAATTATTTGATTTTTTTCTTCTTCTGTGGTGTCACATGTCTAACAGTTTTGAGCCTGGTTATGAATACTGAAGAAAAAACTATTCTTCATAAAAAAACGGTATCAATAAAAAATTTCCAAGTTTCAGATGTTCCTCACAAAAAAATTACACAGCCTGGGTTGCTTTTTATAAATACTGTTATTCGGTCATTACTAGTCAATAACTACTTAACTTAACACTTAATATTAACACATTCACATAAGTGCAGGAGTTGGGATATACATATGAGCACGAAACAAACAGAAATCTAAAAACCAAAAAAAGCTCCCGGTTACCTTACAACCACTAAATGGTAGCATGACAAGTTCAGTTAGAATGCACAAAATTGTAACAATCATACAGTTTGTCAGTATGTTAGTTTGTCACTTCACTGACAAACAACACAAATTATTTTTCAGCATTTTGTACAAATTAGTTGCCTTTGTAAACGATGATCTGTATTATGAGTATTATGTTGTCATGAAAGAAATCTGTAAACTTAACATTTGAGTCTTTTTATTCCACCAGTCTGTGAATCTGTAATCATTGTCCTGATTTACAGAACATTTTATCTCTATTTACATCCATATTCCCAGTGGGGACAACAGGCACAGCTGGTTCTCACTCTGATAAGTGGAAAGTCCCCGTTTTGCGCATCACTGTGCTCATCCCTTTTTTCAGTTTCTTGCTCCTTCCTTCTCACATGTGAGAGTAAACCATCCTGCCAGCAGGGTCAGCAGACTGGATCTTTGGTTTGGTGCTGCTGGATGTGACGTGGCTGGGGCATTTTACTGCACATTTGTCTCTTTGCAGATAAGTTATGATGACTCATGGTTTCTAAACGTCTCTGCGACTGACCAACAGTCTTTTAAAAAAGTTGAGGGTTTCTCTTAAAGGGATAGACAATTTGAAAATGGTTTGTTTAATATACCTTTGTTTATGAATATGGAATGTTAACCCATTGAATAATCTCAGGTGGGACTGCGGCCGAAATTCAAAACAATGCAATCTATCTTCTGTGCACCATTACCTGCAAATACTCTCCCAACATGTCTTTGAGATTAGGAAATGGAAAAAGGGAGGAAATCCATATAAGATATATGGTTTGGATCCTTAAGTAAGAATATGTTTAAATTGAAATATTGAACATTAACATCTTGTTGTCCCAAACATATTGAGTTCATAAAGGGCAAATGATCATAATATATAAAGCCACTATAACCACATGGTATTGATCAAAATGATGTGCCTGAAACATATAGGCTCTAATGTATTTTTTCTCTGGTGTAGACAGTGAAACATTTTGCATCTGATTTAGCACACTGAAGAGTCGGTTTCTGCTTCACAGAGAAATATGAGGTACTTTTTCTCCTCAATCCTCTGTGACCAGAAATAATTCAAGATAAACAGCAGCTATCTGCTACCACCATTACTACTATCACGAGGAAAAGAAAATACCTGCATGCTTGCTTTGCACTCTAAAGTAAACTGGTAGCAACCTGTATTTTCATCAACACATCACAAGTTGGCCCACAGCAGGGTCCTGACAGAGAGTCATCTATTTGCTCTCTGTCTCTGTCAGCACCCTTCCCCTCTGTCCTGAGTTCTCAGTTTCTCATTTCAGGGGTGTTTGTTCAGCAATATGGCAGCTGACCAAAAGTCTACAGAAGTCTGCATCTCCTGCTCCATCACATATGGACATGGACTCCATTTTGCATAGTAAACTTGTGTCAGGTTACATCTTGCCAAATCAGCCCAGACTGGCTCCATGCAAGCACCAATGAGAGTTAAATAAGTCCTACATACCTTTTTGTGTCCCCTCTGATATTGCCAAACAAGGAAATAGTTGCTGATGATTGGCATCAATAAAGCTGTGAGGTTGGCACCGAGGAGAATAAGCTGGCCCTGGTTGTTTTGAATTGGCTTTGGACTTCATTAAATTCATGAACTTGCATAACTCCGATCCAAAAACATTGGGTGCAGCCAAGAAAGGCTGCATTGAGCCAGGAACTGGCACTTGAAGACATTGCCAAATGCACTGTACATACACACTACATACATATATGTTCTCATGTAGTTTCTGGCACTGGGTATCACTCAAGACATGTCATCATAAGAGGAAATTGAAGGGAGAGTTTGAAAAGAATGATTTGTGTTGATCATACACATTGCTGTGTATCACAAGGAGGAGCACAGTTCACATGCACACTGATATGCAATCTTGGAGCATTTTCCTTGTTTGGATTCAGAGGAGAAAAAAAGGTGCATATATGGAGCATAGTATTTCATTTAAGCTAAACTAACAAATATTAAGTGACACACACATCAAAATACATCAAAGGCAGAAGTTCTTTGTTAAGTACATGATACAGACATAATATTTGGCACCCTGGTATAATTCTTAGGAAGCAATTAAAATAACTTAAATTTTGTTTACTTAATCTTCTTCATTTAATGCATTAAAATGGATTACATTACTGTATTCTGTTGCACAAAAGAGAATTGTACTCTGTTTTTCCTCCTTATTAACAAAAGACTGGGACAGAGGAACACCAGAACCAAAAGTCCTCTACATGTGTTCTTCATCTGGTGTGAAAAAGCCACTAAATCAATGTTCTGTAAAAGAGAAAAAGGAACAAAGACAGTCTCAAGAGGCTGTGGGAACAGTGGGAAGATGAAAAAAATGGACAAGAACACTTGGATGGGAACTGAGATCAGGAGATCCAGAGCCAGGGTACAGTGCTACCTTATTATAGCATTCTGCTGTAATGCCAAGCATCTATGCACACAATGATCATAAAATGCTATTTCTCCAAGACTGGCCATGCATAATTCTTGTACGGATTCAGAGACCATGTCCAACTTGTGCAACATCTTGGGTTTCATTGAGACCAAGGGAAATGGAGGAAACCAGAATCACACAGAACTACATCTTTTGGAAGACTAGATCACTGACTGGAGACAGTTTTGCAGTGAGAGATAAGTAGTATGGCCAGTTAACATAAAGCAGATGACCATAGCATGTTTTGGCTATTCTCCATCAAACTTGATTTTACAAATACATCTGTTATGTTACATATAAAGCCCGTGAATTTTGCTGTGGAATTATTGGACAAATGTTTTACTTACAATATGTGCCTATATGTGCCTAAAAGCTGAGCAACAGATAACTGTACTTATATGTTGCTTTGAGGTCTGAGTAAAAAGTAATCAAAGGTGCTGGGTTTGAGACAGAGTAAGAGGAGGTCAAGTGAACAGTGAACCTGTTGTGATTTCATTATTCAAAGCTTTAGGTTGTTTACGAGAGGAGCAATTTCAGAGAGCCTTGCGAGTTTACGAAGGTTTAGTATGTCGCCATTGCTATTCCTGAAAGCCAAAAGATTCCTCAAGCCTGACAGCCTTGGATGTAATTCTGACAGACAGATTACTCTCTCTCTCTCTCTCTCTCTCTCTCTCTCTCTCTCTCTCTCCTCCTCTGCCCCTCAACAGTCACTCCTCTTAGCTGAAGCAGAGAGGAAACTGTGACTGCCCCTGTTGTGTACAAAAAAGTGAAAAGTGTTTGTGAGCTCGAAGTTGTTGTGTGTCAACATGAGTGACAGTGAGATGGAACATGTGTGACAACATGGCTGCTGTATGTGTAAAAGTGAGTATATGTTCAGACTGTGCATGTGTCTGAAGCACAGATTAGAGAGAGGGGGGAAAAGGGGAAATACCGCTTAACCGAATCTTGGAGCTGAATCAAAAGCCACAAAAGTAGCTCTGGATCCAGTATCCCTGAGCCTTATGGAGATGTCTAGCAGGACAGAACAGAGCAGAACAGTGGTTCTATTCAAACCAAACCAACCATTTTTCCGTGGCACAAGTTTGAATGGGTAAAAAATGAGGTCATCCTTTTTTGCAATCACAGAAATGTCTGTATAAAATTAAATGAAAAAACAAAAGAATTTCTTTCCATCATCCACAACAGCAGCTAAAACAAATGCACCTCATAGCTGGATGCAATTAACTTTCACCATATAGCTATGATGCAAGACAAGAAACAGGAACGGGAACGGGACAGAAAATGTTTCTCTCAGCGGCATAAGTGAAGACAACTAAATTCACTGAGTGTGACTGTTTAACACTGTCACTCTATTTTTAAATTCCTCTCCAATTAGAGCACTGTCAGTTGAAATTTCTGACACTGTAGAAAACTAGCTTGGACCCTCAGAGTTCAGAGACTATAAAAGGATCCCATGAGAAAAGAACAGGTGGGCTGGCTCATCACAGCCTTCACATACTCAGAAATCTTAGTCATACTGTGCATTGCTGTCCTTCAAGGAGTCCAATGAAATGTAAATTTTCTGATTTTGCTCACAAAGAAAACTAATTTGCAATAAGTAGCAAAGGAGATGGAGAAACCATGTACAACACATGTAATTTCACCAACCATATCAACAGTTCTGCACAGCAAATACTTAAGAGGGCACATTCTTGCATATTATGGCTATATGGTTCCAATCTAAATAAAGTTCTTAACAGAATCCACAGCATAAAGTCCCATGATGTGAGGAATGGGTTTACCACAACTACATAAATAAATCAAAATGTCATCAGCATAATGAGAGACTTTTTGTTCCCTCTGTACACAAAAGGACACAATCCTCAAGGATAAATGCCTTTGCTACATTAAGAAGACCACACAGATGCAACTGGGAAGGAGAATCTGTTTCTTATGATCTGAAGTTTGCATCTGGAACTTAGAAGTCCTTAATCAAAACAGCACAATGAACCAAACCTGTCTCTGCTACTTTCCAATACACTATAGTATTTTTTTTTAATCTTTTGGTAAGTACTGACTTTCAGAGTACCACAGCAATATAAAACAAAGGCTCACAAAACAAACATACAAACAATTACCGTTGTTATTCCCTAACTCAAGTGTAAAAGAACATGCACAAAAAATCTAACTGTTTTCTTCCATGTTAGGGGAAATTAAGAATAAGTATAAGAATAAGAATTTATTCAACACAAAATGAAACCAGCTGTGATTTAATAATGGCATGCCTGGACAGTTACTGGTAATATGAGCACTTGGTGAGAATACCCATAGAAGTTGGTAGATAGCAGGTTGTCCTTAAATGGCATATTGCCCTGAATTAAGTCTATCAGTTGATGTTTACTTTCAGTCTGAGGTCAACCATTATGCTATTGACAGTGAGATACAATATAATATGAAATATAATGCTTTGCAGATTAAGGGTGACAGCACAGATTTAATCAGAATTATACAAAATATATATAAAATAATAATACATTTCCATCCATAGTCACATGCTTTGTTAGTCTACTACTAAGATTAATTAATTTATTCAAAATTTTAATATTTTAGCAATGTTTCTTCTCTTCCTCTCGCCCCAAGAATTTACCATTAAGGTGAAAAGTTACTTTTCAACATAATGGCTGAAATAAGTCTGTTTGACTGCTCCAGGAATTCAGGAAGGACAATAATTAGCTTTGTTCAGTTAGCAAACTAGCATGGAAAAAAAACTCACCCTCTGCATTTACACAAATATATTGAGGTCATTTTAAGAGTGTTTTAATCCAATCTGAAAAAAACAGCAAAATCTCTTGTTTCTACTCCTCTTTCTGTTTGCATACAACAAGAAACTGTGTACTGCCACCAGAAACATTTCTGTAAAAAAAATTCAATGAATGTGTTGCTTTTTTCCACACCCTGAAAATTCATACATTTGTAAAATCAAGCAAACAAAGTTATTATGTTGTTTAAATATCCAAATTTGGAAAAAAATAGGTTGAGGTTAAAAGCAATATGATGTGATACATTACTAAACAAACTGAATAAATAACTTCTTTCTTCCACGTCTGATGGAAATTAATACTTTTTTGTCATTTGTATGTACAATTGAGCAAAGTCTGCAGGTCTGTGGGAAAGAATTATTTTCAGTTAAGTAACAGTGTGAGAGGGAATTAAACCCATATGGGATTCTGGCACATTGCAGTGTATGGGCCCACCTCCAGGAAAAGAACCAATCACCAAACTGAGTACTTGGGTTTGTTCTGTGCATCTGTCAGATGTCCTGTCTGCTCCCATTTATAAAGAGCTTCCACCAGAGCAGTTTAGTAGGTTTAATGGATTTGTTTGATTGTTGTGGATGATTTTGGGTGTCAACGTGTATAGACCGGAGACCATGTGAGCTGCTCTACCAACATGTGGTTGTTAAAAGTGTTCCACAACTTTCAGGTAGTCAGCCATATTTGAAAAGAACAGGTTCTGTTCATGTTATTTGGACAATGTCTTCATTTCATAACATCATAAAAATGGACAGAAAGACAACTTCAAAGCACATGTTCATGTTTTAGAAAATACTTTTGAAAACATCTTATCCTTCGATCGTCAAGAGAAAAAGGCTATTGCAAAGCATTGTGATGTTAGAACGGCCTAATATAAGCATGGATCCCTCTCTTCTGTATATATCAGCAAGCTAAAAGCTTAGTTTAACAGCAGAAATGTATTGCAGGTGATGTGTATGTCCTGATAAAAGACACTATAGAACCAAAAGCTAAATAAAGTCATTAATAAATTCCCCCAGAACAAGAAGACTGGACAACAGACTCAAATTGACTTATCAAATTCATGAATTATGCATTCACTCCAATAATTTTATCTCAAAATATTGATAAGAAAAGGTGTAGGCTGTCAATAAATGGAGAAACTATTTATTTATTCGTTTTGAGAACACAGGACAATGCAGAGCATTCAAAAGGACATGCATTATCTGTGTCCTGCTGTCTTGACTGTAGCTGGTGTGTTTTTGTGTGTATGTGAATTTGTAGATATGATTAATTCCCCACAGATTTCACCTCATTAAAATGTTCGTCCTCAGCTTTGTGGTACTCCCCTAGGGTTTTAACACACTGAAAAACAATTACATGTCTGGATGCCTTATTTTTGTAACATGTGTGATAGTACAACCCCCCCAAGCAGATGTTTGTGAACAGCCAAGGAAATGGTTTCATCATCTTCTTGTAGATGTAGTCTTTATTTTACCCCAAATTACGCACAATATACCCAGCATAACCATACTGGCTTTAAGCTTTTGAAGTTTTCTAACTAAATCAAAGAGCATATGGGTCCAGGCTCATCAGAATCTAAAAGATTTAAACCCATAGATACACTCTGCCAGATCTTCCTCAATCTCACAGCCATGTGAAAATAATTAACATCTCTGTTTACCTTCTGTCTTAATAAACCACAACAAGTGCCTTGTCAGTAGTTTTCGTCATCAGCAGCCAAAAACAGGGCATATGAGGCTGAGAGGCAACAGAAAATACAGCCAAAAGAAATCATTATATAACATATTCAACCTAATCAATACAGCTATTCAGATCTTTACAAAGCAAAGAAGTAAAGAAATTAATCAAATGAAAATAAAAGTCAGAGCTGTACTGTAATACCACCTCCAAGGAGATTATTCAGACCAGATTTTGTTTTCCATGCCGACTAAATGGATTCTTTGTAGATCACTGTTTTTTTTTTACTTGTGTCAGTCTCCATTTGGTTAGTTGCTATGTTGTCAGTCAAGGGGGGAACTGTCTTGTGCAACAGGCACTTTTATACAACAATACTTGGTGTTACAATTTGCTCAAACTGCAGAGGTACACTGTTATTTAAGATGACTTAATGTATATTACACAATTATACCACAGACACCAGAAAATCACAATTTGCATAACACTGCATAGCTTTATAGGAAGGACATGAAGGGCTGTTGGTTCTAACGTGATGCCTATGGAGCACTGTGTAAATGTAGCCTCAGGGTAGCACAGTCAACAAACCCAGTCAGCTGAAACTAACGGCTCTGGTTGGAAACTGGTTGCAGTTTCAAGTTGTGCTATTGCAAGGCCTCAGTAAGAGAAGTGGGCTCGGGACCTTGTTGGTCACTGGTTTTAAACTTTTAACTGACTGAGCAGAAATGAACATTTTCTACTTCTTGTCCAAAATGTTGTGAAATGGCTGCAGAGGTCTACACTGCTGAAACTAACCTCAGATATATGTTCAGGTCAGTCTATCCTTAGGCCTCCTGAACAGCCACATGCAACATTCACCTAGCTTCACACTCACCTATTAATGAGAGTGTAATAAGTCTAAAAGAGTTTGAGCTAAACTGTTGTAAAGCACATACTGTGCAGAAAGAATATCATTTTAGACAGCCTCTGATTTGTGATTTTCTTATGTACAACAGAGTATTGTTAAAGTTGAAGGTTTAAGGTAAACCAAAAGGATTTATGGGTTGGTCCACCAAAATTATATATGCTGTTGGTACAACAAATGGATATTGTACTGCAGGATCAGATGTTTTGGTGCGAAACAAATACATCATCTGTGAACATCTAACTGTTTTGTTCAGGATCTAAATGTGAAAAACATAAAAGAACAGGTTTTAAGTTTAGCACAAAACATATTTGCTGTGGCAGTTTGGAAACACAAATTTTAGGAGACAGGGTTGGCATCTGATCTCCTTTCATCCACCCACTGGATGCTGCGTGGGAAAACTTTTGCCCCTGTCAACAGCCTCTAAAGGCCTGTAGTTCACCACTACATCACAGGGCCAATAAGAAGCATCTTGCGTCCAGACACGGGAGGAAAAAACAAACAAACACTGTGTTACTTGCCAGCCGGAGCCTTTAAAAAGGCATCATGTTCAGTTTAAGTATTATGTTAAAACCTGCCACAAGTTAAATGAATCCAAAGTATCTGAACAATAGCAGTTCAGGACAATAGCCAATACACAGAGTGACTCTTTTGGACACAACAAATATCCAGTATCTTTGGGTGCACATGTTAAAATTTTATTTTTTTAATATGTATGAAGTTTTTAAGCTATGTGAAAGAAGAAGAGATGCCATACTCTCGTTTTTTCTGTCTCTACACAAGTGGTGTTGGCCGTTTTTTTTTACTTTTTACCCAGTGACTCACTGTGGTCTTCCAAAAGCATTCCTCTGTTTCCCTCTGTTTCCTGAATGCCTTTTTAGGACATATTTAAATGCTGCCCAACCCTATTTTTTGTATTTTTTCAATTATGTGGAATTTATTGGTTTTGTTTGTTTGCTCGGTTCCTGTTCCTGATTTCTAGTGGCTGGTAAAGTGCAAATTGATGAAGCTCTGTAAGCATCTGCCTTCACTTAATAAAGCAAAGGTTTAGTCCAATTCACTCTGAGAGTACTGTTACTTTTCAACAGTGTATTGTGTAATATTCAAAATTGAAGGGGTAAGGTACTCTAGCCTTGAATTATATGATCCCATGTACAGAAGAACTAACAAGCATAGTGGATGAATTACTTCATGTACAGTACTAAACACAAACCGAAGGAGATTGTAATACTGTATGCTTCTCTAAAATTACATTTTTTACCCATATACAATATGATCACTCCTTGATACAACAATGTTCACATTTTCTCCTATATTTACAGATCCTCAAGTAAAAAAGGTAATTTTACGTGGGCTTTTAGGTTTGTTTGTCTGAACATGTGGTGGGCAGTCCTCCAAGTTGTGATTTTGCTCTGTGAATTTGCACTGTGGTGTCCCACCTCACTGTGTTACTCGGTTGCAAAAGTGATCCCCAGGGTTTGGCTGCAAGCCCTGGGCCTCTACCTCCAGTGCATAAAATATTCCATCCATTCATTGCTATGATTAAGTTACAGCTAAGGAGATGACCTTTAAACATGCAGCTCCATAAATGCCAGCAAGAAAAGATCAACAAATAAATATAATTTATATGATGTCAATGACCCCATATCTGTTTCACTATATTGCTAGAGCTAGAAATGCCCTTAATGTTGAATGGTGAAAATATTATTAATATACAAAAAGCTAAGTGCATGCTTACTTAAAATTTGTTTGCCCTCTGTGTTTGCATAAGCTCCTGCGTAAGCTTTCACTGTCTCCTATGGTTTTGCTATACACATATGTTTTTGTCGTAAAAGTGAATAAAGCATGCTGTTTAACTCCCAGGCCACCATAAAATGAAAACAAGGAAAAGAGAAAAAGCTGAAAAAGTGTTTTCAGTGGCAGGACAGCATATGCACATTTTATTATGCAATCTGCAGCCTCTTCCTCTGCTGCCCATCTCCTGGTTATGTTCTCAGGTTACCAGTGATCCATTGGAACACTAACTGTAAGAGACACCGTTGACAGCCTGTAATACTGAGTGACAGCACAGGAAGATGTGGCACTAAAGGCTGAGAGGATTTGCACAGGCACTAATTTTATCCATGGAAGATAGTAGGTATGCAGCATGAGAGTGCACCTGTGTAGCATCTTTGTTTAAAAAAAGTGTTTAGATGAGCATTAAAGCAGGTCAGCTCTTCATTCTTTCTACCTCACACACAAACAACCCAGATGACTGCAGCTGGAGCCAGGTGAGCCTGTAATGTTTTTAATTGATTGAAACGGATCACAAACTGCCCTTCACGGGACTGAGACGAGCCCTGGAAGGCTCTGTGGAGAGTGGCAGCCTCAGCTGCTCTCCATCATAAAGACTATGCTCAGGGCATCTTGCTGCCTTGAGGGACACCTCCTCTGGGTAGGAGAAAGTGCAGTTGTGATGGAAGCTAAGATGTTTTTTTCCCCTCATGCACCATGAACTCCCATGTGTGTTTCACATGCAAACAAACAAATTCATATTATGCATGCACAAACAAAGCCACTTTTAACTCCCCAAGAACCCTACAGTTATAGCTGAAGTTGTTTAAATTCTCACATTTATGCCTTGTGTCTTGCCAGGAGAGTAAATGAATAAGGCGGACACAGGAACCATTGAGTGCTTGGAGGAGGACACTTCCTGTTTTAATCTAATTGCTTGTGTCTGTGTTTAATGAAGACCGCCTGAAGCTGAAAACAATTTTTTTGAATTACGATGCTTTGCTGAATGTCTTATCTCAGCAACAGAAGGGGATGGAAATTTTGTGTGTCAGCTGCTGAAAAGTCTGAATCACACCACAACATCTGCTTTATAGTGTCTCTGTGGCCAAATGCTCTGCGACTTGCCAACTTGTTGCTATAGTCACCTACCACACCTAGAGGATAATAAGCCCCTCACTCCCAGACAGCCAGGCTCACAGTGCTGTAGGCTGATAGAATATCCAACTTGAGAGGCTGTAAAGCAACAGAGGGCAATCGACAAACAGGATCCAGTTCCTTAGTATTCAAAGTATTTAGAAAGATGCCACAAGAGGTGTTGTGTGACCTTAGACCCCCACTTAGTTCACTTTCTGCTCATTTATCAGCCTTCAATAGCTGTTTGTGCGGCCTTACCACCTGCTGTGCCTTCCTGAGTTGAGTTGGGTCAGAAATGAAGCCATCATAAATCTAATCGCATTAAGAGGGAAGAATTGCACCACTAGCTGGTCACACTTGCTCTAAAAGTGCTTGACAGTTCATACCAGTCATGCATTTGGCTTGCACTTTAAGCACAACATTTTCCAAGTCCCCCATGTACTGATTCATCAAAACCTCATACATGGAAACCTCGGAGCCCACCCCACCAGCAAATCCCCCACTTGATGCATACTGTTCTTAGCTGTAACTCCAACTGACCCAGCTGCTGTGCTGCGTGTGCACAGAGAGAGCTCCTCTATTATGAGATTGCTGTGCTGCATCATATGGGTACTCTATTTAGGTCTGGCTTGCTGGCATGGACTCTAAGTAGGGGCTTAAGAACCAAACTTAGTTGAAAGAAGATGCTCCTGTGGGAAGTCCACTCATCTTTTTTTTTTTTTTTAATTCTGTACTGGGACTCTAAAGAGGATACAGTGGAAACACAGGAGAATCTTATGGTGGGATCTGATCCAAAGACAAAAGGGGTTAGGTTCCAGAAAATAAAGAAACTGTCTCTTGAAACTAAGAGCGAGAAAGTTATTGAGCTACACGCTGAAATTTGGACATGGAAAACATAATCAAAAGTGGTCTTACAATGTGGTTTACAATATTCTGTGATGTGTAACTGGGAAAAAGAAGTCTCTGAGTGACTCATAACAGGAAAGTTGAGAAAATCCCAGTGTTTGTCAGCTGATCTGTTGATCTGTGCGAATAATTCATAATGAGGTCAGCTATGATGTTTAATAACATACAGTAGGTACATTAGTCTGAAGAGTGTAAATAATGTGCAAAAGTAAGTCCCTGAGAAAGTAGCTAAAGTTTTGAGAACCCCCCCCCTTCAGATTCCTTACATGTGCATTCAATACAAAACTATCATCATGAACATCTGAAACACAGTGGCTGCTTTGTTCCACTGCATTTTTGTTTTCATGTTCTGATGTTTATTCTGTACTTGTATAATTGTACAATATAAGAATAATTTAAGTTTTATTTAAATTTTTCTAAGTGCCATCTCGTGACGTAATTTCACAATGTGGCAAATCAGACTGTCAATGAGCAATGATATGTTATGGGTAATTATAGTGTCACAAGTATAGTAAAGGCATATACTGAAGTATTAATCTAAATACTAATACTACTGA
Organism: Psettodes erumei; assembly: GCA_016785225.1. Classification (NCBI taxonomy): domain Eukaryota; kingdom Metazoa; phylum Chordata; class Actinopteri; order Pleuronectiformes; family Psettodidae; genus Psettodes; species Psettodes erumei. Next base: position 2,555,849 of record JAFBJZ010000354.1, on the reverse strand, counting down.
CTAAATTTATGACTCAGTAGGTTTCCTTTCTAATTTATGATAAACAAGAATTTAGATGCTGTGGTGGATGAAGATGACACTAATTAATTGTACAGTATTTTTATATAATGTATGTATAAGCATATAGCGATATAGGGATATGCCATTTGGTTTGAAACAACTGCCCACTTCAAAGACTGTGCAACAGTTTTATTACTTCTTGACCATCTTTATTTGTCTACTAATCGCATCAGGCTGTCTCCTATTAAACCTCCCTGGGCAAGCGGCTCCATCTTGGGTTTCCCACTTTCTCGCCTGACACATGGGCAAGGGTGAGATTCAGAAACATCTAGAAGGTGATAATAGGCTCTGGACAGAGGTCATGGAACCCTCTGGAGACATGAGCAGCTGTCTTGCTTACGTGTTCAAACCCAGACCCAAACTTCTCAAACCCAGCTGGGTTGGCTCTGCTGATGACAAAGGCGATGAGAGAGACATCCATCTTGTACTGGAGAGGTGTCAGGTAACTTGACGTCTGCGTTGATAGTGAAGGACAGTGCAGATGGTGGTGGCATAGCGAGGGTCTTTTCACTTTCTGGCCAAATATGATCATTTACAAGGTGAGCAAACTGGCTCTGAATGGATGTACCAACGTGAACTGCATATTAAACCCAAAAATATAATGATCGTAAACACTAGCTGGATTTTACAGCAATATGGGTGTTGAAGGTTTTACAACAAATGTGTTAGGGAACAACCTTATATTCACATTCAACAGGTTGCCATTAGACAGACCTACTATGTCTAAACTCACTGGTGGAAATGAAATCATTGTATGAGTGTATTTATTCAAAATCTTGAAGTAAAGTACAATAATTATGCTACTTTTTACTCCACTGCACTGTTGGGATGGCTTTATTCATTCATTTCAGATTAAGATTTTGCTTTCAAGAAAAAAATACATTTTGAGTATAAATAGTAACAGCATATAAAAAAGTAGTTATCATTAGCTACTGACACATTGATGCTAGAATAACAATCTTATCATTTAATATATGAAAATATATTGGAGGCAGAACAAGCAATTCTACTTTTGATATATGAAGTATATTTTACTCATAATAATTCTGTACTATTACTTAGTAGGACCACCACTTTCTAATAACAAGACAAAGAAAAACCCTCTTTTGGCTTTGGCTGACATAAATATCCATAAAACATTATTTCCTCAAATCATCAAAGTTAAAGCAGGCCTTTTCTCTTTTTCTTTTATAATCAAATTTCAGTGAAAAAGCTGTAAAATAACTGGTGTTCAAATATCAGTGCCTTGTCTCTGACAGAACAATGTGCCATGGGTTTTAGACCGTACAAAGTGAGCTGACACTGAACCAACGTGGGACTCCACACAGAATGAGTTGCACTGAATGAAGCCAAGTGCTTTCTTTAGCAAATGATGTTTTACCAACATGGAGTGGAAAAGATTTGGTTATTTGAATATGTCTATTGTGCAGGACAAAAAGGGGTTTTCGTTTTACAACAATCAAAGCTTTATTTTTGAAACTATTACTCTCTGAAATTGCTACCACAGTGCCCTAAAGATGAATTACACAGTGATTTAGTCAGCAACAGCATTATTAAGAGGAGTTTGGCTCCTTGCAAGAAGTAACTGCAACCAGATGGCCTATATCAAACCAATGTTGTACAAAAGGACTGTCAAGAAACAGCCTAACAACAAGAAGATTCTTTCTGGCAATATATATTCACATAAATCTACCAGTGAGCTTCAAAAGGAATTCTATATGCAATAGGATATGAATATTTTAATTACTTTATTAAAAAAAAAACTCATAGAGCTAAACAACTTGTGACATAAATGACAAAATAATTCTCTTTTCTGATAATTCAGTGAGATCTTGATATCAGAAGCACTCAAATCAAATGATTTCTCATATGCAAATATAAAGGCAGCAGCAACATGTTGCTCAATATCCCCCATAGTCTCATCAACCTCTGGGGAGATTTAGTTAAGTACAGTTATTAGAAGTAACGTTGAAGCTCTGTGTGTTCAGGCACGTCATGAAGGAGACAGACAGCCCCAACAGGTGGGAAGGATATAAAGTAGGGGAGAGTATGAACTCTTTTATCCAGGCACACAGGGAGAAAGTGGTGTCAGAGGGATTGCCCAAAATAACCTGCCTGGTGTCTGGACAGTGCCGATGTGATGCAGAGCTAGAGAGGTGGCGAGAGAGAAGGATGGGAAGGGGCCACATGGGTGAAGTGACGGCAAAGATAGTATCATGTTTATAAACTGTCAGTGAGCAGTATTTAGAAAAGGCCAAATTATTGCATTTCTGCTTTTGGCAATTTACCTGTAATTGGAAGGAATGCATGAATTGGGGAAATGTCGTGACTAGTTACATTGGTGGAAATTTGATAAACCCAATTTGAAAATGGCTGACAATATAATTAATAAAATTAGGAAACTGTGACGCAATATGTCATCAGATTGATTTTACGGAGCAAATGTCACCTTGTGTAACCCTATCTTCTCATTTGCACACAGATGATATACCAAGAGGTGGTTGGGGGGGGATGTCACACTAGAGACTTGTGTTCACATCCAGACTTCCATGTGTGTTTAGGTTCAAAATGCACATTTATTCTGTATTATACTGCAAAAAAGTTCTCCAGACATGTATGTTACTGGCTTTAAGCACCATGGCCTTTTCAGTTCAAGCACACTCAATTTTTTGCTGATACTTCTGCAATACTTTGTGCTCTGACATGAAAAATACACACACACACACCACTTCCTGACTAATCACCCTCCAGCCACACAGATGCTTCAGAACCTCCATTTTGATTACATTAGAAGTCTTGTGAATTCCACTGAGTCTTATTTATGCATTATCCAAATTACTTCAGGATGTATCATTGGCATATAAACACACATGACCATGGGTAAATCAAATGTATTTCCCATGCAAATTTAGAGTTAACCACAACGCATTAAGCCTCTGACCACAACATCTATGCCAAAAGTCATAGCTGAAGAAAAAATAATCACAAACTCAGTTGCTGGACATAGCTTTGTAGTGCTCAATATCACAAATATGCATATGAGACACTGTATATGTTCTTTTCCCTCTTCAACCCGACAATAGAGGCGGGATTAGGAAAATGGCTTAATTCTCTATTTGAATAGGGATAAACTCAATGACCCCCATACAGATAAGCAATTGCACAGATAATGACACATAGGTCTCTTAAGGTCTCTTAAGAATATCGTCACCCTGTAAATGCAATCTGTTGTACATCAAGATTTATGGCAGTCATTAAACGATCAAAGGCTCAAGTCCAGATGGTGAGTAGGCTATGTCTTGGTGGAAATGGTAGCAATATTTTTTAAATTATATTATCCATGTCAGGTTTGATGCATGCATATAAACATACCATGATATTATATGATTATTGTGATTAACAATAATTTTGTTCCTAGTAGTAATGTAAAAGACAAGTGTCTCTGAGGTAGACACTTTTGTTGGCTACTGTGAACTGCAGTCATAATAACAACTCTTTTTATTTATAACACATTCCATGGGAAGGAAAATTAAGTAGTGGTCACATGAACTCTATCCCCTGAACATATTGATTTTGGAAACAAGTCAAGAAAACCAGAAGATAAATATGAGGAATATTATCCTTGCTCTATAAAGCAAACTTCACAGAAAAGATGGAAAAGTATTGTTGGGATTTCAGCCGATGCTGATAAGTACTATCAGCAAACGTGAACGCTTTCATGCTTTGACTTAACACTGGACAATTAAATCAATACATGCATTGCATGATTAAAATAAAATTACGTTTACCCAGATGAGGTCAAACAGCAGGCATCATATCAGCAGTAGAGGACAGTTGGTGCTATATGTGATAATTATAAAATCAAAGTCAAATATATGTAAAATGACCTTATGATTGACAAGAATTCATGGTGCGCCTTTTGCAGAACTGACATCATAAGGATTTGGGAGCTCATAGCAAACGAAAGGCTGGAAATGAACCAAAAACACATTTTCTGGGTGTGCTGATAATAGACGAATCTGTTATCTGTTATATACAACCCCCTAACAAAACTAACCCTGCCCCAGGCAATTCATCCAGCAGCTCCGGTTCCTTAGGGCAGACAAATGATTAAACAGAAGATTTAAAGGAGAAATGTAGGTATAACATATTGTGAATTTAAGACAATCATGTTACTGTATGTGCAAGCACAGGAATAAAGCTATTACAGAGCTGAATGGACCTTTTCAGTGGCTGAGTCATGAATACAACTGCAAAGCATTACTTTGTTGTGTTTCTGTGAAACTTTCTAATGTAGGAACAGTCAAAACAGGATTTCAGAACAAACAAACCATCACACACTGAGTTATTTAATAACACTATAATAACATCATTTCACTCTTTTAGACTTTCATAATTCCTGGTTCCTTTAGGATGACTGTTAAATGCATTTGCACAACTGGTATGGAGTGAAACAGACCTCATCTGTGAATTGCATTCAGAAATCTTCAATGTATCTGCAAAGTTGTTCTGCTGCAGACTGTGAGATGCAGCTTCCAGGTCTGGAAAAAAGCAGGCAGGTGGATCTTGAATGAACTTATATTTTTTGTGTAATCTATGACTATACAAGCAATGCATGGAGTGAAAAGTGTATTTCCTGCTGAAATCTATGCAGCACTTGGTGGCCACTTTATTAGGTACACCTACACACTCTATTGCAACCCATTCAACTGCTCTGATGTACATTGTACCTTTACAAAGTTTATAATGTTCACCAGGCATTATAAAAAATGACAGCCTATGAACAATTAGTAAATAGGGATGCAATGGTTTCCCATTCCCATGATACTAAGTATCATTCTGTGGCATAGACACAGCTGCTCCCTGTAGGAAAACGGTTGCTACAGTGAGTTTCCCCCGGGGATTATTGGGCTTCCATGACAGAATGATGTTACTAAGGGGCGGCGGACCTATTAGCCTGTTATATGTCTAACATAGGCTCACTCGATTGAGCTCCCGTTAGTAAAGGAGGTGTTGCTTTTGACAAACGGCTGCGAAGGCGGAAGGAAATATGAAACTCTGAGGCGTACGGAGCAGTCACACCCCCTTTTCTCTGAACGCCACAGACTCAATCCGAGACACACACACACACACGCACGCACGCACGCACACACACACACACACACACACACACACACACACACACACACACACACACACACACACACACACACACACGCACACACACACACACACACACACACACACTCAAGTTGGGCACAAGAGAGCGAACACACACACACACACACACACACACACACACACACACACACAGAACACCAGGGAGAAATTGTCTCCAACGCATTTCTGCAGTATAACGCCGCAGTGCCTGAATGTGACGCGACAATACTGAACGACAACGGTGAGTGTTTTTTACCTTCTTGCTCTCTCTCGTTCTAACAAATATTATTATTTATTAATGTATTATTGTATTCTTTGGGCGGTAATTTGGGCGAAAGTGTTTGAGATATGTTAGTAATAGACAGAGATAGAATGTTTTGGTAATAGTGTATTTCCAATTACAGCAACACGGAAAGAGGGAAGTTACGCAAAGGGCTGATCCATGCCAAAAAAGCCACTGTATTTAATATAATTTTCCGCCCAAAGCTAGCGAAAAAAAAAATCACATTTCCGGGCACAAATGCAGGCTTGGAACATTATCAGACCATCTTGGGCGGGGGTTATCTTCTTAGGTGGCCACTGTTCTGAACGCTTTTCTGATGTGATTACGTGAAGTGCGGCATCATGGTACATTAGTTCTTTTTCCTTGCCTTGATTGATGCATCATTATGCGCGTGGTGCACACAAGGAACCAGGGGGAAGACCATCCCACTCAGGACATGATCCACTGGCTTTCATATGCTTTCATTTTAAGATCACTGATGTCATCTGAAAGGCTGTAGTGAAAATATCTGTGAAGTAAGGGGTTGAACAATGTCCTGGAGGCTCTGCAGTTGTAGCTTTGATGCAAATGTTATTAGTCAGTATTTACATATCAAACAATATTTAATGTATCCATGGACCACCGGAGGATTTAAGAGTGACCTCAGTAAAATATGTTGTTTAATTTTCCCAACAGTGGGACTGTTGTGATTGCAGGTTTTAGTAAATTGCCCATCTACAGTAAACAGCTACAGTCCTAAAATTAAGCCTAACAAGTATAGAGACATGGATTTCCTGTAAATATTTATCTATATGGATTTGTGGGCCAATGTGAGTCTATTCATACCATTTTTGAAAGTTTGGTGACATTATCAGTATAATTTCCTGCTACAGGATCCTGGTTGAGGTCAATCCTCTTTAACAAACACTTGCTGCAGAAAAACACACACACACACACACACACACACACACACACACACACACACACACATTAAGGTGTGTCCATGTCTAAATATGCTAGCACATACTAAAGTAGCTGTGAAGCACATTTTCTTTTTTTCAGCTTTTGTTTGTGCCCCTTTTTTATTCAAGGACACGGTGATCACTTCAAACACTTTCCATGTGTATGTGCCATACTGTTGGTGGTGCTCACATTTGTGCAACGTCTCTGAGGGCAAACTAAATCAATATGCTAAAATATGCATTGCAACTGTATTGGTACCGTCTGAGCATAACTCCTCGTAAGCGTGAGCGTAACTCCTCAGTCATTGAAATACAGTACATACATACCAACTGTGTCCTCCTTATCAGTCCCAAATTTTGAAAATATAATACTAATTCATTTGCCAGTCTGTTTTCCCAACTGACTAAAATAGAGAGGACCTTTAACTGTTGTGGTGCCTCTTGTGAGCTGCGGAGTTCCACAAATGTGGTGATGACAGATGGCTGAGAAGCATGTCGATGTGAAGATGCCTCAGTGACACTCTGATGTATGCCATTTTCCATTTACAAGGTAGAAACTGTGCGGTGGCAGTTTTTAGCTGTGAATTATTGCTGTGCTAGATATTCTAAATAGAATTAAATGATTAAAAGCAACACAGATCATTCCAAAAAGAAACAGATTACCGTGCTGAGAAATGATTGTTACTAAACCCCCATAGTTAGCAGAAAGTTGGAGGCCACTCATCTCATTTTACCATTAACCATGTGGCCAAGTTGAATGCCAACTGTATGGTTTTCACGTCTGTCATTGTAGGTGATTAGCAAAGAATAATGTCACATGAGGTCATCTGTTTGTCTTTCTAACAGTTACAGTAGCTTAAGACTCCCTCAACACAAACAGGCCAACCAGTACTCACTGAGTTATAACTGAATGAAGCAAGATATTCAAAAGTTTTTTTTTTCTTTTCTGTTTCATTTAATAAGCAAAAGGAGGAAGCTGTAAGCTTTATCTCATCTGAACAAGTGCTGCCAGTGGTTCCCTTACACATTAACTGCCGCAGCAGTTAATAACAAAAGATATTGTGCCAAATGACAGTTGCTGTGTTTTTTCTGAAATAGAGACTGTGGTTTCTCAGGGGCACATATAGATAGCAAATGTGATTCCAGCTGCCACTGTGGCATCCCCCACCCACGTCTGTGGTGATAGGGCACGTTGATTGAGTGGAGTGTTTCTTCTCGGATGCTTTGAGCCACATATCATGTTTCTAGGCCATTGTTGATCAGAGCTACTTTTGCTGGTACATGAAATAAACAGCTGAGGAGGATTATACAGTTGTCGCTCCCTGCTCCGTGGGGACTCTTTATCATGTGCATATCCATGGAATTGAACTTCCATCCACATGGGAACATTGCCATGTGATTGACTATTGACTATTGACTATTTTCTACCTGTTTTTCGAGTTTTGCATGTTGCGCCTGATTTTTTTAGGTTGTCCGGTCAAATACCAGTCAATATGTTATTTTGTGATGATTCTTTTCATCCCATCTTACACCTGATGATCCAAGAATGAAACAATGAGTAACAAGGTTGTTCAGTGCTAAAACTCTGGGAGTGAAAAAAGTTTAAGTTAAACTTTAAACCAGGAAAGAAATTTTTGTTTTAGTACTGTGTGGCTGTTTGTGACTGCACCATTTAGTGTAAGATTTGGGTACAGTTGACAAGTTGACAAGTGCAATGGCATTAATAGTCCCATCATTTCAGCAGTTGACACATACCATCACGGTGGTAGCTCTCTGAAGAGTTTGATGTTTGTGTGCAATTCACTTACTGCATTGGCGTGCTCATATCTAGTAGCAAAAGAATTAAAGACCAAGCTCTCCACAGCCTTTTTAAGAGAAGAAATCTCAGTGATTAGGCTGCCATCCATACAGTGTGGAGGAGCAACAACTGCAGCTGGTTATCGATTGAACGCTCAACATTAAAGCTATTAAAACTCATCCTTCCACTCAATTCTCCTTACTGGTTTTCACGCCAAGTAAAGGAAGCAAAGGGAATGCTTGGGGTCTGCCTTACACATATACTATACATGCATTTTCCTAGAATGAATGTGCGTGTAAATAAAGCAGACATTATGCAATACTTTCATTAGCTGGGAAGCTGTTTTGAATACAGTTTCTGGTGAAACCCGTTCAGAAGTTTCAAGAAAACTATTTCCAGCCATATGAAAAATGTTCGTAACACAGATGTGTTGGCTTCAAACATTTTAATACAAGCATCAAAATTAAGGAGGGCTGTCCTAATGTATTTATTTTATACACATGCTACCATATGTTGGTAGGGGCACATCTGAATGCCATACTTGAAATATGCACAGTAAGCTAAATTACTGGTCTGCTGAGGCTGGACCTTCAGGAAATTATTCTCTGAAAGCCAAAATCAACAAGCTGCCAGGTTTGAGGGGAGTGGGAAGTTCACAGAGCACGAGGAGGAGGTGGGGGGCTGGGGGTGGGGTGGGGTGGGGGGATCCATTTCAAACCCCTCCAAAATAGTAGCAAGGACACACTGGGACCACTATGTGATAGCGTGTGCTTGGTTTTGAAATCCCTGTTGTGTGTAGTCAGCAATTTCCTCCTTCCAAATTCCCTGAAGATGACTCTCATAATGAAAGATCAATCATTTGATCCCTGGCATTTACCATAGTCTGAGGATCACGTGTCATTGATAATGCTGTGCGGACCTTGGGAATAATTAGATACCCCTACTATAGAAGTGAGTCAATAATTTAGTGAGTATATAAATGAAGCCCTTGAGAAGGAAACATCCTGTGTAGTTAAACGTACACTGAGGCCCATGTGTACCGAGTGTGCAAGTGAAAGTCTGAGCATCTCTGGTAACAGATTCACAGCCTGAATCACAAGCAAATGTGACATGGTGAGATACAGGAGAAATTGATTATTTTTGCATTGACTGAGTGGGGTGGTGGTGAATTGAATATTGGATTAATTAGCTGAGTTATACAGTGCTACAAGTGCTTTTAATCACTAATGACGAGATACATACAAACAACCAAGACCAGTCTTAAGTTTTCACTCACATGCTGCATTTGTTAAATGTGCTTTAAAACTACATTTAGCAGCATTGCAATCATCTATTGAACACAACACAGGGCCTAAAATTACCCTTTAATTATTTCCTTAAAATGATCAGCTTAACCATCTGTGCTAAATAAAATTGTTGTCAAATTCTGTGTTCACAAGTTTTGATGAAATAGAAAATATACAGTGTATGTATTTATACACTGGAGGGACTTATGTATGTATGGGTTAAACATTCAAAGAAATGCAGTGATGGCCTACAAACACAGTACTAAATGCAGAAGCTGTGTTGTTTTTCATGTGAAGACTGTGACTACAGAGCAAACATTTCTGTCAGCATTGTATTATCTATCCTCTGCTTTGGCGTTTCTTGCTGATAGCTGTTTGTTAGTTGTTTTATAGTTGGTTCAACAGTGATGTCAGATGACTGACATAAGACTGCCCTCTATGCAAATGTTCAGCGACTAAATAAAACTGGTTCTGTTTGGATGCCCTGCACTGCTACAGAATGTCTTCATCCTTTTTCACAGCTGCTGTGTTTCTTCACTCTGCCTTTGCACTCATCTGTATTTCAAGTGCATCTCAGACGGGTAGTCTGTGATGGATGTTGTATTTCATGGATCTTTGAATCTTCAATGATTTCATTTTTTCTTTGTGCTAACAGCTCATTCAGCTGTTCACACAGATGATTAACAACCTTTCTGTGGAGCCAGTGTCTTGAAAAGGTGATTGAATGGCCTTTATGTTGTTTTTTTTACTGCTTGTATTTTCAACATTTTCCAAATCCTAACTTGGACGTGCAACTCTTTTGTGTGACAGTTGGAGGTGGGTTTGTGGTAGCAGCAATGTCCAGATCTACAAAATCTGCCTCAAGGTCTCGGAGCCGTTCGAGGTCCCGGTCAAGATCCCGCTCCACCTCACGCTCCAGGAGTTGCTCTCGGTCCCGGTCCAGGAAGCATCGTTACAGGTAGAGGCCATTTTATAAACTATCCTCCTATCTGAAAAATCTGTCTGTCTGTATTGTGTCTTTGGGGTCAAGAAAACTTTGGTCATTTTTAAAGCCTTGTTATATCAGCCCAAAGCCTTTGGCTGCAGCAAACTGTGTTACCAGATTTTTAACTTATTAAAACAATTTTATGTTTGAAGATCCACACATTCTCAAAGTGATCCGAAAGTTGTCATGAGCAAAAGAGAAACAAGCAGCAGGTGCAGCAGGCAAAGTGCTGTCAGGTTATGAGAGGACATCATTGAGCATACCTTGTTTCCTGCAATGCAGCTTTCCCACTCAAATTCTATCTAGCAAAATTGAACTTTAACTTGTCTTAAACGACGGACTGTGAATTATAACTAATTATATATTTGCAAGCAGATTATTTTTGAAAAGAGTTGGTTCTGTCTTCCATTGTAATCAGCCTTCCATGTTTGCTACATATCTGTGAATTTTCATCTGCAAGACCTGGTCTTGTCGTGGATTTTATGAGTTTGGTTCTCATATAAACGGACAAAGCTGGTGTAGCGTATTAATGGATTTGGGTCTGACCCAAAGTCTGGAGTCAGCTTCTGTATCCAGAGGAAATTGTTGTTTAAGAAAGAGTTCAGCTGTGACTGAAGTGACTTAAGTTTAAGTATTATTGAATAATGTTTGCATTTCATGGGAAAACATTTGCATATAGGTTACTCTCATTGGTATGTGGAAATATTTAATCAAGCCTGTTTGGGTAGCTTTTGTTGTTTATTGCTTTGCTTCAATAAAAATGCTCTGGCTGTGGGGTGATCCGCTGGCCATGATGTGTATTTGGAAGAAAAGGCCTGGCTTCACTCTGATGCCTCTGCTGTTTCTGGCTGAATGACTGTGGCAATGACAGTAAAATGGCAGGGCAGCTCGTTTCCTGGCAGCGTCGCAGCCCATATTAAAATTAGCATAAAGAAGAGACGTGGAAGGAATCTAATAAAGCACTGTTTCTGAACCTACCTTGCACATGTGCAAAGGGGTCTGCGCAACAGTTAACACACCAAAGCACACATTTGCATATGATTTATATAAATACAGACTGAGATATAAACCCCCAAGAAAAGTAAGTAACATCACACAAAAGTTATTACTACCCTACAACTCCTGGGCAAAACATACCCCACACTTTGACAGGCCTGAAAACTAAAAACAAGAGAAACAGTGCCAATTCAAAGATTTATCTTGACACCTCTCACTGTCACAATACATCACTTGTACCACAACAGGACTGCGCCACGTTTGTAGAACGTTTCTTCGTGAAAGAGTCAATGTGAGCTTTCCTCAGTGACTTATCACTGGCTTGATAAAAGAAGCTGTACCATATCTTGCTGGAATATAACATTAAGACCACATTTGGAGTGAGTAAATTAGTATTTTGGTGGAACAGTCAGACATGAATCATGGCTGTTTCATATTTTTTATAAAGCCTCACTAAACTGGCAGAGCAGCCCCTGTTACTGGCAAGCATAGAGTCAAAGGATTCAAGCAGTTTTTTTCCCCCCTCATTTGGTCCATGTGACTTCCAGCTCTACCAGAGCTGGCTGGAGGAGATGCAGTGTCTGTTGCTCGCGCTGTGAGTGTGCAGTGCTGCTTAGTGCGCTGCCTTCTTTTAATCACTCTGTATTCAAATGAAAAAACACACCGGGTGAGTTATTTACTTTTTCAACCTTTCTATGTGGCTTTATGTTTGCATGTCATGCAGCACTGCTTTGCTATCTCTCTCTCTCTTTCTCAATTATTTAGACTACACATTCGGGGTCCAAAAGTCTGAGACCACCATTGTAATCTTGGTACATATTTGCAGATTTTTTAACATACTTTTAAACTTTTGCATGCTCTTGTGTATTGGGGCTTTTACGGGGGAAACCAAATAAGCTGTTGTTGTCTTTTTATGTATTTAAAGTCATAGGAAAGTTGTTGAACATAGCCATAAAAAACATTCACCATATGTAGGTTGATATGAGTACTATACATTCATAATGTCACAGAGGGCAATGGAAAATTGTGGATGTGGCATTGAAATGTGGTTAGGCTTAAAGACATGAGTGGGGCCGAAAGACTCATTGATCCGAAGAAGAACATACTAAATCGCGGTTGTATAACACAACACAGTACAACACAAGGCTTCTTTTATCAGCAGCGCAGCAGAGCCACCATCTGGTCTACTGTGAACCTGCAGCCTGGCTCAACACAGCGCTGTGAAATCTCGCACTTTCTTCCATGCACTGCGCCTCAGTGGGTTTCACTGACACTGAAGCTCACATGTTATATATTAACACGTTTTGCCATATTACTGCTATTACTGCACTTCTGTACATCTTGCGTTTTATGGTTTTGAGATCTGTATGTCTTTTCCTTTCATGAACCATTAATGCCTGCCTTAGTTGTTAGACAGTTGGTGTCTTATTAAGGATTTAAACAGACTGATTTAAAGTGGAATAATAGTATTTATCATAGTTTGTTTGTCATCAACAATAGTACTTCTTTGTAAGTGGTGATGATTGTAGTTTTTTGAAGTTTTATCAGTACCAGAGTCTGAGGTCTTGCAGTTCCTTCTCTGTTCAGCCTCATGTCACTCAGTTCACTACACAGTACTTTTCATTTCTATTTCAAGAATATCAAAAATTAAAACTTTTGCATACCAGCTAGGCTCATTTACGGTTGTGTATGTCAGTGTGCAAAATGATATCAATGTACACATGTATGCATATGCGTTTCGCCTTTGTTGAAACTTCATCAGAACATAACTTTTGTGGCTGTCTTTCAGAGATTGTGGTTTGTTGTATCATATTACATTACATCACTATGGTGATTTCTATTTTTGGGCCCAAACACCAGATAAACGATGTGTTTATGTCTGTCTCTTTCCAGAAATTAGTTATGTGCTTTCTCTCTCTGTTTATTTTTTTTCAAAGCTCTAGGTCTCGGTCACGGTCCAGATCTCATTCTCCATCTTATAACCGAGAGAAGAAATATCCAAGGGGGTTCCAAAACAACCGGGAGTTCCGGGGCTACCACCGCGGCTTCCGGAGGCCGTACAACTTCAGGGGCAGAGGGCGGGGCTACTTCCCACGTGGACGCTACCAGCGTGGCGGTGGGGGTGGCGGCGGCTACAACAATAACAACTTCCGCCCCAACTGGAAGAATTACAAGCAGCACCCTCAAAAGCAGTACCAACAGCAGCAGCAGCAGCAGCAGCAGCAGCTGCAGCATCAGCAGCAACAAAACAGTTCACGTGGACGATCGCACAACCTCCAGAAACACTCAGGAAGCCCCCCCCATGGGCACTCCCATCGCTCTGACCGATCCTCCTCGCCATTATCCAGACACTCTCAGCATTCTTCCTCCTCCTCCTCACACTCGCCCTCACCCAAATGCAGGCCAGCCTCATCGCAGGCTAATCAGAACACCAAAGATGTGAAAGAGGAGCTCTCGGCCTCAAACGAGGTCCAAAACGGTGGTGGGGGAGATGGGGAGCCAGCAGAGCTTGTCGGGGTGTTGGCAGGAGATGCCAAAGAAGGCACAAGCAGAGGGAAATCAGAGGGGAACTGGAAGGGCCGGACAGAGTGCAGCAGCAGCCCCAAGAGAACCAGTCCCCAAGCAAATTCTGTTGTTGTTAGTCAGAGCAGCCAAACTGCGAACCAGTCTAGTCCCTCCCCTAAAAATACAAATGACACCAGCAATGGCGGCCCCTCCTGGAAGACGGTGTGTAGTTCATCCTCCACAAAAAAACCCTCAAATGAAGGTCTAAATCCAATGCTTTCCAGCTTTGACTTCTTCTCCAATGACGAATACCAGGATAGAGATAAAACAGCAATCTCCATTGCCTTCAGAAAGTAAGAGTGATTTTATCTTTCTTCTCTCAAATGAATTTTTACACTGTTTTTAGCAAACTATGCAAGCTTTGAAGCTAAATAATTACCATGATATGCGTGTTGTTTGGTTCTTAAATGCTTTTACATGCTTTTTCTAGTTCACAATATTTCATCCCAGTATTCCCTTGGCTTTGCAAGCTTTGGGTGCTGCTGTCATAACAAACTAAAATAGAACTCATTACAACATCATTTTGAATTGAAATTCATCATGCATGTATATATTTATTTTCATAGATAAAAGACTTATTTGACACTCACATTTCACTGAGATTAAAAAGAAATCTGCAGTTGTCTCTCAAGTAGCATGTCCAGTTTGATGCAGCTCTTTATCTCTTTGTTATTATTTAGGTTTCTGGAGGAGCAAAATAAAAAAGCTTCATCTGCTTGGGAAAATGGCAAGAAATCAGAGGCAAATGTTGTGGATATGGAGCAGGGGAAAATAAATGGCAAAGCAACGGCAGTTAATGCTGACTCAGTGGCAAGGAAGTACAAGGAGGATAATGACGGTGAAGTGTCTCTAAGCAGCTTTTTGAGAGCTTCACCCTTTCTGTCCGCTGATGGTGAGGAAGAGGAGGAGATGATCATCAAGCCTCATTCAAAGTCACTTCTTCACAAAGACTGGAATGATGTGGACGAATCCTATATGCCAAAGAGCAAGGCCACTCACTCAGCCCGGGAACTGTTTGAAGAATGCTTTGGTAAATGGCAAAACGCAGCCTATTCGCAGGTAGCCAACAGTGACCTGGACGCCATGGCTGAGGACCTATATCTCAGTCGAAAGTCAAGATAAAGCGGCAGCCATCGCTGCTGCCCTCGCCAAGAGGGGGTTAGCAGGGAAATTTGAGGAACTGTCCCCAGACATGAGCTGTAAAGTCAGGAAGATGGTGAAATCTCCCTCTATCCCATCTCCTACACCACCACTTAGGAGGAACTCTGACAGAGAGATGTTCATGGTCAGAGGAGAGGATTCGCCTCTTGTGTCCTCAAGAAAGCAGGAAGCGAAATTTAATGTCAGAATGGGTTTCCTTGGAGATAGCCTGATAAGGTGAGTATCATGCTGTCGTTTCTTCTCCCATAAGTGGGTGGGTGACTCAGAAGTCATATCTGCATGGCCAGCTGTAGACTTTGCAATAGTTGCTGTACTTCCGCTGTAAATTGATGATATGCTGACTTTAGAAAATTATTTCTTATTATAAAGAATAGCCACAGACAAACATGTTTTTGTTGTTTTTCAGCTCTTCTGATGTTTTAGCAGAGGAGCGACAGTTGTCTCAGGATCTTGTGCAGTCCTCAAAAAGAGATCAGGAGTTTCGCTCCATCTTTCAACATGTTCAGGCTGCTCAGTTAAACAGGAGTCCCTCTGAGCTGTTTGCTCAACACATTGTTACCATCGTTCACCACATCAAAGGTGAGTCCGCCCTGTCTATGACAACAGACAATAAC